>OY992534.1:33247952-33686527 GCA_963921185.1 Dasysyrphus tricinctus
GCCTCTAGGAAATAGTTTTTTTGTACATACCTTATAGCCCGGGAGCCGGTGACATCAAAAGTCCCGTCATCGCGGAAATGAACATAATATATATCATTGGAAAGGTAATTTTATGTACTTTTAGAAAAACTCGGTATGACAGGCCCTAACCTGCCGAAACTATCTGTCATACCTGTTTGAACGATGCGACCTCTGTTTTTTATAAAATTCATTGTGCCTTTGTATGTATGCTATTGATTTCGAAACTACTGAATTGATTGAGCTCAAATTTTCAGGGAATATTTTGTATATACCTGTAACTATTTTTGCAAAGTTTGGTTAAAATCAGTTCACTGGTTTTTTGAGGAGGGGCAGAAATGCACGCCGGGTACCCAATAAAAATTAAGCATTTATGAGATAAAACTTTGTTTTTAATTTTATTATTGTTTATTGAAGGGTGAATACTAAAAAGAAATTGCTTATTACAGCCTACGGACTTCCAAAAATAAGATCAGCCAAAAAAACTCGACCTAATAGTACAGTCAAACTCGCTTATTTTGAATTTTTAAAATCATATTTTTTTATTTATTTTATAACTATTCATAAAAAAGTTCGATTATATAAACAGAAAAATTTTGTGAGTGTGGTGGTATTTATGTACATAAAGTTAGAGGTCCGATTAGGTGAGAAAAATATACCTATGTATCTAACTTGACTGATTTTACTTACAAGCATGAAAAAATCAAAATTTGTGGGTTAAAACGTTTTTTCTATAATTGTATTATTGTGTATTGAAACGTGATTGAAAATTACTGCCTAAGAAGAAAAAATCCCGAGCCGATGGTACAATCAAACCCGCTTATTACGATTTTTTTTCAAATCAGATTTTTATGTATTTTCTAACTGTACATATTTATAAATAAACTTCGATTACATAAACAAACATGTTTTACGTATATACATAGCTATAAAAGTACATTAAAAGGTTTTGAGTTCACTCAGGTGAAAACATATACCCACATATCTACCTAAGCAAATTTATTTTACGTACAAACATAAAAGAATCATAATTTGTTCGTTCATTGAACGGTGATTAAAAAATTAGTCTTAAATCCTCCCAAAAATATATGATTCACCAATTATACAGTCAAACCCGTTTATTTGAAATCCATTCCGTGTTTTTCAGCTCCTTAATTTATACCAAACGATTTAAGAGATAAAAAAAATAGTGTTACAGTCTCCCGAAATTACATGATTTGCCGATTATACAGTCGAACCCGCTTATTTGAAATCCATTCCGTATTTTTCAGCTCCTTAATTTATACCAATCGATTTTTGAGAATTGAAGAAAAAAATATACCTATTGTCATAATTTTCAAGATTATATTTTTGTATACTGCCCTACATAGGGTGGTATACAAAAATAAAATCATCTACATAGGGAGTATACATATAAAAATATAATCATGAAAATTATGACAATATATTGCTTTCTTCAGTTCTCAAAAATCAATTGGTATAAACTAAGGAGCTGAAAAATACGGAATGGATTTCAAATAAGCGGGTTCGACTGTATAATCGGTAAATCATGTAATTTCGGGAGACTGTAACACTATTTTTTATCTCTAAAATCGTTTGGTATAAATTAAGGAGCTGAAAAACACGGAATGGATTTCAAATAAGCGGGTTTGACTGTATAATCGGTGAATCATATATTTTTGGGAGGATTTAAGACTAATTTTTTAATCACCGTTCAATGAACGAACAAATTATGATTCTTTTATGTTTGTACGTAAAATAAATTAGCTTAGGTAGATATGTGGGTATATGTTTTCACCTGAGTGAACTCAAAACCTTTTAATGTACTTTTATAGCTATGTATATACGTAAAACATGTTTGTTTATGTAATCGAAGTTTACTTATGAATATGTACAGCTAGAAAATAAATAAAAAAATCTGATTTGAAAAAAAAATTTAATAAGCGGGTTTGACTGTACCATCACCTCGGGTTTTTTCTTCTAAGGCAGTAATTTTCAATCGCGTTTCAATACACAATAATACAATTATAGAAAAAACGTTTTAACCCACAAATTTTGATTTTTTCATGCTTGTAAGTAAAATCAGTCAAGTTAGATACATAGGTATATTTTTCTCACCTAATCGGACCTCTGACTTTATGTACATAAATACCAACACACTCACAAAATTTGTCTGTTTATATAATCGAACTTTTTTATGAATAGTTATAAAATAAATAAAAAAATATGATTTTAAAAATTCAAAATAAGCGAGTTTGACTGTACTATTAGGTCGAGTTTTTTTGGCTGATCTTATTTTTGGAAGTCCGTAGGCTGTAATAAGCAATTTCTTTTTAGTATTCACCCTTCAATAAACAATAATAAAATTAAAAACAAAGTTTTATCTCATAAATGCTTAATTTTTATTGGGTACCCGGCGTGCATTTCTGCCCCTCCTCAAAAAACCAGTGAACTGATTTTAACAAAACTTTGCAAAAATAGTTACAGGTATATACAAAATATTCCCTGAAAATTTGAGCTCAATCAATTCAGTAGTTTCGAAATCAATAGCATACATACAAAGGCACAATGAATTTTATAAAAAACAGAGGTCGCATCGTTCAAACAGGTATGACAGATAGTTTCGGCAGGCTAGGGCCTGTCATACCGAGTTTTTCTAAAAGTACATAAAATTACCTTTCCAATGATATATATTATGTCCATTTCCACGATGACGGGACTTTTGATGTCACCGGCTCCCTGCCTATTATAGGCCCCTTCACCATATTCAATCGTTAAACTGCTGTTAACAATTTTTCTTTTTTTCGATTAAAAATATGTTAATAAGCCTGCACTATAGGGCCCTTAGGGGCCAGTTATTGCGATCAGGAAAACGAAACAGGAACAATTTTCGAATGGCTTATTTACTATGAAGAATTTTGTTGGCTAATAAAGCTTTCGCCAAGTGTACGATAATTCAGGCGACAAGAAAAAATAACGGCTTTTTGTCGAACAATTAGATACGAGCAATTTTTACTTTAGGAAGGGGTCTATCTCACCCTATTTTTAAAATGAAAAGAAAAATATTTAAAAATAACGGTGATACCTAAAATTAAGCATTGCACATTTTTTTAAAGCCTTAAGTCTATAATACTGTCATCTAGTTTTTAAATCAAGTGAAAACCAGATGGTTTTAAGTCTACTAGTTTTCGAGAAAATTGAAAAGTATCAAACCTATTTTTTATTAAATTTTTATTTATGGACATTTTCACTATCGACTGTGTCAATTTCATTGAAATCCCCCAAGGAACAACGAAGTTGCAAAATGTTGTAATTTTTTTTAAATACCCTGTTTTAAAAATATTTGTTTCTATTGAAATTCTATCTCAGCTATCCCTGTGTCAATTTTATTGAAATCACTCAAGGAACAACGAAACGAAGTTGCAAATTGTTGATATATTTCTGTTAGTTTTCGAGAAGAAAAAACTGAAATGTATGCCCTTTTACCCTCTAAAAAATGTTCACCCTGTCTAAATTTAAGCGGCTTTAAATTTTTAAGACGTCAAAACAAAGCTCATGATTTTTTCGTAGTTTTGCCATTTTTGTCTGATTTTCCTGGGCCAGGCTAATCAAATTGCACACAAAAAAAGACTTTCTATCCAGGTGGGTATGTACCTATGTACCTAGATAGACACAGTACAAATTTATAATTTTCGTTTAGAAAACAGATCTTCGACCTCTGTGTACAGTAAATATTTATTTACACCATAGGAACACAGTCTTGTAACTACCTACCAAAAAGTTTCTGATTCCAAAGAAATAGAAACAAAATAAAGAATATATTTAAACAAAGTATAAAATCAGGACCTAAACTATTAAAGTATGAATGCACATATGTATGTACATTTCCCAGCCTTTTATTTTTAAATTGACGCGACCATCACCGATCGACATACAAACGCACAAATTGCATACATAACTCGTCCCTATACGCTTTGAAACAGATATACATATAATAACTATATGTACCTACCTATAGATGTCCCAATATGCACAAGCGCCTGTGCCTGCACACAAAAAAGCTGAAAAGGGATATTGCATAAGTCTGCATACATAAGCCACAAAATAACAAAAACAGACCCCCCTCGTACACCTTCTCTCTTTGTCATGGCACTCCTTGGTGAGCTGCCATTTGCTTCCCTTGATTTTTTTTACAATCAATGCGTTCCACAAAATTTAAAATTCTCAATTTAGTGTATGTGGCGACACCTTCGGGGGCTTTAACGCAAGATTTCGTGATTCCTCTATGTATATAAACTCAATGGTATTATTTAGTAATTATTTAGTTTTATGTTTCTTAGATCGGCACCGAATATTTTTATTGCATCACTGCAATAAAAACGGTAGGAAATTCTTATTTATACCTACATATATACATCTATACTTTCTTGGTTCTGATAGAACCTTTTAATAAAAGGAACAAAAAAAAAACTTTCTTTTGTGTCGTATTTGGTTGGGAAACAGAAGGTGGATTTTTGCAGGGTGGTTTTTCTTATGTTTATGCACGAACTTTTTAACTTTATGTAGGTACAACATTTTGTACATTTTGAGTATACCTATAAAGCCTTTGTATATGAAAACCATAGTACTATCATGGTGGCACTCGAAGAGGGCGACATCTCAAGTCTCCAAGGGGTACCTTGACGTGGAGAATTGTGGAATAAGTGGAAGTGTGGACCTTAAGATTAAAATAAGCACGGGAAAGACGTATACTAAATTTATGAGAGTTAGAGTGAATCAGGTAGAAGGCATTTTGGAGAAAATATTCAATTTTGTTTTGGTTATCGGTTTTGTTTACATTTTTTTTTTTACTATGCAGATAAAGCTGAAAGACACAAAAAGAACAATTTTGGATATTCTTTTTGGCTTATGGGGTTTTTATGGTGCAAGAGGAAGGGGTAGGTATACATGTGAAGGTGAATTTGTTTTTTCCCTGCTGTAGGCGTATTGTCTTCAATATATTTGGGTTTCTATGGTGCAAGAGGAAGAGGTTGTTATACATTGGAATATAGGTAGGTAGGTATGTGGGTTAGTTTTTACAACTGAGTGGGTAGTTGAGAACCAAAACTCGTCATATCCAAAATTTTCATTTTTGTGCAAATGAAAAAAAAACTAATTAAGGTGTAATGGTAGATGTTATAAAAGATTTTATTTTGTACCTATAATCTTTGTTTATGAAAATTTTTCATATACAAAGCTATAATAGACGATTTTTAAATCTATTTTATGATTGAGAGCGAACAAATATTGGAAGTTCCGTTTAAAAGATATTTAGCAATTAAATTTGGTTATGAAGAGTTTTGTTGCAAATGATTGGATATGGCCAGTTTCCCCACCATTCCCCCTCTCACAATGGCACCCTCTAATATAAAAGCACTCCCCTACTTTCCAATCTTTAATGACCCATTTGAAATTGTTTACAATAAAAACCCGTGAACGTTTTAGTTCCTTCTTATAGGTATACGTAAACATACTCTTTAAAGCTGAAAAGTCACGTTTTGAAAATTTTTAAATAAAGTTCCCGGGCATCGTTTAAATGTCTATAATAACCGTGCAAAATGAGACTTTTTGGATTAACAAAATGCATTTCATTCTCATTTTCTTGAACATTTTTTTCTGCACTTAGTGAGTTTTACCTTTGAACCGACGATACCATAATCAATAGCCTATGATGGATAAGAAGAGTTTTGAAAGCAAACCTACTGCTTGCAATGGATATGAAAAGTTTTGATGTAAATTGCACTGTGGATATCGAGAGTTTTGGAAACAATAACGATGTTTGACATCAATATTAAAGGGGCTTTGAGGGGTTAGGCTGTCAAATTTTCTTTAAAAAACTATTCAATATGCCCAGCGTAACAAATCTGGATCAAAGTCTCATTTTCAAAATGAATATAAACTGTTGCTAGGTCGTAGAGGGGAACAAAAACTGCATGCAGCATGTTGAGTGTAATTTCAGTGCATTTTGTAAAATTTCCAACAAAAGCTAGAAATTTTATAATTGTTTGAACTACATACATATGTAGTTGTTTTGATTATGAACAGTGTACTTACTGGATATATGTTAAGTTTCTTATATATGTACAAATTTCAAATGGAGGGCTCACAGCTGTACCGAACCAAGTCACAAAAAGAGAATTCGAAGATAATAAGAGGTTTAGTAAATAAACTGCCATTAATTATTTAAATGAATATTTTACTCGTAATAAGGAAAATTCTAAAGTTTATTCTCCAAATTATCTTTTTAATTAAAAATGGAAAAGCTAGAGTTGAAAATGTTCACAAAAATTTGCAAAGAAAAAAAAAACTTGTGACTTGGTTCAGTTTTGCCTCGAAAAATTGTCATTCAAGATAATAAAAACAGACATAATTTTTGAAGAAGTAACAAGGCAATAAGTTCATTTATTTAAAAAGAAGTATTACACCATTATGGACATTTTTTGAAAAAAAAAAAAAAAACATTTATTAGACATACAAAATTTCGTCATTTTCATCGTCTACGGTACTTTTTGTTGGTTTTTGACATTAGCTTCAGTCCACTTGCTTTCCGGCAACTATAGTCAGTGGCGTAAGTACGGAGTGCTAAAAGCGGGCAATTGCCCCCCCCCCCAGACCATACAAAAACAAATCGAAATGTTTGATATTAAGCTTATCTTTACAAAATGTTCCGAATACAAATTTTAAAAGAATAGAACTGCAATTATGACGGTGCAGGGAATTAACTTCACGGGAACTACCTTCACATGGGAATTAACTTCACCACTAATGGGAATAATAATAAGGTGGGAAATAATTTCATCCGAAAATTGTGTGAAGTTATTTCCCACCTATGATATGATAGAAATTACAAAAATGTAAAATTGTGTTTCCATCCCGATTCTTTGAATGCAAAAGAAACTTGCATACACCCAGCCTCGCACCTACCCCAAATCCTATAATGGGCCCAAGCAGGGGGGTTGCAGGGGGCAGCATGCCCCCCCATACATACCTCACTGTTTATTCGCCGTAATGCTTGCTGCTAGGATAAATACAGTGAATAAATACAGTGCTAGCAGGAAGCATTACGGCGAATAAAGAGTGTGGTATGTATGGGGGGGCATGCTGCCCCTCTGCAACCCCCCTGCTTGGGCCCATTATAGGATTTGGGGTAGGTGCGAGGCTGGGTGTATGCAAAGTTTCTTTGGCATTTAAAGAATCTGGATTTAAAGAAACGCACATTAAAGTGAAATTAATTCCCACAAAAAAGTGAAATTATTACTCACTTTCAGTGGGAAGTAATTTCACTTCAAAAAAGTGAAACTAATTCCCACTAGTGGTGAAGTTAATTCCCATGTGAAGGTAGTTCCCGTGAAGTTAATTCCCTGCACCCCTTTATACACAGGTTGATTAAGTCAGTGGGAGTAACAATCATATAACAGATGTCAATAAGATCGTCGATATTCTTGCTGAGAAAAAGAATAATAATTGTCAAATTATAATAAAAGAGTTTTTCCCCATACGATTTTTACTTGCGATTATAGGTACTATAAGGCAAGTTTTGGATTCGTGCAAAAAAAAAATTTTTGAGATAACAATCAAACATGATATTACGATGATAGAGAACACCAAAAAAGTGGGTGGCACAATTCTGTCTGTCTGTTCGTCTACAGCCTAAACGGCTCGATCGATTTTCTTCAAACTTGGTACATAGTGGTTTTTGGTGATTCTGCCGACACGTTTTTTTCATTTTTTTTTAGAACCAAAAATAACGGTACCTGCCATACAATTTTTTTTGTCAATTTTACATAATCGCTTTTTTCTCGACAACTTTTCTTAAAAAAAATCGATAAATTTATTTTAGTAAAGGCTTTCTTTTGGTGGAATACCATTTTTCAGAAATGGTTATTAATGGTACCTCCCAAGGAACCATTTTTTTGATTTTCTTCAAAACAGTACGACGGATTTCAATAATTTTTTTTACACAGAAGCTTCCAAAAAATATAAATAGTTTTGTGTACCAAAATTTTTGAAAAAATATTTTTTGGATTTTTAAAAAATGTTTCAATTTTTTTTTGGAAAATCAAATATTTCGAAAACGAGATGATCGATTTATTTGAAACTCGATATTTAAGACTTTTTTAGTACTCTCTAAAATATTTTTAGAAAAAATTTTATATTTATGAAAAAATAACGGTACCTTACATACAAAAGTTAAAAAACCGCAAAGGAAAATATTTTTTTGCTTAAAAACGACTCCTACGATTTTGATTAAACTTTTTTCATAAACTAAAATTAGTACGATCTACTACCAAAAATTATAAAATTTTACACTTAGCAACTATTAATAGTACCTGTCATAGAACGTTTTTTTTATTTTGAATTTTCTCGTTATCGGCTAAACGGATTTAGATGAATTTTTTTATGTACAAAATTCAGATAAGATCAAATAATATTGCATATCAAAATTTTCAAAAAAAAAAGTATTTGGATTTTTAAAAAAAGTTTCAATTTTTTTTTTTTTTGAAAATTCGATATCTCAAAAACGGGTTGACAATTTTTTTTCAAATTTTGTTTTTATATACACATAAATATATACATTAGATTTGCATACCCAGATTTGTTCTTAAAAATGTTTTGAGAATTTTATATGTAAAAAATTTATTTTTTTAAAAACAGCTCCAACGATTTTAAATATTTCAATAGTTTCTTTTTTGGTGGGAAAACCCACAATTCACTATACCTGTCTATCTTCGAATTTTAAGACCTATAATGATTTGGCACAAAAAAACAGAAACATTAAAAAATAATTTTTTTGTGAATACCACACAAATGAGGTACCATGTACCAAAAATCACTGACCTTGAAAAAATTTAAAAATATCTGAAAATTCATAAAAATCAATGCCTGGCCAATTACTGAAACTTACTAGCTGACCTTTTATGACCGTTAAGTGACCTTTCAAGTGAGATGCCAACATTTTTTTTGTAACCTTGAAACGAACTTTAAAAATTCATAAGAAAAACTTTGGCTGACCAATTATTGAAAATAGTTGATCTAATTATGATCTTCTGATCTTTTGGATCGGTATACATTTTTTGTGAATATTCCACAAATGAGGTGGCAAAAATCGTGCGTGACCTTAAGAAACTTTAAGTCTTGACTACAAGTTTTCTAGGGCTGACTAATTTCTAGGACAAGTTAACTTTCTTCACCAATTACTGACCAATTTGATGACATACTTTTTTTGCGAATATGAAGTACCAAGAGTGCAGATCCAATATTCTTCTTTCTTTACATCTAGGAAAGTAATTTTGGAAAAAAAAATTGTATGTCTTGGTTCGGTACAGCTGTGAGCCCTCCAAATAAGATCTCATAATATTGCATATCAAAATTTTCAAAAAAGAAATTTTTGAATTTATAAAAAAAAGCAAACATTTTTTTTTGAAAATTCGATATCTCAAAAATGGGTTGATAATTTTGAGTGAAATTTTATTTTTATATGCACATAAATAAATACTTATGATTTGCATACCAACAATTTTCCTAAAAAATGTTCTAAGAATTTGATATATTAAAAAATAATTTTTTTGAAAACCGCTTCAAATAAATATTTATTTTCATTCAATCATATTTGATCAAGAATTCAGATGGCATCCTCTTTTTTCGCCACAAATTATTGAAGGAGTTGTTTTAGCTATACATATATACATATACCTACATATTTTCAATTTTCTCAAAAACTAGCAGACATAGAATCATCTAGTTTTCAGTCTTAGATTAAGAATTAATTAGAGCAACGAATTTCAGAAAATAAAATCATATATAATCTTACAGTTTTGAGAAATTACACTTCAAACCTTTTTTTTCGCTTTTTTCAGAAATTTTGAGTTTAAAAATCGTTTTCTTAAAACCCATGTGTAGATTTCACTTGATTCAAAAATTAGCTAATAGAACAGAGTATTGGCTTTAAAAAAGGTATAATACTTAATTTTAAGTATAACCGTTATTTTCTAGTATTTTTTTTTATTTTTAGTACTTTTTTTATAAAAGTGCCCCTTCCGCCCAAACGGAGCAAAATAGACCCCCTCCCATAGAAAACCATTCTTGTATTTAACTCCTATACAAAAATCCGTTATCAATTTTCGGCGCCCAAGTTATCTTACTCTCCCCCAAAAAAATACTTTAATGTACCTAGGTATCAACGAAAACACATTACACATACAATAACCTGTTATAGCTATTTCGAAGAAAGTCAATATTCTATTTTTTTTTATAATGGAGATGTTTAAAAGAATGGTTTTGAGAAATTCAATTTCAAAGTCAAATTTTTTGGAAAAAAATTTCTATTTTTTTAAAGTTATTTTCTTTTTTCAATTATTTTTATCAACTTTCAGTGAAATGTCGACAACCAAATGCAAAAATCTTTCTCAATTTTTGAGAAATAAAAAAATTAAAGGTAGGTAGGTATTATCCAAAAAAACCCGAAAAAGGGTTATAATAATGATTAGTAATTTTTTCGCTTCATGATCATAAAACAAACAAGCATTGGGAAAAAGTTCCTTTACTTGAACTTGAATAAAAAATAATAAAGGCTTTGAATTTTACATACAAAAAACAGCACCTAGTTACTATTTTTACCAATTTATTTTGAATAAATAGGTAGGTACATAGGTACCTACCAACTTATTCAAAATAAATCTGTGTAATAAATAAATCTGTGTAATATGTGCCTACATATACATATGTACCTACTTACCTTTTTGTACCTACCTACCTACCAAAAATACATATACCTTTGCCTAAACCCACCCCCGAATTTTGCATACAAAATTTAATTAAAATACCTATGTAGGTACCTGGTACCTACCTACCTACAAATACCTATTAAATAGGTATAACAACTCGAAATAGTTTATAATATGTACCTTTATATGTAGGTACCTATGAAGGTAATTAAAACTATGTAGGTATTAACAAAAAAAAACTATCTACCTAGCAAAAAAAAATAATAATAACATAAAACTATCAAAAAATTAATAGTAATTAGGTACCTACCTATCTACATAAAAACTTTCAAATACCTACATACCTACCTACGCACCAAAGGACCCACCCCGGCAAAAAAGATTGCAAGTAAAAATCCAAATACACACCAAAATACCTACAACCGAAATCATGCAAGAAAATTTCAATCAAAATATCTACCAAAAGATATAGGTACCATATGCCTATCCTCGAAACTTTGCAAGAAAGTTTCAAGTCAATTAAAAAAAAAAAAACAAAAACAAAACCTACCCTCAATAACAAAATATAGCAACAACCTACACAAGTTTGTCTTTTCATACAAGAAAATCTCTTCAAATAATAATTTTTCTTCTCGTTGCTATGACCTAGACACCAACGACGGGCGACGACGACGCAAGCAGCTTACTCAGATATCTCTTTTACCCCCTTGTTATATTTTTCTTTGCTTCTCTGACTTCATACAAAATAATATTTTCTAAATAAAACAACAAATAACCTACAAGAAACAAGAAACATATTCTCATTTCCTTCACCTTTTTCTATTCTTTGACATTTCACCTTTGTATATGAAAACATATACAATGATTTCACAAAGAGCTGTTTGCTTATCTCTCTTACTCCCTATATTTCTTATAAGAATGGAAACAATACTTTCCTCTTGCTCTTACTTCTTGTCTTCTATTCCTTATGTATGTCGACTCCACAAATCTCCACGCAATCGAATGCGGTTGAATGTGGCGCCCTCATAGGGTCCACGTTCAACTAAAAAAAAAATTTCATGAGAATACTATGGTTTTCATATACAAAGATAAAGCTCAATATTTTGTGTATCTATTTGATACTTTTAATATTGGTAAAAGGTCATTTCTTTTTCTTTTGGTATCGATCGGCTACGTAACAAACACGATGCCAATTTCGAAGTGGTCGTGACGAAATTGACCACGAAAAAAAAAGGAAGGCGATCATAGGATTTGATGATGCGATTAATATTTTTTTTAGATTTAAAAGCCGTCCACAATGTGTGGCTCGTCCACTCCCTGAGTTTCCCAGCAAACATTTTTGTGAACGTTCATTGAACATTCAGTGAAAATGAAGAATATATATTCGAGAAACACTCACTTCAGTGAATCAAATGTGAATATACTCAAATATCCCATCACTTTTACCTCATACGCGGGGAAGGGGATTTGTGTTGATTTTGTTCATAGTAAAAAATATCGAGATTCTTATTTCCTTCATATGATATGAATAAAAGTGAACGCGCACAAGCGATCCTCAAAAGAGGTATATCTTGGGTGCGTCCATTTTTATTCACATAAACTGAATGTCCCTTTCATTTTGTTTTGAAAAGCCATAACGGGACCTAGTCGCACCAAAACTGAAACAAAAGTTATGCAAAGAGAAAATTCGTAATTTTCAGTAAATTTTGCGCATTGTTATTGTACGGACGGAACTACATTTATATCCATTGTGGCAGTGAAAAAAAATAAAAAAAAATATAATTTGAATAAATTAACAAATAAACATATAAGGTGATAAAAATAAATAAAATGATCGCTTAAAAGCAAAGAAACCTTCGAAATGATCGTACAAAGTATATATAAAGTTGTACATACATTTTTGCATGCTTCCAATCCATAAACTTACCTACGTATAACTAAGTATTTATTTCTTGACTTAAGTATATAAATTTTTGTATACCAACCTATCAATAAACTTACAAATAATTAAATATTTTTCTTTTTTTCTTGAGTTAGGTACATAAGTACATTAAACAATCGAAATTTGATGACGACGATACTGTTTGTTTTTTTGGCGTCTTTTTAGCATTTGGTATAACCACACTGCAATAATATTTACATTCTATGGTATACATTCGGATTATTAAGGAATCATTATAATGAATTAAATATAATTCAATTTATATTCACTAAACTGAATGAGGAAACCCCAATTTATATTCATATTAATGAATCAAATCTGTCTCATTTAAATGATTCAAAAAAGATTCATGAATTGTTCAGTGAAATGAATATATAAGCGTCCTATTTACATTCACTAAAACGAAGAATTACTCTATTATTAATGAAACATAAAAACGATTCGAATTCGAAGTAATGCTACCCAGTAAATTTGATCCAAACCGGTTTATAAATGAATTCATAAATGAGGGTTTCTTTCACTTCTGTGAATTATTTATAAATCATTTCTGAAGGGAAATGTTTTCTGGGTTGCTTTTAAAGTAAGGCCGGGCATACTTTTAGGTGTATGTGAATTGATTTTTGTGTAAAAGAGATTTCGCATTTTGAAACAGGTGTAAAATTTGTTGCTGTTTTTTTTTTTTTTTTTTTGCTTGAAGGAAGGGTTTGTTGGACGATTTTTTGTATTTGGTTAGTGTTTGTTATAAAACAAACAAAATCAAAATTTGCAGTCATTCTAGGTGCTTAATGCTAATCAGTCTTTTCATCTCGTATATCACAGCCTCTCGTATATTGCATTATTCAACATCAGTTTTCATTTCTCGTAAGTTAAATAGCTATGATAAAGTAACTTCTCTGTGTGATAAGTTACCCGTATGGATTGATTATAGTTGTTGAGGTTGTTGGGATTGTGGATGTGGTTCGATAGGAAGTTAATTACGATACGGTTTGTATTAACTTGTCAGTTTTTAGTATCGAAACCAAGAATAATTATTTTAATCAGTCTTTATTTCTCTATTCCTACATTCTATCAGTCTAACGCTCTCAATTCTTACATTCTAATCAGTCTTAGATTCTCTATTCTTATATACTATCAGTCTTTAGTTCTCGTGTAATAAATAAAATAAATAAATAAATACTACTAACTATTAAATAAATAAATAAATAAATAAATAAGTAAAATGCTATGACGAACAAACATAAAGATGAATAACTAATATCTGTAAATAAAGCTGTATCGTAAATAAAACAAACAAATATATAAATAAAATTGATAAATAAGTTAATAAATAAATAAATGAAATAAATAAATAAATAATCTATAACATAACACGACATATATATCACAGTTCAGGGGGAAAGCAACAGCAGCTGAGTGCGTCATGTGTGAATATCTTTCGCATGATATACTCCTACTTTCACGCCCTGCAGGTTTCCTTATTCATAGAGAGAATTACCAACTGTTTTCAAAACTATGGATTTTAAGAATTTCGGTCCTAGTTTCGCGTTGTATTTGTCTAATAAATTACTTTGTTTAAAGTTTCTTCTATATACTATCTGTCCTACTTTGTATGATATATTTTTACTTCTCGTATTATACGTTTTCCTAGCTTTTTGATGTGCTAAATTCAAGTTCTCAAATATTTTATTCCTTAATAAGGCCTGTTTATCGGATTTGCTTGCGATTTCAAAATCAGGTTCTTTTATAGCATCGAGTCTTCTGAGGAGCTCATACGTTTCACCGTTTTGGATCATTTGTGACCCAAAAACAGCATAGTATGGCTCAAATTTTGTTGCTTCATGCAACACGCTGCGTAGAGAAAATGCAGTATTGCTTACATGCATGTCCCATAGGCGTTGGTCACCATCAATGTATGACCTAAGTTTGGTTAAGACTGAGCGGTTTACACGCTCCGAAGCATTCGCTTGGGGCGAATAAAATGCAGTTTTTACGTGTTTTACCCCATATTTTTTTAAAAAGCTGGAAAACAATTCTGAAAGGAATTGTTTTCCGTTGTCAGAATGGATGTATTCGGGTACGCCAAATATATGGAATACGCTTTCTTCAAGGTATTTCACTACCTCAGCTGCTGTTGCTTTACGTATTGGTTTCAGAAATACATATTTACTGAAGTGGTCTAATACTATAAATATATGTGTATGTCCGTTCTTCGTTCGTGTGTACGGTCCCAAAAAGTCAATGTACAGTCGTTGAAAAGGTCGTTCGGTTATCATCTGCTGTCCCATGGGTGGCCTTAAAATCGAGTTCATTGGCTTATTGCATTTGCATATATCACAGTTTTGTACATATTCATTGACTTCGGAAGTCATATTTGGCCAGAAATACCTCTGGCAAAGTTTTGCCAGAGTTTTGTGCATTCCGCCATGCCCTGCGGTAAAAGAATCATGTGCTGTTGCCAGAAGGCTCCTACTCAACTCCTTCGGTACCCAGAGTTTCCAGGCCCTGTCTTCTTGAATAGGGTCTCCGGTTCGTCTGTCAGTCCGTTTGTAAACGAAGCCGTCCGAAATACAGATGTCGGGTAGTTTGTCTTGGTTCTCGTTTATGGTCTTCTTCAACTCAACATACTCTTCTGATGAAAAGTATGGTGAATTGAAGTCAACTTCTGGCATTTCGGTCGCGATCTCATCCATATGTACTCTTGAGAGAGTATCCGGGACTACATTGAGAATTCCCTTTCTGTGCTCTATGGTGAAGTCAAAGCCTTGTAGCTTGAAACTCCACCGAGCCAGCCGACCACTCAAGTCCTTCTGAGTCATCAGCCACTTAAGGCTTGCATGGTCAGTTATGATTGTAAAAGGCAATCCTTCAATGTAAGCCCGAAACTTCTTAACAGATAAAACGGCCGCATAGCATTCAAGTTCAGTTACGCTGTAGTTCCGCTGAGCGGGATTAAGCTTCTGAGACATGAACGCTATGGGTCGCTCTCTGTTCTCTTCGTCCATCTGGAACAGAACACTCCCTACACCAGTAGATGAAGCGTCGCATTGAATGTAAAAATGTTTTGTGAAGTCAGGGTTTGTCAGTATAGGTGCTGTCACCAAGGTTGTTTTTAGTTGCTCGAAAGCAGTGAGAGCTTCGTTTGTCATGACAAAGTCCTTCCCTTTCTTCAGACAGTCTGTCATTGGGGCTGATATAGACGCAAAATTTGGAATAAAGCGTCTATACCAACCCGTCATCCCTAAGAATCGACGGAGTTGCTTAGGAGTCTTCGGCACAGGAAAGTCCTTCACAGCAGAAACCTTTTCGGGATCCGTTCTTAGACATCCATCACCGACGAAATAGCCTAAGTACTTGATCTCCTTAAAACAAAACTTGCTTTTCTCCACGTTTATAGTCAACCCCGCTTCACGCAAACATCTCGCCACCTCTTTGAGAACGCTCATATGGGTTTCAAAATCCGGAGAGCAAATCAAGAGGTCATCGAGATAGACAAAGACATTCTCTCTCAAACGAGCGGGAATGACTTTGTCCATCAGCTTACTCATTCTCTGGGCGGCGTTGCACAATCCAATCCACAATCCACCTTCCTTGAATCTAAGCAAAGCCTGTTTTTGCCTGGCTTCCTCACAAGCACAACTGGAGAACTGTAAGCGCTATTGCTCTCCTCTATTACGCCTAACTCCAGCATTCGATCGAGCTCAGCGTACATCAACTTCTGAACAACAGGTGAGATGGGGTAATGTCTTTGTTTGATGGGAATTGTGTCGTCTTCCATCTCAATGACATGTTCTTCGACCGTAGTCTTACCCAATCCCAACACTGCGAAAGAAGGAAATGCAAGCTTGACCCGCTCCAGTTCTTCAGCTTGTGTCGGAGAAAGCTTTCGCATGGGATCAGACTCTTGCCCTCCCGTCGGTGATGGAAAGTCAAGAGCGCTTATAATATTTGGAGCAACTTTAAAAGTCCTCCAAAAATCTACCCCTAGATAGAGCTGTTGTTGCAGGCTTGGAACAACAAACAACTCTAGCTCATGGGTGTTACCGCCCCATGAGACATCAGTTTTAAACCTGCCGTTAATGTGTTGGTTCTTACCGTCCGCTGTTTTTATGTCAACTGTCATTTTTGTCACTTGAATGTCATGTCTTTTTATAAAGTCTATTGCACCTTTTCCCACACAACTTACTGACGCTCCGCTATCTAGTAAGCCTACCATCTCTTCTCCATTTACTACCACTTTAGCATAGGACCTATTGTCATCTGTTATAGCTAAAATAGTAGCTTCTATCTTATTTTTCTTATTCCTAAATATTGCACACTTTTCCCTAAGCCTAAGAATTTTCCTAAAATTTCTACTTGTCTTTTGCTCTACAGATGTGATTTCTTCGTTAAATATTCGTTTTCTGGCCTCTTCGTATTCTTTCTTACGTTGGTGTAGAGTTTTATATTGCACTTGTTTTTTTGGGTATGTACCTAATATTTTCGTTTCTCTTTTTAGGATTTTCACTTCTCCGGATTCTGGTTTTCCGGGATTGAAGTCTTCGCCGGCAGAGTTAACCCGGGTGCACTGCCGACCTTCAGGTTTCCCTGGCAAGATGCACAATTAAAAGAGAGATTTCACTGTCCGCAACTGAAGCAAGTTAGAGCATGAAACGTCGAGGGACATGCTGCTGATGCCGAGTTGTTTTCTTTCGTAAGTTCAGTCCTTTTGTCTCGTTCATTGTGTTTGTAAGTAGTATGTCGTTTGTCTGTTTTGATGTTAGTTTGTGGTTTTTCCGTCCTATTGTATTGGACCGCAGCAACATGCTCCTCCCATTCATCCTCTGACTCTGTTGACTGAGCTCTACTCCGATACATACCTCGATCTTCTAATTCACTGATTTGTTTTCTAGCTTTCCAATCCCTTGTTTCTAGGTGTTTCTCAGCCCGCCTACACTCTTCCCTAAGATCTCGTATGTCCTTAATATTACATCCGAAGATCAGTGTAGCTACCTTATCTTTGATATTATGCCTAACCATTGACACTAGATCCTTTTCAGTGGGTTTGTTCTTCAATTGAAGAATCAAGCCCCTCACTTCTTCATAGAACTCATCAAAAGTTTCGTTCGGCTGTTGACGCCTATCCATTATAGCTCTTAGTATCTCATGGTCACCTTTCCTATTTCTGAATTGCCTTAATAATTCAGCCTTAAGGTCATAAAAGTTGAGATATTCATCTCCCTGGTTCTCTTCCATGTATTGCCAATACCAGCGTTCGGCGGCACCTGTAACTAGGTGGTGAAAGTTTGCGAAAATTTGCTCGTTTGAGACCCCGTTCTTTCGTTGCAGAGTCTCGATTCTGAAAATAAAACTTTCCACAGTCATATTTCTTGATGTGCCGTCAAATTTGATTGCCCACTTGTGGATATCAATCCGTTTCCCGTGGTCATTGCAGGTCCTACTTGAGTGACACGCTGGCCGGGACCTGTTTGGAGAAGTAGCTCTGGGTGGACTAATTTCAGGGTCTACAAAAAGTATGTCATCTTGCAGCTCCCGTCTAGATTGTGCAGTAAGGGTAGATTTTTCTACTATACGTAGACGGTCACTCATAGTGGTCATGTTGCCTGACACCATTTCCACCATTTTCTGCATTATTTTTAGGTTTTTGGCCTGCTCTGCCAGAAGTGAAATAGTTTTGCTATGGCTTTCGTTAATTGATCGTGAAACCGCACAATCAATCGCCTTCTTGAGATTATCTCCCCCCAAAGTGATCTCATACTCTTCTTTTCTATCGGAATCAACACTTGGGGTATTATTATTTCCCCAGGGGCTGGTGGATGAGTCACTATCGGTAGTGCTTCAGCCCCTTCTTCCTGCTTCCCATTTCCACTACCTTCACGGTTTTCCCTATCTAAATCATCGAAAGGATTTGGTAATACGCTGTGGTTGAGCTCATCTTCCGACGGAGTTGGACTGGGTGCTTGTCGAGGGTTTTTGCGCTTAGGCTTTGCCCCTCGTTTGGTCGTGGTGCTCTTTTTGATCGCACCAGAGGATTGGCCCTCCATATTTAGGTTTCTTTTTTTTTTTTTCAAAAAAAAAAAACTTCAATTTACTTTGGTTTCAAAAAAAAAATAAAAAAAAAATGTAACAAAACTCCAAACTAATTTTTCTTATTTTTTCTTGAATTTGGAAAACAACAAAAATTAAAAAAAAAGTAAAAAAAAAATAAAAAAAAATAGTTAATCTGAGTTAAAACTTCTATATTTCGGAAAGTATGAAGTTTTCAAAACCAAAAATCAAAAGTTGAATTCTGAATTTTCAAATTAAATTACTTTTTCTTTTTCAAAGAAGCAAAAGAATCAAATCTCCAATCACCGATAAATGAAAGTTCAGTTTTCAATCCGTTAAAATAAAAGAAACACAACTCAGGAAAAGAAAATGTATGAAAGAAAATTTAAAAAAAATCAAAAAAAAATTAGACTTCAAAAATCATATTATTCAAAAAAAAAAATCAGAATTCAAAAACTATAAAATATAAAAAAAATGAAATTCATATATCAAAACAATAAATAAATTCAGAGTTCAAAACTCATAAAATCGAAAGAAAGAAAAAAAAAAAAAAAACTCAGACTTCAAAATTCATATATCAAAAGTACTTCGTAGGTACTATAATATAGGGATAAAGATATTAAACAAAACAATTTAACTGTTTCCTTTTTTGAAACCAAAAAAAAATAAATTGAAATACTTTTCTATTGGGTTTTCTTATATTCATTTAAGGTGTGTGAAGTTTCAACTGAGTGTCCAAACGATCTGAGAGGAAAATTAATGTCTTAGGTAAAAGTTTCGTAAAAAAAAAAATTACTTGTCTCGTTAATCTTGGTTCGTTACGTTCGTCTAGGTCGATGTCAACCTTCCTAAGTCAGTCACTGTTGTGACCGGTGCCTCTGTGACCCAACGAGTGCTTTGGATTATCTCTGATTGTCCCACCACTTCGTTCTTTCTGATGATAAACCTGAAAGAAGGTTGGCTAGGCAACAAAGACAACCCTCCACACGAATAGAATTTCGAAACATACCACTTACGCCACTCTAACCGTCTGGCTTACCTGACTGGTATGGCTAGCTGCAAGTGTTATGCTCCTAAACCCTATTCCGCTCCTTGCTTAGTGAAAGAATCTGTTTTACCTCACTTAATCCACTGGTTCTAGACCTGTTGGATTGGACAGCCAAACTTTCATATTCCACTTTGCAAAGAGCTTCTACGGTCTCTATGCTTGTGCTAGTAAGGATGAGGATAGGGATACAAAAATTAATAGGATGAAATTGAGTGAGATTATTGTGAGTCCAAGGGGATGACCTTAAAATAAAAATCATCTCCTTGGAGTCCCAATGGATCTCGAAGCCGTTCGTACTCGTTGGGCGCCATTGTTGCGAGTACGGGTTGGCCACGGAGGCATCTTCGGTGTTGGAAAAGGGCAGTGGCACGCTTGCTTTTTGCACGGCTCAGCTCGACGGATTGGGGTGGTTCTTGCCCTTCTCCAAAACACTTCCTACTCAGCAAACAAAAAAATGTATCGTGCCTTTGTATAAGGATAGGATAGGAAATGGAAAAGGTTGGAAAATAGGAGCTTGGAATACTAAAAGAAAAGGATTCGCACAACCATAGTTACCTATGCCACCGCATCTGAGAAAGGATGAGGCTTCTACAAACTCATTGGCGTAAAATCAAGTTTGCTTTGCTTCATCGAAGCAAAAAAAATAAACTAAATCTAACCTATCATCTAAGCCCTAATTTCTAAATGTCTCCGACTAATTTTTATACGAAGCGGATGTGTTCTTTGTCTGCTCTTTCTTATAAATTCTCAAAAGATGAATTCTAAGTGCATTAAATGTCTAAAAATCATACCCGATATGTATTTTCTATCTTGCGATTTATGTGGCAAAAACTCACATTTAGACTGTTGCAATATAAACAAAAAAGACATGAAATTTGTGAAATCTAATATAAATTTATTTTTCAAATGTGAAATGTGCATTCATATTCCATTGCAATCGGTAATTGATAAAATGAGAGATCTCTCAGTGTACTTTTTGGAAGTTTCTCAGAGTACAAAAACAAATGCAAAAACATCAGAATTGGATTCAAGTCGCCTTATTCGCAATACGACTCGTGCTCAGAGAATCCCAAAAGTAAATAATGATTCGAACAAACGGTCATCGATTGCTGCTGGAAAAAAAGTTGCTCTAGCGGGATCTTTAACTCCCCACGATCGCATTTCTTTAAAATCTAAAGTTTCTTCAAAGAACTCTCTTTCTCCGGCTCAGTCATTTCTCACTCCTACGCAAACGAAATCGACTACAACGCCAACCTCTAACGTCAGGAGCGAAACCTATACTGATGACTCAAATGGAGACGCTTTGGTGTCTCCTTCTACCACATCAGTTGTTATGGGGGGAAATGTCATTGTTGATGTTGCTGATGCCGATTTCAATGATCAGCAGAAAGAAAACTTTGAGGCTGCTGGTGGTGAAAATGAAACCAGAGAAAACAACGATGCTGCTGAAACAAATGTTGCTCGCCAAGATGTTGATGATTCTAATGTTGCTGATGCTATTGTTGCTGCCGATGCTGCTGTTGTTGAAGATGTTGTTGCTGATGCTGTTGCTGATGCTGTTGTTGCTGCCGATGCTGCTATTGTTGAAGATGCTAATGTTGCTGGTGTTGCTGTTGATGGTGCTACTGACAACCATGTTGCCGCTGATGGACTGAATGTAAATCACAAAGGTGTATTAGCTGGTAAGCGCAACCCAAAACAAAAACAGCTGTTTGGATGCGACGCTGATGCTGTCATATCTCTTCCATCTGTACCACGGCTTCGTTTCATCCATATATCTCGACTTATGAATACAGTCACTGAGAATGATGTTATAGATTTTATTGCTCAAAAACTAAATTTGCCAACGACAAGTTTTGTTTGTTCTAAACTAGTTAAAAAAGATGCGAATATTTCTTCGTTACATTTTATTAATTTTAAACTCGGGGTCCCTGCCGGGTTTTTTAATGATGTGCTTCAAACGCCCATATGGCCAATAGGAGTTCAAATTAAACAGTTTGTAAGCCGTCCAAAAAACGATATGGGCCTAAATCAAGATGGGTTGGTCACGTAAAGAAAACATTTCCTGTTTCTGAAGCCAATGATCGTTTTTCAATGTTTTATCATAATGCTGGAGGTATGAGAACGAAGTCTCACGAATTTTATACTGCTGTTGCTGATTGTTCCTATGATGTTATTGCCCTAACCGAAACTTGGCTTAATAATAAATTCTTAACCAGTGAATACTTCAATTCTAATTTTAACGTTTTTCGTAAGGATCGTTGCTGTGAACAGACTGGCCTAAATAGAGGAGGTGGTGTTTTATTAGCTTTAAGGTCTGATTATTTATGTAGAGAAATTAATTTATCCAATGTTTCTGGTGAGATTGAGCAAATTTGTGTGTGTGCAGATTTATCACTTCATCCCACTCTTGAAATAATTCATGTTTACTTTTTTGTTTCTTATATTCCACCCTTGTCACTAAATGCAATATATAAGGCTCATATTGAGAATATTACAAATATTGTTAAAAATAGTGATGAAAATTGTTATTTTGTTATTGTTGGAGATTTTAATCTGCCTAACATAAAATGGCTTTATTCAAATGATGAACAAAAAATGTTTCCTTGTGATGTTACTAAAGATTCTGAATATAATGTGATTGATGGCATAACAGCTTTAAATATGTACCAAATTAATAATGCTTCCAATTCTATAGGCCGTATTTTAGATTTAATTTTTATTGATTGTAATCTTGAAGTTCAATGTAATGAAGCAAGTTTTAAATTGCTAGATAATAGTATTCATCACAATTCACTTGAAATTTTATTTAACTTTTCTGTTTTAAATGAGTTTAAATCTTCTGATAATATTGTTCAAATGTATGATTTTAAAAATGCTGACTTTACTTCAATGAATAATCATTTAGAAGCCATTAATTGGCACCTAATTTTCAATTGCACAGATTTAGAATTAGCTTATACTATGTTTCGGAACATTTTGGAACGTATGATTTCCGCTTTCGTTCCTTTAAAATCATTAAAGAATTCTAAGAAACCTGTTTGGTTCAATAAAAGCTTATCGAGACTAAAGAATGTAATGAATAAGTTACACAAAAGGTGCAGAATTTCTGTTTCTTTTCGTGAGCAATTTAATAAAATTAGAAGAGAATATGAATTTTTGAGAAAATTTATTTACAAGCAATACATTTGTTCTCTGGAATCAAACATAAAAAATAATCCGAAATGTTTTTGGTCATTTATAAATACTAAACGAAAATCGGTTGGAATTCCATCTAACGTTTCATACAATGGGGTCTCCTCAAATAGTATTAATGATATTTGCAATAGTTTTGCTTCATTTTTTCAATCCAATTTTATTGACTTGAAACTAAATTGTGGAATAATTGAAGACTTTAATTCCTTAATTGACGCTGGTAGTTTGAATTTATCTGTTAGTGATGTTCTTGCATCGTTGTCTTTACTTGATGACAATTTTTCTATCGCGCCTGATAATATTCCACCTGTTCTCTTAAAGACTTGTAGATTTCATCTTGCAGCACCACTTTGCTTTATTTTCAATATGTCTTTAACTCAAGGACTATTTTTAGATACATGGAAATATTCTTATATCACTCCCCTTCATAAATGTGGGTCAAAAGGCTATGTTGAAAACTACAGACCTATTGCAAAACTTCAGTTGATCCCAAAAGTTTTTGAAGCAATAGTCAAAAATAAATTGTTTAGTTTAGTTCAAAATCATATATCTGAACACCAACATGGATTTATGAGTGGAAGATCAACAGCAACAAATTTATCGATTTTCACAAGCTATTGCCTTAATCATATGGAAACGCGTTCCCAAATCGACACTATATACACCGATTTTTCAAAGGCATTTGATCGTGTTCAGCATAATGTTCTACTGAAAAAACTTGAGATGTTTGGCTTTCATTCCTTGCTGCTAAGTTGGATCAAAAGTTATTTAGTTGGAAGAAAGCAATTTGTCAAAATTGATAACGTATTATCTAAGGAAATTTTAAATTTCTCAGGTGTACCTCAAGGTAGTCATCTCGGACCGTTACTATTCATTATTTTCATCAATGATCTACCGAGCCTTCTTTCATACTCTAGATGTCTCTTATATGCTGACGATCTTAAAGTTTTTAGCTGCATAAGATCTTTTTCAGATACTTATAAAGTCCAAAGTGATCTTAATAAAATTACTCAATGGTGTACGCTAAATGGACTTTATTTCAACACTAAAAAGTGTAGTGTTGTTACATATTCAAGATTACAAAACCCATTGCATTTTGAGTACAAATTAAATAACGATTCTTTACAAAGAATTGACAACCAGAAAGATCTCGGGGTGATCTTTGACTCTAAAATTAATTTTTCACTTCATATCGATCATATAATATCTAGAGCTAATTCAATGTTGGGCTTTATAATCCGAAATTCAAAGTGTTTTGATGATCCTTATACACTTAAAACCCTTTACATGAGTATTGTTAGACCGTTATTAGAGTATTGCAGCGTTATATGGAATCCTTATACTCAATCAAGTATCAATCGTATAGAAAAAGTTCAAAAAAGATTTACAAAGTATGCTTTACGAAAAACCTTTCGAAATTCTAGTGTTCCGTGTTATGAGAGTAGATGTGTTCTTATTGACCTAAAACCTCTCAATTCGAGAAGAAAATTGAATTCTGTGCTTTTTGCTTTCGATGTAATTTGTTCTACTATTAATTGTCCAATGTTGTTATCAGCGTTCAATATATATGCACCTGTTCGCACTTTGCGACCAAGAAGTGGTGATTTTTTATATGTTCCTTGCCATAGTACAAGTTATGCTAAGCATAATCCCCTTACAATTGCTTGTATTGATTTTAATGAATTTGACAATGTTATTGATTTTAATATGAATAGAAATGAAATTAAGAAAAAAATTTTGGAATTAATTTAAATCTTATTATAACTTAATAATTTATTTATTGAAAATTGTATATATGTATATATGTATTAAGTAATCATTTAAGTGTAGTCTCCATAAAGTTTTGTAACTTGATAGACGATAAATAAATAAATAAATAAATGCGCATATGACTATATATGCATCTATTTAAAATTACAAAATTATATATATAAGTATAATTATATATACCTAAGAGTTCCTAAATCTAAACCTATAACTAAACCCTATATATAAAAACAACTATATTCTTCCACCAACGAATCAATATCTGCCCCACTGTCTCCCAGACACAGTGGTTCATCGAGTCCTCAGAAGGCCTTGCCCGATGTTTTTGGCAAAAGTTTGGCCTGCCCACCCTTGTATCTAAGAATACAACCTTCGCCATCTCTTGGCCAGAATCTTAGAGATAGCCCCTATCTAAAACCTCCAGTCACAACATTCGTTCAGTCAACATAGTATGTCAGTGGGTATGTAATTCACTCCAGTAAGTCTTTATAAGTATATACGTCAACAGGTAGATAAGTATATTTAGTTAAGTAAGCATCACAACAAGTCGGTATGAGTAAGGTAGTAATGTAAGTAAGTACCGGTAAGTAAATGTAAGGTCAGTATATGTGGTTAAGTAGATGTCAGTTAATATAAATGTAGGTATGTATATGTTACTAAATGTAAATGTAGGTAGGTAGGTATATGTTACTAAATGTAAATGTAGGTAGGTATATGTCAGTAAGGATGTAGAATTATATCGCGTCATTTTCCTGTCGAAAGGTGTAAGTACGTAAATGTCATGAAGGTTGTCGTTGTCCAAAAGTCATCGCTAATGTCCTGGTTTACATTGTACTATGTCGTTGTCGTCATTCCCTCCTCTCGATCGCCGGCCCAGCCGATCCTCACACACCTAAATATTTCCTTAGCACTCCATAATAGAATTATTTTCTTATCTCAAAACAAATTTGACTCAAAACTGTTTTAAATTTCCACATTTATAATTATTTATTGTATAAAAGAATGTTTAAAAGAAAATTTTATATAGTTTTAAAGAAATCAAAAAAAAAAGAAGGAAAGAAACTAATAAAAATATAAAAAAAATTAAAATTATTTGCGTTTTCTCTTCTTCACTTATTAAGAAAAGATTAAAATTTTCAATAAAATCAATAAAGAAAATAGCATACATCCAAGGTACCGGAGTGTACACACTTCTTTCCTCTTGCCATACACATATAATTGTATATATATATAAATCAATATATTTTTGTTTTACAAAACTTACTACTTTCGCACTGATGTCCTTCGATGTCCTGTCGACAGAATTTCGTAGGCTCCTTCAGGTAAAATTGGCTTAAATTTGTAGCCGGGTCTCACTTTATGGCACAAAAATATGTTACCAAGAGTCCAGAGGGATACACAATCTTCTCCCTTATCACTTGCACTTTTCTCTACTTTTTCACCTTTTTGTTTTCTTTACTTTACTTTTCGTTATAATACTACTCTTATTAATTTCCTTTTTCTTGCACAAATTTCAAATTTACGTTAAAAAAATTAAAAAAAAAAAAATATTTAAAAAAAATTCAGCAAAAGAATCAGTAAACAAATGTTTAAGAAAAAAAATTAACAAAAAAAATTATGACACTTCGTCCAGAAGGGACAAAAAAAATCAGCTGCTTCTCACGACCAGTGTAAGGGCCCTTTAGAATACCCTTCAAGGGTCAAAAATCGCTAGCACTCCGCAAGCCACCAATCCAAGATTGATTTTTTTTTTCCGTGGTTCTGAGCCCAACTCTTCCAGCTTCCACCCTCTTTCGTTGGTTTAAGACCACTCTGGGGTAAAGAAAACCAGCAGAGGCCTAGGCCGATTGCCTATAGCGTATTTCGGTTTTATAGGCAGCTTCCACTCGGTCTGGTGGACCTCTATATATATGAATATATATATTTATGTATATGTATTGAAAGGTCACCTTGGGCACCAGAGTGTCACTACTCTGACCTAAACCTGAGGAAATCAAGACATCATGGAGATACTTAAGTAAAAAAACTGTGGATTCCTACCTCTGCTATACTCGAACGGAGCCTCAGAATTTTCCCGTGGTAGCAATTCAGCTATACCACAAATCGCCTCTGGTAGCAATTTTGCTTAACCACCTAGTACCTCCTTGGTCGGATATTATATCTAATACCCAGTGCTAAAATTATTTTTTTTTTTTTTATTAAAAAAAACTAATTTTCATTTTCACTATTTTTTCTTTCACCTTTTTTCTGCTATCAATCCTTTTTTTTTAAGCGTTTTTTCTTAGGAGTTTATAGTTCAAAACTTTACTAAAAAAATCTTTCTATATCGAAAAAACCCGCACAAAAGAAAAACTGAACTTCGATTTTACTGCGTTAACTGTTGGTTCCTGTAGCTGCACTTTGTTGAACGATTTAAATTTGAATCAAATGCATCGGTCGTTGCTCTATGGCCTACATTAATTTTTTTTTCTTCATGCACTCAAAGCTTTCTGCAGCCTGGAAGCATCAAATATTGTTTCTCCTATCACTAACACCTATCTATTAGAAACTTAGTGTTTGTTTATAAAATTGTCAGTGTTGTGAGTGCATGTGTATTAGTGTACAGACTAAAGCTTGCATATTTTGTTGCAGCAACAAAACTTACAACATAAAAATAAATAACATAAAATAGCGATAAATAACTCTACAATAATATACCAATAGCCTATTTCCAAGTAAATCTTACTTCTACTAACTAAAAACTAAAAATATTGCACAAATCCCTTAATTTAAATAAAGCTTTTCTATTTTCAAATTTAACTGATCTAAAAAAAGTTTTTGACCACTTCTAAAACTTCCAAAACTTTCGTGTTCATGGATTTCTGAACACCTACTAAGTTGTTGTGTACGTACTTCCCTTATTCGACCATCTGCAAACTTCAACTCGAAGTGTCAGATTTCAATTGTCACATTATATTTGTTCTATTTACGCGTGAATGTTTTAATTTTTCCAATTCTTGTTTTTTTGATTGTTATTTATCGATAAAATAACAAAAAAATGTAAACTAGTGAGTTATTTGATAAGTTTTATAAATAAAAATAAAAACAAAAGGAATAAGCCCAAGTGATGAGCCATGAGCAACACGGATGCCGGTAAGTAGATTGTTTGCAACGGGGCCATCTATGCAATTCCCTTGTGTGTTTTCTTTATTGCTAATATTTTCTTTCCTTTATTTCAGATAGAAATACCCTCATCAATCCATCCAAATCAACCGCCAACAACCCCAACCCATACACTCGGAAGGATAAGTGCCTCTTTTGTCACCAGAGGCTGTTTGATAAACATACCTGCTTGTGAATATGCCAGGCAGTTCAACAAATAGACTCCGGTGACAATAAATCATCCCCGAATCCCAATAATTTGTTTTCTTTTCTTTTTATTTTTTAGGCAATTTGCTGCTCATGAATGATCGGTACGAGGACAGCACATACTAGGTGTTACATATCTCAAGTCATCAGGATCAAACAACAACAACCACAAGAAACACGAATTCTACAAGGATAACGTCACAAAACGACATCAGAACGAAACCAACCCACCAGCAATAACTTGGCAAGGACGACGATCTTTCGCTGCGTGCGTCGTGAGTTATTTTGTGTTATTTGTATTTGTGTTCGTATCTATTTGGTGCTCGTATTATTTAGTAATTATTTAGTTTTATGTTTCTTAGATCGGCACAGAATATTGTTATTGCATCACTGCAATAAAAACGGTAGGAAATTCTTATTTATACCTACATATATACATCTATACTTTCTTGGTTCTGATAGAACCTTTTAATAAAAGGAACAAAAAAAAAAACTTTCTTTTGTGTCGTATTTGGTTGGGAAACAGAAGGTGGATTTTTGCAGGGTGGTTTTTCTTATGTTCATGCACGAACTTTTTAACTTTATGTAGGTACAACATTTTGTACATTTTGAGTATACCTATAAAGCTCAATATTTTGTGTATCTATTTGATACTTTTAATATTGGTAAAAGGTCATTTCTTTTTCTTTTGGTATCGATCGGCTACGTAACACATGTTCATGAAGAACAATACTCCGGATATCGCCCTTATTAGTGAAACCAACGTGATAAAGCGCAACAACATTAACATCGCGGGATACAAAACCTTCCGCCAGGACAAAAAGGAGAATTCTAGGGGGACGGCAATATTCATAAAAGACAAATTCTCCCCCAACACCAGCGAAGTCATCATCCTAGGACTTCGGACCAGTGAAGCCACCGCCATCACGATAACGTTAGGTAGAGGTGAGACGCTAACGGTCATCAGCATCTACTTTAAATGCAAATCCGGTGCAAGGAACATCCAAAGTGACCTGCATGTCCTTAACGGCATTCTGAAGCAAAGCACCTTCGGACTCATCGGTGGTGATTTCAACGCGAGACATCAACTGTGGCTGGATACAATAATCAACAACGAAGGCAAGGCAATTGTGGACTGGATGGAAGCCAACAGTGATGATCATTCTCTGGTGGTTATATCCCAACCTAAGCCCACCTTTCCCAGAACACCATCAACGTTGGACTTTTTCCTGGCTTCTTCAAACCTGGTGCATATTCTTCCGGAAATCCGGAACTATATCTGCACTTTAGTGCCCAGAGATTCGGACCATGAAGTTGTTCAACTATCGATCAACCTCAACCAACCTATTCTAATAAATATAGAGCCACCAGAGAACTTCATCACCTACAGGCAGCTGGATGTGGAAAGACTTCACAGGGACATCGAAGACAACATAACGCTTCCAGCCTCTAACCGAAACTTGCTGGACATCGAAATCGACGCAGCTATAGATGGTTTGGAACAGGCTGTATCTAATGCACTGGAAAATCAGAAGCAGCCTACGACGCCAAGGGATAGGTACCAACACCTTCCCGAGTACGTGCAAAATCTGTATGCGCACAGACAACGGCTGAGAAAACGTCTCCAAAGGATCCAACAAAGAGATTTCAATACGTCCAACAGCAACTACAGAGTAGTTTGGAGCGAATTGCAATGTGTCAACATAATGTTCCTAAATTCCATAAAACACCACAACAATATCCAGTTCCAGAAGAGACTGCAAGCAATTAAGCCAGGACCCGATGCCTTCAAAAACATTAATAGGATTATTGGAAAGCAGCCACCATTCCCGGAAACTATTATCAGCAACAACATCGAAGCAACATCAACACATAAAAAATTGGAAGCGTTTGCCAATTACTTCGAAGAAAACTTCACACCGAACCCGCCTGCAGACCCGGCATTCTTGGACGAAGTTGAGGAATCCATTCAGCTGACCATGCAGCCTAATCCAGAAGAAGTCATATTCGATGACACCAATCCAGCAAGTGACCCAATTGACAGCCCACATCTATGCAATCTGGAGGAGATAGCAGAGATTATTCACGAATCGAGGCCAAAAAGTCAGCTGGACCAGATGGAGTCTCCAACTACGTCCTAAAAAGGCTTCCACATATATTGATGATCCTTCTCACAATCATCCTTAATAACTGCATCAATAACTGCTACTTCCCTCAGAAGTGGAAAACAGCGAAGATAGTGGCGATCCCGAAGAAAGGAAGTTTCAACTTGGTGTCCAACTACAGACCTATATCGCTTCTCAACACCATCACCAAAATACTGGAGGAAGTAATCCTCCGGAGGCTCAAGAGGTTCTGCAGTGAAAACGCAATCATCCCTGACATGCAGTTCGGCTTTCGTGAAAAACACTCGACGCTACATCCGCTGCTAAAGTTCCAACATGATATCACGTCAGCGCTCAACAGTCACCGTGTCACCGTTGGATGCTTCCTGGATGTCGAGAAAGCATTCGACAGCGTATGGATAGAAGCCCTTATTCACAAACTACATCTACTACACTTACCTCTGCCACTAATCAAAATTCTTTTTCCTTTCTTTCTTTCAGAAAATTTTTCGTTCAACTGGACAGCTGTAAATCAAACATAAAGACCATCGGAGCCGGAGTCGCTCAAGGATCAAAACTTGGCCCCTTTCTTTACAACTTGATGACATCTGACCAACCTGTCGCAACTGGATGTGAGAACCTCCTGTATGCTGATGACTCGCTCACCTACGCCAATTCAACGTCACCGGTACTCGCCGTGCGGAAAGTAGAGGCTCACATCAATAGACTCTTTGATTTCTACAGGAAATGGGGCATCCGGATCAACACTTCTAAATCGGAACTTGTCTGCTTCAGGAGACCCTCAACAGGCAGAGGCAGTTGCACTGCAGCGAAGTGCAGAAAAATCGTTCTGAGACTCCCAGATGGATCCACTATAACTGCCAAACGGAACGTCAAGTATCTGAGAATCCACTTCAATGAGTTGCTTAGGTTCAACCCGCACTCAAGAAGTGTGCTCAAAAGAGCAAGCTGGGTCTTCCACCGTTTACACCCCCAGATGAGAAAAAGAACCGGACTAAGTCAAAAGACGAAAATACTGATGTACAAGCAACTCCTGCGGCCAGTCATAGCCTATTGCTTCCCAGTCTGGTTCTCAATATCCAAGACAGCCATGAAGGAGCTTCAAGTGTTCGAAAGAAAAATACTTAGAATTTGCACCGGACTACACTTCGACCGCCAGCGACGGAAACACTACAGGAATGATCACCTCTACACGGAAGCGAACATAATCCCTCTGGACAGGTACCTAGTGCTCTCTACAAAGAAGCTAATAGAAAACATCCACAGTCATCCAAATCAGCTGATGAGAAGTATGTCCACCGAGCAACGACAACCCGATCCGAGGTACCTCAGTGTGATGGAAACCCTGGACGACAACATTATCCCCATTGACAACGAGGAAACAGTTTCCTTCTACGCTGACACAGGGTCAGCCTACTACCGCGGCTAAATGCCAAACATCCTAACAATCCACACCAAAATCACCACTAGACAACCAGGATGGAACACCCCGAGAATGGAAAAGTCAACCGACGCTTAAATTAATTTTGACATGTACTTTATATAATTATAAAATTTTAAACCTAAGACATAGTATAAAGTTAGGCCCCCTATGTGCCAACAAATGTAAATTTTTTTTCAATGTATCTTATTAGTTGTAAGCCAAATTGTATATATTATGTTCAATAAAACAAATTGAATTGAAATTGCGATTTATGTGTATCTTGTTGGATACAAAATTGATTTTTTTTTAATTTTAATGAACACAAAACAATTTTTAGTTTTTTCTTGAACCAATTTGAAAAATATATTTGCTCTTAATCGTATTAAACAACCCGGAAAACTTATTCACTTTTGACATGCAATATAGAAACCAACAGTAGTACCTCGTGGCTTGATGGTTAGTGCGTAGGACTGTCATGCCGAAGGTGTGGGTTCGATTCCCAGCCGTGCCACCTAAAAACAGAAATGTTTTATTCGAGGTACTGCCTCTTGCGAGGAACTGACAAATTCTCCAAGAGTATACTTGTCATGAAAAAGTGCTTCTCATTTAGCCGTTCGGACTCGGCAAAAAACTGTAGGTCCCCTCCATTCCTGCCCAACAAACACGCACACAGGAATGGTTGTGAGTTGTAAGTCACTAGGCCCTGGTTCTCCTCGAGCTGTTGCGCCACCCAATTTATTATTTATTTTTATTTTATAGAAACCAACAACGATGCAAGAGCGACAACCAATCGATCCCATTGCAATGCAATGAGATGATGGTTAAAATATTTTACCTACCCACTTATTTCGATTACCTATACCTGCTCCTGTTGTTTGTCATACTGTCCACCTACAACATTAACAAAAGTACAAAATACATTGTAGTTCCAACTTCTAAAAGAAAAACAAGACACTTAGGTATTTGTTAGATTTTCTTTTTTTTTCTTTATTTAATATAATATGAAAAAATCTCACTACACAATTCACATAGGTATATAGAATAACAAATTTATTTATTTTCGTGCACTTTAATTTTACAAGTGGTGTATAAAAAACACAGATTTAATATGAGGTGATGGGAACTAAAACTCGCCATGTCAATGCCACGAAAACTAAGATAGTTTTCCTTCAAACCATAACAAATAGAGTTATAATAAGTTTTATCATGGAGTCGTTTTTATCTATGCGGTATTCCATCGATGGTGGCGCTAGTGAGCTTACTTACTTACTTAAGGTGGCGCTACAGTCCGGGGTGGACCAGGGCCTCAACCAACAAGCTTCTTCCAGCCGGCGCGGTTTCTAGCTAGCTGTCTCAAGTTTCGCACGCCAAGTTGGTTGAGGTCCTCTTCCACTTGCGTGCGCCACCTTTTACGCTGTCCACCTCTACTGCGTTGTCCCACGAGGTTGGATTCAAAGACTTTCCGGGCCGGAGCATTGGTGTCCATTCGCTCTAGGTGACCCAGCCATCTTAGTCGTTGGCTTTTCACTTTTGTGGCTAGGTCGGTGTCTCTGTACAGCCCATACAGTTCGCGGTTGTATCTTCTCCTCCATTTCCCATCTATGCAGACGGGACCAAAAATCACCCGGAGAATTTTCCTCTCGAAACAGCCTAACGCGTTCTCATCCACCGTTAGCAGTGTCCATGCCTCTGCACCATACATCAGGACCGGGATGATAAGCGTCTTATACAGGGACAGTTTAGTTGCTCGAGAGAGGGCTTTGCTTCTCAATTGCCTTCTTAGCCCGAAGAAACAGCGATTGGCAAGAGTAATTCTTCGTTTGATCTCAGCACTGGTATCGTTCGCTGAGTATATAGCGGATCCTAGGTAGACAAAGTCTCTGATCACCTCAAAATTAAAGCTGTCTATAGTGACGTTCTGTCTTAGACGTCGGTGTTGGGTGTCCTTTCTTGTTGACAGCATATACTTCGTTTTGCTTCTTCTTGGCTTCCTTCTCAATGCTCACAAAAGCACCACTGACATCACGCTTTGTTCGTCCTATTATGTCAATGTCATCAGCGTAAGCTACATATTAATTGGACGGACTTTTGAAAGATTGTGCCTCTAGTGTTGACGTGAGAGTTTTGCACTATTCTTTCAAGAACGATGTTGAAGAAGTCGCATGACAGCGCGTCGCCTTGCCTAAAACCTTTTTTGACATCAAAGGTGTCGGTGAGGTCTTTGCCGACCTTGATGGAGCAGCGTGCATTCTCCATCGTCATCCTGCACAAACGGACGAGTTTGGCAGGGATGCCAAAACTAGACATTGCTCTATATAGCTTTTCGCTATAGATGCTGTCATACGCGGCCTTGAAATCGATAAAAAGGTGGTGGGTATCGATTTGAAACTCCTGGGTTTTCTCCAAGATCTGCCGTAGTGCGAATATTTGGTCGAGTTTGGAGTTCCCTGACCTAAAGCCACACTGATATGGACCTATCAGGTTGTTGACGAATGGCTTCAGGCGTTCACAAAGTACGGCAGAGAAGATCTTGTAGGCGATATTAAGAAGACTGATGCATCTGTAGTTGGTGCAGTCCAGAGGATCGCCTTTCTTGAGGATAGGGCAAACAATGCTGAGATTACATTCATCGGGCATGCGCTAGTGAGCACCCATGTTGTGAAACATGTTTCACATTTTGACACCAGAATGGGGAATATTTTTTATTTCGAGGTACATTTATTATAATCGAACGAGAGGGTCATATATTATTCTCGTAATAATAAATGGAGTAATGCTACATTTCCACCTGACGCTAATCTGAGATTTATTAAGATTTACCTCAAATCTCCTTCAAATCTCGGAGATTTACCATACAAATTTATTTCGTAAATCCTGAAGATTAGAAATTAATCTTGTTAAATTTTCAAAGGACAAATAGTTTTACAAATCGAACTAACTTTTTCTTAAATGGTGCTGAACGATTCATTCGAGACTCGCATTCAGTTCATTATTTCACACGAATCAAACATTCTGTCTCATTCGCACTTCATAAGAAAAATTGGAACGCCATTTGCATTTTTGAAGGTGCTGTCTAATTTATTTATTTTTAAATCTTTTTGTGCGGTGGAAACACCAAAAAGATTTATTAAATCTAATCTGAGATAAACCTTTGGTGGAAACATAGCATAAGCGAGTGAAGTAGTTTTTCCACTGCCACCGCGCATGACCAAACAAAGTGGTAGAATAGAAATACGATTTCTTACCGCAATCGAATATGCTGTCAGATGGCAGAAGGAAAACAAAAAACAAGTCGTGAAATCGTGCTGTAAAATTAAATTGTTTGAAGTTAAAAGTGAAAACCAAATAGATTTATTGAGCTGCAATAAATTATAAAAAGGAAAGATCAAGAAACATCAATAAAATAGATAAGTATTTTGTTTTTATTGTAGATAAATATCTCTGCATTCTATTTTTTTCTTTGCTAATCATTTTTATCTACCTACTTTCAGAAAATACCTACCTTATGTGCCTACATAAATATTTCAGTGCATTAATATTCAAGAGAAACAACAAACAACAATGAACATCAAGATATCCTGTGCCGGGTAGCTGCTTGCCAGACAAAAAATATCTACAATCAACAGCCAACAGTTCCAGTGGATAAAAATCCAAAAAATTAAATTGTGTGTGCTAGTGCTTTTTGTTACTATTTGTTTTGTAATGTAAATACATGAGCTGATGAGAACCAAAACTCGTCATATAAATGCCAAAAAAATTTTATAATCAAATTGAATTGTTAAAGTAACTTTGAGAATACCTACTAAGAGAATAATTGTTGTATCTAATCATAGATTTATAACTCAATTTGTTATGGTTTGAAGGAAAACTATCTTAGTTTTCGTGGCATTGATATGGCGAGTTTTGGTTCCCATCACCTCATATTAAATCTGTGTTTTTTATACACTACTTGTAAAATTAATGTGCACAAAAATAAAGAAATTTGTTATTCAATATACATACCTATGTGAATTGTGTAGTGAGATTTTTTCATATGATATTAAATAAAGAAAAAAAAAGAAAATCTAACAAATACCTAAATCGATTGGTTGTCGCTCTTGCATCGTTGTTTGGTATTGTGTGTCAAAAGTGAATAAGTTTTTCGGGTTGTTTAATACGATTAAGAGCAAATATATTTTTCAAATTGGTTCAAGAAAAAACCAAAAATTGTTTTGTGTTCATTAAAATTAAAAAAAAAATCAATTTTTTATCCAACAAGATACACATTAATCGCTTCGTAGCATCGATTGACTGTTGGCAATTGAAATCCAAGTTCTTTGGTAGGTATTTGGATTTCTTAAATTGATTATTGTGCACTTCTACGTGAATAATTATTTAGAAATTATATTAGCTTTTCTTTTAATCCATTTAAATGAACGAATCTTTTTATTAAACCCGCGGCAAAATACTTTCAACTTCTGAGAAAATTTTAATCTTCCTTTTGTGTGTGCAAGTGAACATCTTATTAAAATTGCAAAATTGTATTTTGCATAGAAAAATCGATTTATAACGATTTTGGAAAACTAGACAAACCACTGGCTGAACAAAGGTTGTAGGTATGCCATTGAAACTACCAAAAATGAGTTTCATATACCAAAATTTTCTGAGTTTGATATAACTCCGTATTGATGTTGTATTTTTAACATGCTACTTTTTTCCAAGCGAACATAAAAATGCACTAAAAAACTTCGCTGGTTTTTGTAATGCACTTTCCTTCATCAATTTGGTATATATTAATCTTTCCCTATAAATAAATATGACAAAAACTTTCTGATTTTTTCAAATTACATATATATCTTAATAATAGAATATGAAGAAAATTTGAAAAGAAATATTTGGCATATAATATGGTATTGGGTGAAAGTGTCTTGGCATGAAAGGAACTACGATGGGATCGGTGGCCTCATCATCAAAGGAAATGTTGTTGGTGGTGGCATCATTGATGGTGGGATATCTTCTTTTCATATAAGCAGGCAGTGATTTGGTTCTACTTCTGCTACGATTGATGAACTTCTTTAAACGATAAACTAGTAGTCTAAGAGCTACCAGCCACTTTGACTAACCTACTAGGCACAAGGCTACAACTTTGTGTATGCTTGATTTGGGACTAGTTAAGTATGAAAACCACGGTCTGGCAGGGTTGCCGCGGTCGAAAGATTGCCATCTGATTTTTTCAAAATGCAAAAAAGGCTGAAACTTATTTATAATTTAGTTCATACATTATTATGCATGAAAAAAATTATGCCAGACGGGTTTGGCAGTCGAAAGTGCTTGCCAGACGAGCTTAAAGTCTTAAAAGATGGTATTGTAAGAAATATCCTTTTTTTATTAAATTTCAAAAAACTGTCAAAATTTCAAACCTACCCGCACAAAGCTGATTTTAACATAAATGATAGCTAACATTTTCTTGTATATGAAAAAAAATAAACCAGACCGGACGGACGGTCGAAAGTTCCAGCCAGACAGGCCTAAATTCTTAAAAGATGGTATTATAAGAAATAACCTTTTTTTTATTTTTTATTAAATTTAAAGAAACTGTCAAAATTGTAAACCTACCCGCACAAAGCTGATTTTTACATATATTTTAGCTGACATATTTTTAAATATGAAAAAAAAATATATCAGACCGGACGGACGGTCGAAAAGTCCTGCCAGACGGGCCTCAAGTTTCAAAAGTTGGTATTATAAGTACTATCCATTTTTTTATTTTTTTATTAAATTTCAAAAAACTGTCAAAATTTGTACATATATGTTAGCTGACATATTTTTGAATATGAAAAAAAAATATATCAGACCGGACGGACTGAAAATGAAAAAAAATATATCAGACCGGACGGACGGTCGAAAGGTCCTGCCAGATGGGCCTCAAGTCTTAAAAGATGGTATTAAGAAATATCCTTTTTTTATTTTTTCTTAAATTTAAAAAAACTGTCAAAATTGCAAACCGTCCGTCCGGTCTGATATATTTTTGTTCATATTTAAGAATATGTCAGCTAACGTATATGTTAAAATCAGCTTTGTGCGGGTAGGTTTGCAAATTTGACTGTTTTTTTAAATTTAAGAAAAAATAAAAAAAAGGATATTTCTTAATACCATCTTTTAAGACTTGAGGCCCGTCTGGCAGGACCTTTCGACCATCCGTCCGGTCTGATATATTTTTGTTCATATTTAAGAATATGTCAGCTAACATATATGTTAAAATCAGCTTTGTGCGGGTAGGTTTGCAAATTTGACTGTTTTTTTTAAATTAAGAAAACATAAAAAAAAGGATATTTCTTAATACCATCTGTTAAGACTTGAGGCCCATCTGGCAGGACCTTTCGACCGTCCGTCCGGTCTGATATATTTTTTTTTATATTCAGAAATATGTCAGCTAACATATATGTAAAAATCAGCTTTGTGCGGGTAGGTTAACAATTTTGACAGTTTTTAGAAATTTAAGAAAAAAATAAAAAATGGATATTTCTTATAATACCAACTTTTGAAACTTGAGGCCCGTCTGGCAGGACCTTTCGACCGTCTGTCCGGTCTGAGTTACTTTTTTTCATATTTAAGAATATGTCAGCTAACATATATGTTAAAATCAGCTTTGTGCGGGTAGGTTTGCAAATTTGACTGTTTTTTTAAATTTAAGAAAAAATAAAAAAAGGATATTTCTTATAGTACCAACTTTTGAAACGTAAGGCCCGTCTGGCAGGACCATTCGACCGTCCGTCCGGTCTGATATATTTTTTTTCAGTTTACATATATGTAAAAATCAGCTTTGTGCGGGTAGGTTTGCAATTCTGACAGTTTTTTGAAATTTAAGAAAAAATCAAGAAAGGAAATTTCTTATAATACCAATTTTTAAACCTTGCGATCGTCTGGCAGGAGCTTTTTACCGTGCAACTCGTCAAGTATGTTTTTTATATACAAGTAGATGGCATAAGCTTACATGTGTGCGAAGACTTTAGGTAGGTTGGTGTTTCAGTTTTGTCAATTTTATAAAATTTTGAAAAAATATGTGGCAAACCTGCGTCGACAGTAAGAGAACCATATCATAATTTGTTGACTTGATTTAATATGTATTAGGACTATACGCAATTAACGTGTTACATTTAAACATTATTCTTTGACAAATCAATGACAATTTTTAATACCAACTTTAAAAACACGTCTGGCAAGCTATTTTCGTCCAACAAAACTGGTCTGGCATCTCTTTTTTCATGTACAAGAAAACATAAGTTATTATAAATTCAAAAATCAGCATTCTAAACGTAGATGTGTTAGATTTGGAAGTTATTTTATATTTTGAAAAAATAGGTGGCAACCCTAGAATTGCGGAAATATTCTTTGATCTCTATTTTTTGACTAATCTGTTCACGAATAAAGCAAACACTAAGTTTTAGCATTATACCTAACAAATTTCTCAATTTATCCAATATCTTTTACTAATCTTTAAGAGCTTTAGGCTCGTCTGGCAAGCACTTTCGACCGTCAAACCCGTCTGGCATAATTTTTTTCATGCATAAGAATGTATATACTAAATTATAAATAAGTTTCAGCCTTGTGCGAGTAGGTTAATTTTGACCCTTTTTTGCATTTTGAAAATATCAGATGGCAACCTTTCGACCGCGGCAACCCTGCCAGACCGTGGTTTTCATACTTAACTAGTCCCAAATCAAGCATACACAAAGTTGTAGCCTTGTGTCTAGTAGGTTAGTCAAAGTGGCTGGTAGCTCTCCGACTATAGGTATCCTCTTAAGCTTTGGACTTGGGATTGCTTTAAAATCACCGATAATAAGTGTTGATTGTTGTTGATAATTTTCATGGTGGTCCTGTTGATTGCAGACAATTATAGCCGTTTTCCTTTGGAGGTGGCAAAGTACTTATGAGTAGATGATGAAAACCCTAATCTAGTTCTACCAACTGCACACGTTCTCATGTGCGAGTAGATACTATTTACATGACAAAGCAGTTTGATGTGTTCCATTGAAAAAAGCCAGTAAAGTACTTGCAAGTACTTCACCACCTCCAATGGAAAACGCCTTATGTTTTTTTTTGTGGATAGTTGAATTATGTACACTGTTGTTTGTTCTTGTTAAAGCTAAAAAAATTATCGTTCGTAATTATGAACAATATTGAGCTGTTAAACGGACACTGATTTTTATGAAAAGACAAATACATTTTTATGGAAATATAGGTAGAAGGGGGTTTTAAAAATTGAAAGTGTCCGAAATAAAAAAATGGAAATGAACGGGAGAAAAAAAACGTAAACATAACAATAAATATAGACTGAACAAAAGTCAAAATTCTAATAAATAAAATAGATCAAAATAAAATTAAACCAGGCTTATACAGTCGATTCTCCATTAACCGGAATTCGAAAAAACACAAGAAAACACAAAAAAATTAAAAAAGGTAATAAATAAATTCACAAAAAATACAAAAGAAATTGATAAAAGGCAATGTAATTTTTTTTTTTGGTAGGTAGGTACAAAATTTGGGGTAGTTGGCTGGCAAATTCAGCACTATCACTATCACTAGCACTCGTTATTCGTTTTTATGATGATATTAGGAATATTATTCACTAAAAACCGCACAAAATGTATTAATTTGTAAAAATTGCAAAGATCGGCGTTCTTGCAACCAAAAAGTTGATCTGAAGAAAAATCGTTACAAAAAGCTGAAATAGCTTAAAAAAACCGCGAAAAGTTTTTTTTTAAGAAAATCCTACAAATACTACCTATACAGTCATACAATATGAAGAACTTCCATACAAAATCTCATAAACACACAAAAAAAACAATATGCCAAATTTACAGAAATTACCGTATTCTCGGTTACTCTGCTCTATTTTGTCTTCTCCTCTAACTCCCATATATTTCATATAAATACCTATACACCCTTCTCATTCTCGCCATTTTAGCATTTTTTCATTTTCTACCACTTTTCATACTCTTCTACGGGGAAATATCAACTCTGTCAATAAAGTTCCTCAACATTCAAATGTCAAGTCTCCAAAAATTTCCTCAACTTTCGAATGTCAAAAAATGTTTATAGATACGGGGGCTTCAACATCAGATTGTGTAGAAACAATTGATGTCGATGCAGTGGCGTGATAACAATCAAACATGACATTACGATGATAGAGAACACGAAAAAAGTGGGTGGCACAATTCTGTCTGTCTGTCTGTCTGTCTGTCCGTACCTCAACCTGCAGCCTAAACCACTGAAGCGATTTTCTTCAAATTTTGAACTTAAGGTTTCTCTCCAGAGGGGAAATAGAATTTTTTTTAGCTCAAAAAATAGCGGTACTTGCCATACAACCGTTAAGGAAAAGCTTATTTATCTCAAAAACGGCTCCAACGATTTTGATCAGTATGTATTATTGTAGATATGATGTACCTTCTAGTAAGAAAAATAATCACCAAAAACATTTATTAACGGTACCTGCCATATAACGTTTTTTTTTATTTTTGGTTTTCTCATTAACCGCTCATCCGATTTCAATGAAATTTTTTTCACAAAAGCTTTGTTAGAATATAAATAATACTGCACACCAAAATTTTTGAAAAATAAATTTTGGGCTTTTAAAAAAAGATTCAAAATTTTTTTTTGAAAATTCAATTTTTCAAAAAATTTTATATATAAAAAATTAATTTTTAAGAAAACGGCTCCAACGATTTTTTTTGTTTTTTTTTGTTTACATATATTTATATTTTTTCAAGTAATCAAATGGTATACTTTTTTTTGAGCTCTTAGTTATTGATCAGACTGTTTATACAATTAAAAGAACGATTTAAATGCTTTCTATACTTTTTTATTAATTACTTGAATATTTTTTTAAGTTCTTAAGTCCCACACAACTTGAACATAAGAGCAAGTACGTGCGATCCAGTCGTGCATTTTGTTTTTAAAGTTTTAATAATTAAAAAACAAAAAAATAACTAGACTTCATTGAATTCATTATGTATGCCATTTATTATATTTTTTAAAGATAATATACTATACGCATTAATTTGAATATAAAAAAAAAAAAACACTTATAACCTCGTCTGCTGTCATAGGTATTGCGCGATGAATAGCTAGAGCAGCAAAACCATTCAAATTATCCTGCAAATAAGTAAACATCCAAAGCTTATCACACTGTTATTAAAATAGACATATTTTTAATAATCTCACTTCGTTGGTCATGCTTCTTTGTATTGTTTTTATTTTCTTTAAACTGGAGAAAGTTCTTTCGGGAGCTGACGTTGAAACCGGCAGTGTAGCTAATATCTTTAATAAAATATATATATTAGGAAAGCTTTCTTCGGGGCAGCTATCGAGCGCTGGTCCGGCAGCCAAATATGTTTGGTAAAACTTAACAGTTTCATTAAGTTTTTCTGCTGCTTTGTCTATTTCAGACGAAGAATCCTTGAAAAGAACCAAAAACCCTTCTTGTATGTTTTCATGGTTTGTAAATTTTTCTCAAGGTTTTTTTTTCGCTTCTTCCAATAATATCGAAAGTTTTTGAAAGAATACTACTCCTGCGCCTGCAGAAGAGAAACGATTAATGCCTGAACATCAGTTCGGATTTAGAACCAAGCATTCAACAATAATTGATCAAGTGCATAGAATAACTGACGTTATTGAGAGAGCTCTTGAAGAAAAGAAAATTTGTTCGACGGTCTTTTTGGATGTGTCGCAAGCGTTTGACAAGGTGTGGCATGAAGGCCTCAAATTCAAATTACGACAAGTTCTGCCTGTAGGACTTTATAAAATTCTTAACGAATATCTAGAAAACAGACTTTTTCGTGTAAGACACGGAAATGAATATTCTAATTTCAAAGAAATAGTGGCTGGGGTACCACAAGGTAGTGTTTTAGGTTCAGTTCTGTACCTTCTATTTACACGTGATATACCTCAAACAGAAGACACTATCGTAGCAACGTTTGCTGATGATACTGCAATACTAGCAGTAGGCAAAACGATTAACGAAGCTACGATTAAATTACAAAATGCTCTTAATAATGTTAATGAGTGGACAAAAACATGGCGAATAGCGCTCAATGAACAAAAGTCAGTCCACGTGGACTTTACGTATAAAAAAATAAATAGATTGCCCGTCTTTCTAAATACCGGTCGTGTTCCATTTGCGAATGAGGCAAAATATTTGGGAATGACTCTAGACGCGAAATTAAAATGGAAGCCGCACGTAAAAAAGAAATGCGAAGAACTAAAAAGTAAATTAAGAGATATGAACTGGTTACTCGGTAAATATTCTAAGCTTAGTATTGATAATAAGTTGATTTTATACAGGCAGGTACTTAAACCTGTCTGGACTTACGGTATACAACTCTGGGGTTGTACCTGCGATACAAATTTAAATAACTTACAAACGTTTGAAAATAAATTGCTTAGGTCATTTGTAAATGCACCATGGTATATAAGAAACGAAGATCTTCACAGGGATCTCGGGATTCCAACGGTTCGAGACGAAATAAAGAGTTTCGCGCGAAAACATAGAAATCGGCTATTAGATCACGCTAATCCAACGATTATTGACATTCTTGACGAGTCGAATTTAGTACGCCGTCTGCAAAGAACAAAACCTTCCGACTTGGTGCGGTGAACGGAAAACCGCTTTAAAATCGCGGAATAAGCAGGAACTTTCACCGGAAAGTTACCTGCAACACGTTACTTAACTTTGTTAAAAATAAATATAAATATATATAAAAAAAATTAATTGCTAGATAAGTTTCAACTTAGTTGCAATCGGGAAGTAGAGGTGGTTTTAGTGTAGTAAGAATCTCACACTTCTATGAGCACGCGTTTTTCGGTCCTCATAGAGCCTGATGCAGGTTTTACACCTACCCACGAAAAAAAAAAAAAAAAAAAAAAAAAAAAAAAATTATCATAGCTGAATTTTTTTCTGTGAATGCACACTAGGGTATGTATGAACGAATGGATAGTACGAACCTTGAACCCGGGTGCGTTTCGGAGGTATTAAGTGCTAGAAGTGCAAAAAATTGATGCAAAATTACGTTATTTTATCAAAGCTGGTTTTTTATATGTTTTAAAGAAAGTTATGATTAACTTATTTTGAAACTTACCAGACACCTACATGGGTGCACAATGTCAGCCAGACACAATTAAAGGTGCCAACAAAAATCGTGAAATTTCATTATAATATCAAAGCTGAATTTAATATATATTCTTCGGGAAACTGTTACAATATATTTCCCAAGCTGCCCAAGGAACATATTATGCAATATAAAACTTAACTTTGATATTATAACGTAAAATATACGATTATTTTGACAACTTTTAGGTGTCCAGTGAATCCAAAGCCCCATTGCAGGTGCGGTGCAGGGAATTAACTTCACGGGAACTACCTTCACATGGGAATTTACTTCACCACTAGTGGGAATTAATTTCACCTTTTTTTTGTGGAGTAATTTCCCACTGAAGGTGGGAAATAATTATATCCCGAAATTGTGTGAAGTTATTTCCCACCTATGATATGATAAAAATTACAAAAATGTAAAATTGTGTTTCCTTAAATCCAGATTGTTTAAATGCAAAAGAAACTTGCATACACCCAGCCTCGCACCTACCCCAAATCCTATAATGAGCCCAAGCAGGGGGGTTGCATACATACCTCACTGTTTATTCGCCGTAATGCTTGCTGCTAGCACTGTTTTTATGTAAGGCAAAGCATTACGGCGAATAAATAGTGAGGTATGTATGGGGGGGCATGCTGCCCCCCTGCAACCCCCCTGCTTGGGCACATTATAGGATTTGGGGTAGGTGCGAGGCTGGGTGTATGCAAAGTTTCTTTTGCATTTAAATAATCTGGATTTAAAGAAACGCACATTAAAGTGAAATTAATTCCCACAAAAAAGTGAAATTATTACTCACCTTCAGTGGGAAATAATTTCACTTCAAAAAAGTGCAATTAATTCCCACTAGTGGTGAAGTTAATTCCCATGTGAAGGTAGTTCCCGTGAAGTTAATTCCCTGCACCGCAGGTGCCTGGTCGCTTGAGAAATATTGTGAAATTGTTTTCCGAAGTGCATGAAACGATGAAACGTTTGCTTTGACACTAAAACGTAAACTAAAATATTTGTTTGAAAACGTCAAAGGTGTATGGCTGACATTTGGTCCCTCTTTAGGTGTCTTGCAGCTTAGGAAATGTATTGTTACAGTTTCCCGAAGAACATATATAAAATTCGGCTTTGATATTATAATGAAATTTCACAATTTTTTTTGGCACCTTTAATGGTGTCTGGCTGACATTGTGCACCCATGTAGATGTCTGGTAAGTTTCAAAATAAGTTAATCATAACTTTCTTTAAAACATATAAAAAAACCAGCTTTGATAAAATAACGTAATTTTGCATCAATTGTATGCACTTCTAGCACTTAATACCCCCGAAACGCACCCGGGTTCAAGGTTCGTATTATCCATTCGTTCATACCTACCCTAGTGTGCATTCACAGAAAAAAATTCAGCTATGATAAAATGACGTATGTCTGGCGGCCCTGGGATCTTGGTCTAATAGAAATCGAGAAAAGGATTGAAAACACGAATATATTCTGGGCTTTTGTGCTATGTGAAGGAAAGCTGGATGGAAGCTCGTTTTCTTCCACGTTTACCTATTATCAATTGGTGAGACACGTAAAAAGAAATTTAAGAGTGCGTTTCTTTAACTTATTTGGTTCATGACTGGTTATGTTGAACAATTATCGATCCCAATGGGGGGGGGATATATCCCCCTGATCCCCCCCCCTTATCTACGCCACTGTGTCGATGACACTACCTTTGTAGATAAACTTTATAGTAGTATCTATCATCGACATCAATTGTTTCTACACAATCTGATGTTGAAGCCCCCGTATCTATAAACATTTTTTGACATTCGAAAGTTGAGGAAATTTTTGGTGATTTGACATTATTTGAATGTTGAGGAACTTTATTGGCAGGGTGATATTTCTCCGTAGAAGAGTAAGGAAAAGTGGTAGAAAATGAAAAAAATGCTAAAATGGCGAGAATTAGAAAGCGGTATAGGTATATATATGAAATATATGGGAGTTGGAGGAAAAGAAAAAGTAGAGCAAAGGAGCCGAGATACGCTAATACTATTCACGGTTTGTTGAAGCTATGTCAGCTTTTTGTAACGATTTTTTATTCAGATCGTCTTTTTACTTGCAATTACGGCGGTATTTATTTATTGAAAAGAATAAATGCTATGGCATCAGGTATTGAATTTTTTTTGTCAGCTATGTTGGTATTTAAAATGAAAAGTCATTTCATTACTTAAAAACCATAGTAATAAATAATCATTCATATCATCATATCCAAAATTAGCCACAGTCCACCCCCGGGAAATGGCTTAAATTTGAATGCATTTATGCATGTGCAGGGCGTTTTGTATACGATAAAATTAATGATGAGAGAATGTAGGTTGTACCCAAAAAAGAAAGAAGTAATTTTAAAGTGGGGTCTTACTGCCCCCCGTTTGAGTGGGAGGGGCAATTTACAAAAAAAAATCACTTAAATTAGAAAAAAACATATTCAATCAACAATGACAACACTTATAATATCATGCTATAGGTTTTTGTAAATCCAGAAATACATTCGTTAATTTCATTTTTAAATTAAGTTGTTTAAGAGCATAGTTTTTTGAAAAATTAACCTTCAAACTCAAAATTTTGAAAACAATTTAAAACAAATTGTTCAAACTGATTTTTTTCTTCAAAATTTTATGCTATTAAGTACTATATTTGTCTTTAAAATTCAATGCTTTAGTCAGTTTTGGTTCTGGGACTTTTACTTTTCAAGATATAAGCAAAGACCTAAACTGGCTTAGTGATACAAAATTTTACTTACATTTTTAAAACCATATTAAAACCCAATGGCATTACGTACAATATTATGCTATAATTTTTTGTAAAGCCAAAATCCATTCTTTAATGTTTTTTTTTAAATTAAGTTTTTACGTGAATAGTTTTTGAAAATTAATCTTCAAAAATAAAATTTTGAAAACATACCTAGTAAAAAATGTTCAAAATAATTTTTTTTTACAAATTTTATGTGATTAAGTACTATTTTTGACTTTAATAATCAATGCTTTTGTCAATTTTTAGTCAAACACAAAAAACCAAATGGTCCTAAGATTTTTATTTTTCAAGATAAACTTAAGATGAATTTAACAGATTCTCTAAGTACAACAATGTCACGCTTTCCTTGTTGTTCATATAAAAACAGAGGATCACCAAAGTGTTAAAACAATTTTTCTTTCATATACTTGCTTGAATAAGCAGAGTTAGGCCTGGTTCACACGAGATTGTACCGCACGTTTTTTATCGCATTCGGTTTTTACCGAACAAAAATTGGGTGTTCACACGATATTTATATTTATTCGTTTAAAACTCGAATAGCTGCAGTATAATGAAAATGATTGGAAAAGTTTGAATTTGTGAAGTATTTTATTTTTATCTTTTTAAGGGAAAGGGCTAGAAAGCTGAAATTTAGACGGATGATAGAAAATATTGATTTAAATATGAATTAAAAAAATAAGAGTCCTAGAATACCGTTGGACGAAGATAACGGCATTATTTGAGCGCTTTCACATATGAACTCATATCTGTTTAGTGCATTGATGAATTTTTTTGTTGTTTTAAATATAACATATAAATAAAATTACGGTTATTTTGATACCTCATTCATTATCCTACCTGGTATATAAGCGACACAATCTTGATTTTAAATTGATCGAAAAATCAAAACAATTGCATTGAAATTACCTGCTTGGACCATTGTCCACGACCATCCACCAGCGAGAAGATCCCGTTATCTACATGGAATTTTTTGTATTAAGATTTGATATGGATGGCTTTAAAAAATTATAACTCCCGTTTTACCTATCGGATCTTCAAGTTTAAGGTCTTTAAAGAAAGCTGACATAACGGGCTGTATTGTGTAAAAAAAACATTGAGAAGGGGCAAAAAATTTCATACTAAAGGGGTGAATGAAGCCCAATTCAATTCCATTTATTTTATTCTAAATTCAAATGTTGATGAAAATTTTTATAATTTTGAAAAACTAAAAACGCAAAATTATTGCCTCATTCCTCTTCTTTATTTTAAAACCTTAACCTAGAAGATCCAATGAGTATCACCGGAGTTATAATTTTTTTAAACCAACCATATCGGTCGATTAATTTTTTTTGTGTACATCGGCTTTTCTCTCCACTGAAGCTCATTCTATGCCAACGAACAAATACCCAACGTGGATTTAAACCGTGTGAACGAGACTATATAAAACTATACGCCACTGGAAGACGATACGTCGCAATTCATTCGTCTTTTTTGATAAGTCCGTTGAGTATTCGATAAAAGTACTTAGCTGAGTACGTTTACTTGCCGTACAAACGTCGTGTGAAAGGCTCTATGCAAAATATATATGCCACTGCTCATTCGCACGGATTTATACTGCAAAAAATCGTGCGGTACAATCTCGTGTGAACCAGGCCTTACTCGATCCTTCTAAAAAAATATTTCATTTTTGAAATCAGATCAATAACTGTTACCTCTTCATCTTCGTTTTCTTCAAGATAGGAACATACTCGAATAAATGCTTTTTTCAAACATTTATTTTCTGGCCGTCCAGTCTTTCGTTTCTTAAGTAAGTCATTCTTTGTTCTATATTGGAAGGGAATACCTTTCGCCGCCTGAGTACTTAAATGCCCCATAGACCACTTTTTCGGGAAACTGAGTTAATGATGCAGTTATACTTATTCGAATTTTCTCTATCGGTTGCTGCTATCCACGTTGCTCTATCTCTATTATTAAGGAAGTTACAGAAACCCAGTTTGCTCCATAGACCACTAATTTGTGGGTCCTCTTAGTGCTTATTTGCCGCACATTCAAAATTTGTGCAATGTGGGGCAGTCTTGAAATGAGGCAACAGGGAGAGATTTTATGGATAGGAAGTGGGGATAGGAAGGACATGAGACCGGTCTAATCACAAGTAAAAAGAAAAAAAAAAGTATATCTCAAAGAGAACGGTAGTTGAAACCATTATAAAATTGAACAGGACGAAATGGTGAAAAGCGAAATACAATATGAGAGGAAAGAGATAGGTACCGGAACTAGGATGGGGCAGGACTTAGGGGAGAGGGAAAGGGAAAGATTGTCTGCTGCAGGAGCGAGGGCATGCTAGCGAGGCACGGCTGAGCTCGTCTTGCAAAAAAAAGTCAATTAACATGTCTATCAACACTTACCACCACCGTTATCAGCACCTCACTCAGATAACCCCTACCGATCTTAAAGTAGGGTGGCCTAGGCAAATTCCCCTAGTCGAATGCCAACACTGCGGTTTAGTCATGGTATTACCTCATATAGATCCCCCTACCGCACCCCCTATAAAAAGGAATTAGCAAACCATTGAGCCTTTCACAAGCTCAATAAAACAAGTTGAATTCATCCTTATTGGCGTGATTCACAAACTATTTTAATTCATCAGAAAACAAAACTAAACTCTAATTGATTCAGAACAGGTGATTAAGAAGCGATTTGGGGTTTTTTTGGCCCAATTTGACATATTTTCCCTATAATAATCTACGACCTTGAATTTAAACAAACAATAAAAAAGTATACTTAATATAAGGTCGAGTACGATTTGACTCGTTAACAATAAGCAAACTAAAGAAAAATTTTTCGAGAGTGGACAGATGCCACGATTAACACCAAGTAATATTAAATAATATAATTGACAAAAAAAAAAACTAATAATACGAAGCGTCTTGCAAACCAACGAAAAAATTCGCAACTTTTTGGGACGATGGTCCTTCGAAGCGAACGTTTCAATATACGATATTATCTCTTTTTGTAGAATGTTTCTTTTATCCGCACTGACGTGTCAGTTAGGGATCCCCAAGATGTTCAAATTTTATTTATTCGACGGATGGATTCTCGTCGGAAACTAACGAAATAACCGCCGATTCTCTGCCTACAAAGAGCTCTATGCGGGTGTAACCAATGGGTGAAAGGCAAAAGATTGCAATAAAAAAACTTTCCAGGGACCTCTCCTTGCACGGCCTTTGAGAGTGATTCAACCCGCTGACTCCTCTACCCAAGTTATTGCCAATTTTTTGTTCACTAGTTAGACACTTTCCAAATTTAACAATAACAAAAATCATTAACAATAAGATACTCGATAATATCACGCCAATTACAAAACCAGAATAATTAGATAATTAATAAAATACGCCTGCGACGAGCCCACAGGGTTGGACAATATCTTCTTGGCTCCTTCTCTGGCCACGGTGGCGGCTGCCGACTATCGCGAAGTTTCGCGTCCCCAAACGGTTATTGGTTAGCCCGACTTCTATGGGATTAAGCTTCTATCCTTCTTTTTCTTGTTTGCTTTTGATTTATATTTTATACAATTTATGGTTTTGAAGGATATAATTTGCGCGGGGTGAATTTATTTAGGTTTCGGTTTTAATAAATATATCTTTTTGGTGAGAGGAGAATCAGTGCCGTGTACTGTAATTCGAAACCACCGGTATGCTAGTGCTACAGGTTCGCACCGCAAGAATAAAAAAAAAAAAACAAAAGGAAACTAAGGGGTTACTTGTGAACCCGGGTATGGCACGGGCTTTCCAAATTTCGTCGTCACTTCAAAGTGACGTGGGTATATTTTCCCAACTTTCAGGATCTGGATCTTCACTTTGGCACTTGAGTCTCGTATCTGTCTCATCACCACACCAAAAGGATCGGCGGCCGCGACTTAAGCTTCGCTGGCGACCGCCAAAAATTCACCTCAAAGAAATGTTCACATAAATTCCACCGTAACCGAAAGACACAATTTTTCAAACTTACCCCTAACGCACAAACGGAACGTAAAGAGTCTATGAAAACCTTCTTTTAGATAAAATAAATCAAGATAGCTATAAAAATCAGTCACTTATTATTTGAATCAAAGGAGGACAAAATATATACTTCTTCCTTGATTTTAATTCAGGCACTATGTATGTACGTACACTATGGATTTAGTGGTTAACTCGCCGGTGGTCCAATTGAGAATAACCTACTTGCGCACTGTACCAATTGCAGCATCTCATCGTTCTATGCTTTTTCCGCTCGTCAACCAAAATCCACTTTATTGCGGTGCACGAGTGCAGCGAACTTTGCCCTACCATCGGATGTTGTTAAAAACCCCCTACCGTATGCACTACAATATTTGCTGTCTTTACTCAAACTTAGTATAAGAGCTAATTTATGCGGGCTGTAGGTTAATTGAGTTCTCTTGAGCAAGAGTATCCTGAATGACAAATAAACAGCGAGGTGTGTATAGGGGGGCATGTTGCCCCCCCCTGATGCTTGGGCTCATTATAGGATTTGGGGTGGGTTCGAGGTTGGGTGTATGCAAAGTTTCTTTTGCATTTTTTGCAAAGATTTTTTTTAAATTTAGCTAACTAAAATTTTTTTAAATTTTTTTCAAAAATCCATTTTGATGGTAAATTTTATTTTCTACAAAAAATGTTTTGAGAACTATCTCGAATTTTTGCTTCGTTTTCGAGTTATATGCAAAAAACCAAAAAGGGTGCTTTTGCACCCCCCCTCTAAAAATGCACCCTCCAATTTAATAGCACTCCACGGTTTTCTCATCTTCAATGACCCCTTTGATAATTTTTGCAATAAAATCCCATGAACGTCTTACTTCCTTATTGCCCTGTTTTTTAGGACATAATCAATAGCCTAAAACTTTTTTGGATCAAAACAACTCTATTCCACTTTAAAATCAAAGTAGCGGTCATATTTGTTTATAGGGAAAGATTTACATATACCAAATTGATGAAATTTCACATTGTGAAAACAATCTTGAAATCAGTCTTGGACGTAAACTGTTTTTTTTTTTTTTTAATTCTAGTTTGCATTTTTCATGCCTTTCATGCCAAGACGCTTTCACCCACCACCATATTATATGCCAAATATTTCTTTTCAAATTTTCTTCATATTCTATTACTAAGAAATATATGTAATTTAAAAAAAATCAGAAAGTCATATTTATTTATAGGGAAAGATTAACATATACCAAATTGATGAAGGAAAGTGCATTGCCGCGGGTTTAATAAAAAGATTCGTTCATTTAAATGGATTAAAAGCTAATATAATTTCAAAATAATTATTTACGTAGAAGTGCACAATAATCAATTTAAGAAATCCAAATACCTACCAAAGAACTTGGATTTCAATTGCCAACAGTCAATCGATGCTACGAAGCGATTAATGTGTATCTTGTTGGATAAAAAATTGATTTTTTTTTTTTAATTTTAATGAACACAAAACAATTTTTGGTTTTTTCTTGAACCAATTTGAAAAATATATTTGCTCTTAATCGTATTAAACAACCCGAAAAACTTATTCACTTTTGACACACAATATAGAAACCAACAACGATGCAAGAGCGACAACCAATCGATCCCATTGCAATGCAATGAGATGATGGTTTAAATATTTTACCTACCCACTTATTTCGATTACTTATACCTGCTCTTGTTGCTTGTCATACTGTCCACCTACAACATTAACCAAAAGTACAAAATACATTGTAGTTCCAACTTCTAAAAGAAAAACAAGACTTAGGTATTTGTTAGATTTTCTTTTTTTTTTCTTTATTTAATATAATACGAAAAAATCTCACTACACAATTCACATAGGTAAATAGAATAACAAATTTCTTTATTTTTGTGCACTTTAATTTTACAAGTGGTGTATAAAAAACACAGATTTAATATGAGGTGATGGGAACTAAAACTCGCCATGTCAATGCCACGAAAACACGTCTGTGAAGTTAGCAGGGCAACTTTCACCCACGCAAGTGGGACCTTTACAAGAATTTGCAGTTTTTTTTGCATTTTTTTTGCATTTCTATTCCCGATTTTGCAGTTCGCAAAATAACGGTGTAATTTAGTGACCTGTTAACTTCACAGTGAAGTTAGCAGGTCACATGGCGTATCTCAGGAACCAAGCGTGCTAGGAACTTGTAGAAAGGCTCCAAATTTGCTGTTTTTTTGCATTTCAAGAAGAGGCTAGGTCAGAATTTTGAAGTCCTTTTTTTGAAAAAAATTTCATACTGACCTGCTAACTTCACAGTGAATATCTCAGGAACCAAGCATGCTAGGAACTTGTAATAAGGCTCCAAATTTGCAGTTTTTTTTCATTTCAACGATAGGCTATGTTCGAAATTTGAAGTCCTCAATTTAAAAATTTCCCAAGTTTGACTTCAATATGAAGCAAGTAGGCCACATCGTGTATCTCACGAACCAAGCATGCTAGGAACTTGCAGTAAGGCTCCAAATTTGCAGTTTTTTTGCATTTCAAGAATGGGCTAGGTCAGAATTTTGAAGTCCTTTTTTTAAAAAAAATTTCATACTGACCTGCTAACTTCACAGAGAAGTAAGCAGGTCACATGGTGTATCTCAGGAACCAAACGTGCTAGAAACTTGTAGTAAGGCTCCAAATTTGCAGTTTTTTTGCATTTCAAGAATAGGCTAGGTCAGAATTTTGAAGTCCTTTTTTAAAAAAAAAATTCATACTGACCTGCTAACTTCACAGTGAAGTTAGCAGGTCACATGGTGTATCTCAGGAACCAAGCATGCTAGGATCTTGCAATAAGGCTCCAAATTTGCAGTTTTTTTGCATTTCAACGATAGGCTATGTTCAAAATTTGAAGTCCTCAATTTAAAAATTTCCCAAGTTTGACTTCAATATGAAGCAAGAAGTTCACATCGTGTATCTCACGAACCAAGCATGCTAGGAACTTGCAGTAGGGCTCCAAATTTGCAGTTTTTTTGCATTTCAAGAATAGGCTAGGTCAGAATTTTGAAGTCCTTTTTTTTAAAAAAAAATTCATACTGACCTGCTAACTTCACAGGGAAGTAAGCAGGTCACATGGTGTATCTCAGGAACCAAACGTGCTAGAAACTTGTAGTATAGCTCCAAATTTGCAGTTTTTTTGCATTTAAAGAATAGGATAGGTCAGAATTTTGAAGTCCTTTTTAAAAAAAAATTCATACTGACCTGCTAACTTCACTGTGAAGTTAGGTCAGTATGAAATTTTTTTTTAAAAAAGACCTTACTACAAGTTTCTAGAACGTTTGGTTCCTGAGATACAACATGTGACGTGCTTACTTCCCTGTGAAGTTAGCAGGTCAGTATGAAATTTTTTTTAAAAAAAGGACTCCAAAATTCTGACCTAGCCCATTCTTGAAATGCAAAAAAACTGCAAATTTGGAGCCTTTCTACACGTTTGGTTCCTGAGATACGCCATGTGACCTGCTAACTTCACTGTGAAGTTAGCAGGTCACTAAATTACACCGTTATTTGGCGAACTGCAAAATCGGGAACAGAAATGCAAAAAAACTGCAAATTCCTGTCAAGGTCCCAATTGCGTGGGGGAAAGTTGCCCTGCTAACTTCACAGACGTCACGAAAACTAAGATAGTTTTCCTTCAAATCATAACAAATAGAGTTATAGATCTATGATTAGATACAACAATTATTCTCTTAGTAGGTATTCTAAAAGTTACTTTAACAATTCAATTTGATTATAAAATTTTTTGGCATTGATATGACGAGTTTTGGTTCTCATCAGCTCATGTATTTACATTACAAAACAAATAGGAACAAAAAGCACTAGCACACACTCTTTAATTTTTTGGATTTTTATCCACTCTGGAACCGTTGGCTGTTGATTGTAGATTTTTTTTCGGGCAAGCAGCTACCCGGTACAGGATTTCTTGATGTTCATTGTTGTTTGTTGTTTCTCTTGAATATTAATGCACTGAAATATTTATGTAGGTAGGTAGGTATTTTCTGAAAGTAGGTAGAAAAAAACAGAGAATATGAAATAAAGAAGCCAATCCTTCGTACGTTTCACCCCCCAAAACCCATTTGTTTACATTGTTGTATTTGTAATTTCATTTCGTGTCGAAGAAATAGATGTGAAATTGCAACAACAACAAGACCTTTGCTGAATGATGTGCTGAATGACTAGTTGATTCTATGTGTGCGTTTTGCACAGCTTTTCACTAATACTTTGCAAATCTAATACATCAGCTGTTCGCTTCCAGCTTGTAGGCAAATCAAATTGACAGCTGAGGATTGACTTCTTTATTTCATATTCTCTGGAAAAAAATGATTAGCAAAGAAAAAAATAGAATGCAAAGATATTTATCTACAATAAAAACAAAACACTTATCTATTTTATTGATGTTTCTTGATCTTTCCTTTTTATAATTTATTGCAGCTCCATAAATCTATTTGTTCTTTTGGTTTTCATTTATAACTTCACACAATTTAATTTTACAGCACGAATTTGTTTATTTTTTCTTCTGCCATTTGACAGCATATTCGATTGCGGTAAAAAATCGTATTTCTATTCTACCACTTTGTTTGGTCATGCGCGGTGGCAGTGGAAAAACTACTTCACTCGCTTACTCCATTTATTATTACGAGAATAATATATGACCCTCTCGTTCTTACGATTATAATAAATTTACCTCGAAATAAAAAAATATTCCCCATTCTGGTGTCAAAATGTGAAACATGTTTCACAACATGGGTGCTCACTAGCGCCACCATCGTTGGAATACCGCGTAAATAAAAACGACTCCATGATAATACTATAAAGTTTATATATAGCATTCGCACATTAAATTAACCAAATCGCAAATAGGTTTAACCTAAACGCAAATAAGTTTCACCCAAGCGCAAATAGATTTAACCCAAACGCAAATAGAATTAATCCAATCGCAATTCGAATTAAACAAAACGCAAATAGAGTTAAACTATTAACAAATTATTTTAACCAAAACGCAAATTGAATAAACCTTAGCTTGATTTATTGTTCCAGGTATACTTTTTGGGTCTAATGGATTTTGGTACTATCCATAATTGTTAAAAAGCCATTATTAAGGGATTGACCTTTTATTTTTGGTAAGGTCTTGGGAAAATGCGCAAAACTAGTTGAATTTACAATTGGGGTTTTGTCAAAATCTTATTGTGAACTATTCCTACTGTTATAAGCCTTCCATTTCCTCAACAACACACAGCTGGAACAACAAGTTAAGCCCGGGTTAATTCAATTTGCGTTTTGGTTAAAATGATTTGTTAATAGTTTAACTCTATTTGCGTTTTGTTTAATTCGAATTGCGATTGGGTTAATTCTATTTGCGTTTGGGTTAAATCTATTTGCGCTTGGGTGAAACTTATTTGCGTTTAGGTTAAACCTATTTGCGATTTGGTTAATTTAATGTGCGAATGCTATACAAAGGTGTGGTGTGTGATCGATTGTGCGCTGGCGTCGCTAAAGTTGCTTCAACATTTTTAAAATTGAATTATCAACATTCGCATGTGTATGTGGTTTTGTTGTTGATTTATCATCGACATCAATTGTTCCTACACAATCTGATGTTGGAGCCCCCGTATCTATAAACATTCTGAGACATTTGAAAGTTGAAGAACTTTTTACTGATTTGACATTTGAATGTTGAGGAACTTTATTGGCAGGGTGATATTTTCCCGTAGAAGAGTAAGGAAAAGTGGTAGAAAATGAAAAAAATGCTAAAATGGCGAGAATGAGAAGGCGGTATAGGTATATATATGAAATATATGGGAGTTGGAGGAAAAGCAAAAATAGAGCAAAGGAACCGCGATACGCTAATTTCTGTGAAATTTGGCATACCTATTGTTTTTTTGCGTGTATGTGATTTTGTATGGAAGTTTATTTTGTATGACTGTATGGGTATTATGCTTAAGATTTTCTTTAAAAAATACTTTTCGCGATTTTTTGAAGCTATGTCAGCTTTTTGTAACGATTTTTTATTCAGATCGTCTTTTTACTTGCAATTACGTCGGTATTTATTTATTGAAAAGAATAAATGCTGTGGCATCAGGTATTGAATTTTTTTCAGCTATGTTGGTATTTAAAATGAAAAGTCATTTCATTACTTAAAAACCATAGTAATAAATAATCATTCATATCATCATATCCAAAATTAGCCACAGTCCACCCCCGGGAAATGGCTTAAATTTGAATGCATTTATGCATGTGCAGGGCGTTTTGTATACGATACAATTAATGATGAGAGAATGTAGGTTGTACCCAAAAAAGAAAGAAGTTTTTTAAAGTGGGGTCTTACTGCCCCCCGTTTGAGTGGGAGGGGCAATTTACAAAAAAATCACTTAAATTAGAAAAAAACATATTCAATCAACAATGACAACACTTATAATACCATGCTATAGGTTTTTGTAAAGCCAGAAATACATTCGTTAATTTCATTTTTAAATTAAGTTGTTTAAGGGCATAGTTTTTGAAAAATTAACCTTCAAACTCAAAATTTTGAAAACAATTAAAAACAAATTGTTCAAACTGATTTTTGTCTTCAAAATTTTATGTTATTAAGTACTATATTTGTCTTTAAAATTCAATGCTTGAGTCAGTTTTTAGTCAAACGCATAAGACCAAATGGTTCTGGGACTTTTACTTTTCAAGATATAAGCAAAGACCTAAACTAGTTTAGTGATACAAAATTTTACTTACATTTTTAATACCATATTAAAACCCAATGGCATTACGTACAATATTATGCTATAATTTTTTGTAAAGCCAAAATCCATTCTTTAATGTTTTTTTTTTAAATTAAGTTTTTACGTGAATAGTTTTTGAAAATTAATCTTCAAAATTAAAATTTTGAAAACATACCTAATAAAAAATGTTCAAAATAATTTTTTTTTTACAAATTTTATGTGATTAAATACTATTTTTGACTTTAATAATCAATGCTTTTGTCATTCAAAATTTGTACTATGTGGGGCAGTCTTTGTAGAAGAGTTCTTAAAACATTCATTTAATGCTTATGTGCCCCTTAAGCACCGATGAAGGCAGTGCTATTTTTTTGTTTTACTTTGCTTTGCCGGTTGTTGAGTAGGTATCTACTTTTTTTTGTCTGAGGCATGCAAAGATGAACAAAAAGTTTGAATCCATTTTCCATTGTAATAAGAAGAAGCTAACTAGTCGTAAGCAGTGGAGGAATACTGGACTGCTGAAAAAAAAAATCAAAAAAATTAACTCTTTCTTAAATTTAAAAAACATCCTCATAACTTAAGATTAAAAAAGTATTTTGATAGCATAAGCAAAGAATAAAAATACTGAAATTCCACTTTGTAAAGATAACTATTTTAAGAACAAGCTTCTCGAAAACGTGGGTAACTCCAAAAAAGAATGGGAAGTTGTAAATGAAATTTTAAATAAAAATAAACCAATAATTGATTTGTCTATAGAAAGCGGGGGCACTATTATCAAAAATCCTTCCTCTGTTGCTTAGCTTAAAGTTTGTTAAATGAAATAAAGTTGTTAAAAAAAAAAAAATTGTAATTGTCTGCATGTAGGTATAGGATATAATTTGTGGCCTTGAGGGTAGGTAGAGAAAGATATTTTTTTGTGGCGGAGATATTTCTGAGGGTCGAAAAAATATGTGATGTAATTGTATCCATGTATAGGATATAATTTGTGGCCTTGTGGGTAGGTAGAGAAAGATTTTTTTTTGTGGCGGAGATATTTCTGATGATGAAAAATATGTGATGGTTTTTTTAGTTGTCTGAGCATGTAATTTTTGTTGTTTTCGTATTTTTTTCGAGCGGAAAAATTTTTGATAATGTCTCTAGTTTTGTATGTATGCATGTAATTTTTTCTTATTCTTTATTCTAAAAGCACAAATAATCATAGGTATGATTATTTGTGCTAAAATGTAATTTCTTGCGATTATAATAACTTTAAACATTTTGAAGCTGAAAGAAAGATTAGAAAAAGGAAACAAATAGATAAATAAAATAGATATATATATATATGTACATATGTATAGCTGTGAACATGAAAATAGCAGTGTTTTCACAGACACTGTTGAAAGCCTTCTATTTTCGGTTGTAGACTTTCCAATTAAAAAAAGAATGCATTTAGTGAAAGCCTAAATCATTAGCATTATTAAGAAAGAGATAGCTTTAGTTAGTTTGCCGTGCGTTCAGAATAACGGTAGATTTAATCGTTTTTGAAGTGAACATTAAAATAGCAGTATTTTGTAAATATTCTATTTTGTTTACTTTTTTGAAGTGCTATAAACCGAAAGCAAGTAAAATGTAGTAGAAGAAATGCTTTTAAAGAAATATGAATACAAACAAGCATTTTTAATACTTTTTAATGCAAAAGTGGGCAGTATTAAACACTTCACTGATGAGCAGTGAAAATTAATTCTGTTGCAGCTCAGAGAAGGCAAGTCATACCAGGAAATGCACAACATTTGTTGTTGCTCGGCTTAAATGAGCTCAATTTCTATTAAATATGCGCAAAAGCCAGACAAAAGAGATGGAAAAAGAAAAACAACACCCCATGACGGAAAGAGAATCGTGCGATTTTCTTGAGAGAATCCAGAAAAATCGATAATAGAGATTCGTTAAGAGCTCAATCTTCTTATGAGTGATATGAATTGGAGAAGAAGACTCCTGGAGGCAAATTTAGGAGTAATCATGCCGAAAAATAAGCCACCTGCCACCAAAACACATCCAGAAAAACGGGTGCAGTTAGCAAGAAACTATGTTGGATTTCCTGTGAGCGTTAAAGGTTGTTTTTATGGAGGTATTTGATCCTGCTAGTATGTGCAACGTCTCCCCAACACTGAACCTTAACCCCAGTATTCCACAAGAACGGTTAAAAATATATCATTTTTCGTTTATTTTCAACCCACTGCTATTTTCGTGTTCACAACTGTAGGTGCCTATATATCACGGCCGTAGCCAGGCCTACGCTAGGGTGAGCTCAGCTCACCCAAAAATTGTTTAAGCTCACCCAAAAATTTTCTAAGGTATTTTAAGATTTTCCAATTTTTCATTTTGAGACAGAATATTTGTTTGATTTGAAATAATATTTGAAATACACTACAATACCAATTTTTCCGTTTTATTCCGCACACTTTGATTTCTTCGTCAACAAATTGGGGAACCTTCGGTTCATTAGTCAATTTGTGCTCTTGTGAGCTTTTGTTGCTAGTTGCTTTATCAGTTGTTTTACAGTCAAAAGTGTGTACCGATTATGAAAAAATATGGAATACTCAAAACACATATAAATTCATTCAACAATTAAAGCCTTTTAGATTTTGAGCTGGTTTCCCCTTGTATTCATAGCTTAAAATTAAAAGGACCGTTTCGAGTGTCAATCAGGAAAACCGGTTCGATACGTGTATGATTTTTTTTCGATTTTGAAATCAGGTCCATAAGCTTTTTTTCTTATTTTCACGGCGAGAACTGTCATTCTGGCTTCTATATTTAATTTTATTTTCAGAAAATTTCACCGTTTATACTAAATCAACTTAAAATATTAAAATTCCACATAAAAAATTCCACAAAATGAGAATTTCGCAGTTTATGAATGAAGGAGAGAGCAATATATTGCTTTTTGTCAAATAACTCTACAGGGTATTTTCAGAAATGCTTGAACCAGGAAATCAACATACAATAGTCGGAAAAAGTGTTTTGAAAAACAAAATATTTCGCATTTTTCTTTATTATCTTTCGTTTTATTGGTAGAATAAATTTGAAAAAAAATATATTATAATGGTATCAAGATGAGCTTCAAAACAAAAGTTAGATTCATAATTATAGTTTCGAAAATAAAAATTGTTTTTCAAAAACGTATAGAGAAAAAAGTATATTGACATCACAATTAAAAAGTATGCTTTTGGAAGCCGAATTTAAATCCGTTATGCGTTTGAGGCTATCGGCTCGGGTTTTCAAGAAATTCCCGTTAGAAAATTACCAAAAATAGTTTTTTTGCTATTTTTGAGGCCTTGGAAGATCTAGAAATAATTATTTTTCAAATTTTGTGAAACTATCTGAAAACACTAATCTTGTCTTCAAATATCCGTTTATATTTTTCCAATCAGTATTTAAGGGCTTTTTAATTTTGTCAAAATACTTTTTTCCCTATAAGTTTACTTTACTTATGAATCTAACTTTTGCATGTTTTTTTGGAAGTTCATTTTGATGTCATTATAATATAGTTTTTTTTTAGATTTTTTCCATCAATAAAAAGAAAGATATAAAGAAAAAATGCGAAATTTTGTTTTGTCAAAATACTTTTTCCGACTATTGTATTATGATTTTCAAAAAAAAACATGTGAGCTCACCCAAAATAACCTTGAGCTCATCCATACGTTTGATCCTGGCTACGGCCGTGATATATGTACATATAACCAAAACATAAAAAAGAACTACATACCTACGTTAGGTGGGTAGCTTTTAAGGACATTTTTAATGTGTTTTTATGATTGATTTTATACCGCTGGTGCTGCTAGCGTTGAATTTTACACCTCTTTTTTTTTTTTTGTATTGTTTAATATAGGATGATTCACTTAAGATATGTAGGTACGACAAAAAAAAAAGAATTTGTATTTAGAAGAAAATTATTAGGAGGGTGGTTCTATTCAACGGTTGAGGCGGAGGGGACAATTCGCTAGAAAAATGTATAGAGGATGGAAACAAAATCAATAATCATTTAGAAACAACGGCGGCAAATTACTTCAGTTAGTAGCTTCGCTTTTTAAAGTCAGGAATCTTTTCCTTTCTTAAGTTATTTTCGATTAAAGTTCATTAAATGACTTTATCTGCATATATATTTTAAAGAAATCGTTTTCAAAAAAAAATGTTTAGAAAAGGTTAACTAAAGAGATTACATTATGTACCTATATGATTGTTACTTTACATTACGTTAATAAGTACCTTCTTATTTTGTTATAAATTCATATCTGCAGTGACGTGCGGCACTCGAGCGAACTGGGTAGACAGTTATAAATTTAATTCATTATTTTCCATCTTATCCAGTCAAAAATAAAAACTGTTCAACTGTCCAAAAAACAGCGTATGTCTCTTGAAATCAAACGTTAAACTTCACACAAGACTTCACAAACGTGTCTAAAAAACATGACCAATAAGGAACTTTATTAAGCAAAAATTAAATACCTATTTAATACAAATTACAAAAAATTGTACGCAGATAAGTATATTTATCAAATGCTTGTATTTTTTTGAAACAAACGTTGAAGGGCCATGATATGTATGTACATAGTTCACACAAAGTTTTAAAAACATTATTTTGAAAACCTATTCAAGTCATAAAAACTGTCCTTGAATATGTCATACTCATCCTTACTATTTTTTGTTGAGATAATGGTGATCAAAGACAAAAGTATGCATTTGTTTGACTAAAAGTTATATAGGTACACCAATCTCAAACAAACAAAACTGGCAGACCTAAATTAAAGCTGAATAAAAAATGTATTTATTTATAAAAAAAAAAATTCAAGAAACTCATAAAACAACGAAAATAATAGAATATTTGATTCTCGTACCATTTCTCTCAGCCGCAATAAGGCAATAATGGTACCTTAAAATAAATATGTATTTGTAAAACAATTTCAAAACAAGAAGAAGCACACAGCTTTAAAATGCTTTTTGTTTCGACTCAATACGGCAACTAATTCCAAAGATACAGCTCTTCAAAACGTGAGTAGTGTACTTCTGCGAACGAGCCCAGCCTTCCTACCTATTGCATTTTTTAGGGTTGACCTACAACTGCCCACTCCTCTTTAATCAACTCCAAAAATAAAAAAAATAAGAAGTTGTTCTCTTCACTTAACAGTCAACGAAAAAGTTTCGAATTTACTTCAAAGTTCAAAGTAAAACAAGCAATTAGACAGATTCGAATCTGTCTACTTGCTTCACATAATAATTCTACCTGGGAAACATAATCCGCTGATTTTATTTTAATATAATTTAGGTAGAACGAAAGACTCTGTCTTCGTTTTCAGTCGGGTTTTCCCGAAGCACGTAGCAGATGCAGAGAGCCATAGCGAAGCTATAGCGTTTGTATTTTGTGAGCATTGAGATTTTGTGCTTTGTGGTTGTTGGTAAAGGTCAAATTATCTAAAGAAATAAAAGTAGGTGTGGAAAATGTGAGTGTGTTAATAGTAAGGGATGAAAGTATGATTTATGTTTGTTAAATTATAGGTGTTGACAATTTGAGATAGGTTATGGATGTTAGGGACTTAATGCAATGAATGTAAACACAGTTTTCTTGATTGTAACAAGTTGGTTTCTTTTTTTTCTCTCTTTACGGTAGGGTAGACACTGTCTTAAACGTCTTATTGACGCACCGTCACTGCATATCTGTATGATTTAAACAAATTCAGGATAAAAAATCAATAAATTCTTATTATTTTAGTCAAGTAAATCTATGGTTTAGCCCCAAACAAATTGTAACAAGAGAAAATTTCGTGCGGATAGACTCAGAACACTGGTGAGTGGTTCTTAAAACATATCCAAAATTAGTTTCTAGAATTCCCATTTAAAATTACTTCAAATTCATTTGCTTGGCAAGTTAAATTACCATGCTTCGAATGTAGGTAGGAAAGGTACCTATACAGAAATTTAATACCAAAACTAGATTTTCTGATGTGAACATTTACATATATTATGTTTATTAAAAAATTATGTAAAAAATATAGTCCAGTCAATTTAGACTTTTTTGTAACAGAAGATTGGGGAAGGAATTTTTTTCTTAACTTCGTTAAAGTACCATACAGAAAGCTTAAGTCAAAATTTTCGACCATCAAGGCCTTGGAGAGTTGCCGCTATATTGATTTAAAGAGTGAATTCGTTTTTAACGAATAGTAGTAATTTTAAATTTATCGAAAAAATAAAAATGCATTCCTTACAAATGCATTTCTAAGAATTTCAATATTTGGTATTTTTTCAAATTTTGTGCATTTAACGAGTTATAACCAATTACAAGCAATAAAAATGGAGTTAACACTTTTTTATTTAATTTTTTTTCTTTCAGTATTAACCGAAATTTCTTTCAAAAGTTCTCATCATCATCGTGTCCTGTAACCCCGGCTGGGGCATAGGGCGTCAACAAAACGTCTCCATCCTTCACGGTCTGCTGCAAGCAAGGTACTTTAGCTGTGGCCACGTCTTTCTCTGGGATTCTGCTTCCGCTAAGACAGTTGATTTCCATGTTGTTCTCGGTCTTCCAACCCACCGTGCACCCTGAGGATTCCATTCAAAGGACTGCTTTGCAATTTCATCGTTTGGTTTCCTCAGTGTGTGACCAATCCAACGCCATTTACCCTTTCTTATGTCGACGTCCAGCCGCTCTTGACTTATCCTGCGCCACAATTCCTCATTTGATATTATTTGTGGCCAGCGAATCTTAAGGATGTGGCGAAGACAGCGACTTCACCACTAGTGGGAATTAATTTCACCTTTTTTTTGTGAAGTAATTTCCCCCTTAAGGTGGGAAATAATTTCATCCGAAAATTGTGTGAAGTTATTTCCCACCTATGATATGATAGAAATTACAAAAATGTAAAATTGTGTTTCCTTAAATCCCGATTCTTTAAATGCAAAAGAAACTTGCATACACCCAGCCTCGCACCTACCCCAAATCCTATAGTGGGCCCAAGCAGGGGTGTTGCAGGGGGGCAGCATGCCCCCCCATACATACCTCACTGTTTATTCGCCGTAATGCTTGCTGTTAGCATAAATACAGTGCATAAATACAGTGCTAGCAGAAAGCATTACGGCGAATAAAGAGTGTCGTATGTATGGGGGGGCATGCTGCCCCCCTGCAACCCCCCTGCTTGGGCCCATTATAGGATTTGGGGTAGGTGCGAGGCTGGGTGTATGCAAAGTTTCTTTGGCATTTAAGGAATCTGGATTTAAAGAAACGCACATTAAAGTGAAATTATTTCGCACAAAAAAGTGAAATTATTACTCACTTTCAGTGGGAAGTAATTTCACTTCAAAAAAGTGAAATTCATTCCCACTAGTAGTGAAGTTAATTCCCATGTGAAGGTTGTTCCCGTGAAGTTAATTCCCTGCACCATTTCAACTGGCGTCTCCTGTAGAATAATACGCTGCTGTGTGGAGCGGCCTGTGAGCATTATTTTTGTCTTTTTGCTGTTTATTCTTAGACCACTCGACTCTCCCTTCACTTGCAGCGTTTGGCACATCCCGTTCAGCCCACTGATGTTATTTGCCAGTAGATATATGTCATCGGCATAGTCTAAATGACTGAGCCTTTCGAACGGTCTCCATTGAATGCCCTGTCGCTCAGCTGTACCAACACTGGCCGTCAATATGTCGTCCATCGCCAGCAGGAAGAGAATTGGTGATAGAACATCCCCTTGTCTCACACCCTGTTGCACTACGAAGGAGTCGGATAGCTGCCCATTGTGCAAAACTAAACACCTTGCGTTGTTGTAGGACTTTTTTATAATGGCAACTATTTTTGGTGGAATTCCTCTACCAAGCAACTATCTCCATATACATTCTCGGTTAACACGATCAAAGGCTTTCTCAAAATCCACGAACATGAGATAAGGCGGTGATTGAAATTCCATCGACTGCTCGAGGACGATACGCAGGGTGTTGATATGGTCGACACACGATTGACCACTGCGGAAGCCAGCTTGATGCCTCTTGAGTGTAGACTCGATTTTATCCTTTATTCGCTCCAGCATGATGGTTGGTATTAGTTTTGGGAAAACGGACAAAACGGTGATACCACGCCAATTGTTGCAATTCTTTAAGTCACCTTTCTTTGGCAACTTAACAATCACACCATCCTTCCTATCCCTGGGATAGTTTTCGTTTTCCCAAATGCTTTGTATCAACGGATGTAAAATATTAGCCGCTGTTACGGGATCGGCTTTCAGGAATTCAGCTGGTATTCCGTCCAGTCCAGCTGCCTTGTTGTTTTTGAGGAGATTTATTGATGTAAGGATTTCCGATTCTGACGGGGGTTCGATGTCAATACCCCTATAGGACCTGCGCATCTCGTTTAGTTGGGGCACTTCAGCACTCTGCTCAACTGAATCCTCATTTAGCAGGGCACAAAAATGGTCCTTCCATCTACGGAGCTGATCCTCAATTGATACCAAAAGTGTGCCATCCACATCCATTACAGGATAATTCGTGTTGCTTTTTTTTCCCGATCACGTCCTTAGCTATTTGGTACAATTCCCGGATATCTCCTCTTCTGGCAGCGATTCCCGCATTATCTGCGAGTCCATCCAACCTCACCCTCTTGTCACGTCTCACACAACGATAGACCATCTTATGTGCAATGCGGTACTCTCTTCGCAAGTCAGCCTTTCGTTGAATATCTGCTTCGGCATTTATTTGAATTTTCAACGATTTACGAAGTTCGATCTTATCCAAGGTGTATTGGGGTATCCAAGAGTCTCTACGTCTCGTTCGCTTGGGTACAGTTTCGGATCCAGCCTCCATAAAAACACTTTTAATTTCACCCCACATCTCATCAATTGTTGAATGCTGGATTCAGTTTAATGACGAGGTTCTGTCGTTAATGGTGGTGACATAGTTTCGACATATGTTGGGGTCATTTAAAGCATTATTAATGAATTTTGTGCTCCTTGCTGCATCCTGCGCTGGTTTTTATACAGCAGCGGTTCGTATTTTGAGACTCATCAGAACCAAATGGTGGTCGCTTCCCACATCGGCATTTCTTATACTCCGGACATCACACATAGACTTCCTCCATCGCTCCTGAATCATGATATGATCAATTTGGTTTTCGGTTTGAACACCCGGATGCACCCAGGTAATTTTGTTGCACGTCTTATGCTTAAATACAGTCCCACCTATCACAAGACGATTCGCGTTACAAAAGTCGACAAGCAAGTCACCATTTTCATTCCGTGACCCCAAGCCATTTTTTCCCATCATGCGTTCCAGTCCGTAATTGTCTGAACCAACTTGGGCATTAAGGTCTCCCATAACGACTATGATGTCGGCTCTCGGAACACTACTGTAAACCGAGTTAAGATGAGTGTAGAACGCGGTTTTGTCTTCCTCTGTCGCTTCATTTGTGGGGGCGTAGCACTGAATAATTGTGACGTTACGAATTTTTGATCGAAACCTTGCAGTCATTAATCTCGCAGAAATGGGCGCCCAGGAGATCAAACTACGCCTCGCTTCTTCGTTCAACATAATTCCGACACCATGCAGTCTTTGGCCGCCCTCTCTTTCATCTTCCCCGGTCTGTCCAGTGTCTGATCTGTATTCAGCTCTACCTCTCCACTTAGTTTCGCTTATGCCCAGGATACTGATCTTTAGGCGAAGCATTTCACGCTCAACTTGCTCGTATCTACCATCGCTGTACAAGGATCGAACGTTCCATGCTTCGTACGTAAGCGGTAGCCAAAAGTAACATTTGCGCTTCTTGAAAGATTTCTTCTATATGTCAACGATTCATTTATTATTATGGCGTCTTGATTGACGCTCGTACATGAAAGATGCCGCACCCCCAAATCCGATGTACGGTTTACTGCAACCGAAGCTGCAGAAGGATTTTCCATAAAAAGATTACCTTTTGGGGACTCATTTCCATTTGTTGTCATAGTTCATGTATTTGCATATATCCTTCCACCATGGTGTTTTCCGAGATATTATTAATAACATACATAAGCTCAGATTTGACAGGCACACCCGCCTTTTGTATGGTCAAACACATAACTGCTCGAGGTCGCCCACTATGGGAAAACAGACGCCTTTTGTAGCCGCCCAATATGGTTTACAGATGCTACCTGCTGCTGCCATTGGCCTTTTACTAAAAAAAGCTCCTCCGCCACCAGATTATCATGCCGTTGACTGCTGCCTGCAGTTCATCCGTCTTAAGGGGGCTTTTAACCATCCCAAGGACAAGTTTGTACCCTGACCAGCAAAGCTGGGTTGTCTGCTTATCCCGGAATCCATTCGGTCCCCCTGCAAAAGTTCTAGTAATTACTATATCCTACAGTTTGTTTCTTAACATTTTCTTTTTATAAGCAATTGCTTACCAACTGTATTGCCTTAAAGGTATCCGCACATCATTATAATTAAAGTGTTTCAAAAGTGTGAGTGGGGTTTTTTCAATATGGAAACGGGAAAGACATTTTTTATTTTTGAGTTCTTTGAAGGACTAGCTCAAATCCAAACTTTCGACCAATTAAAGAGTGAACTTGTTTTTCACAAATAAAATCCGTATTTCTAATTTTATCGACAAAATACAAATGCAGTCCTGACAAGAAGAATAAGTTTAATGAATTTGTAAGAAATGCCACATTCGTTCATGTTTTGTGTATTTAAAGAGCTATAACCAATTACAGTAGTCCCTCGATAATGTTAACTAATTAAAACAGTGGACAGCACTGGTTTTTTCTAACGGGTGATTTTTTAAGAGGTTTAGAACTTTAAAAAAAAAAAAAACACAAAAAATTCGAAAAAATGAATGAAATATTTATTTGAATCGATAGTTTGAACCTTGCAATTTAATGTTTAAAGATAATTTCATGCAAATGTTGACCGCGGCTGCGTCTCAGGTAGCCCATCCGCTGAGTCCAATTTTGGCATACTCTTTCACACATATCGGCCGGTATCTCACGAATGAATGCATGGATGTTGGCTTCCAGTGCGTCAATCGAAGCGGGCTTGTCCCTATAGACATTAGCCTTGACATACCCCCACAAAAAATAATCTAATGGTGTCAAATCGCACGATCTAGGCGGCCAATTGACCGGCCCGAAACGTGAAATTAACTGTTCACCAAACTCGCCTCGCAATTGCGCCATTGTTTTGCGTGCTGTGTGGCATGTGGCACCGTCTTGTTGAAACCACATATCATGCAAGTCAAGAACTTCCATTTCGGGCAAAAAAAAGTTTGTTATCATCGCTCGGTAGCGTTCACCATTGACAGTAACGCTGCGATTCGCATCATCTTTGAAGAAATATGGCCCAATAATGCCGCCGGCCCATAAACCGCACCAAACAGTGGCTTTTTCGGGATGCATTGGTAGCTGTTGCAATGCTTCTGGCTGATCTTCACTCCAAATGCGGCAATTATGCTTATTTACGTACCCATTCAACCAAAAATGATGCCGACCATAAAATGGAAGCAGCGCGCGATGAACATTTCGAACCGAGCACGAATTTTGATAGTAAAATTCAATAATTTGCAAGCGTTGTTCATTTGTAAGACGATCCATGGTTAAATTGCAAACCAAACTGAAGCTGTTTGACAGTGACACAAGGTACTAAACACACGTCAGCTGTCAAAACCAGTGTTGCCAAAACCAAACCAGCTAAAAAATCACCCGTTAGTTAGTTGTGTGTGCACATCGCTTGTGTGAATTTAATTATTTTTATGCATATCTCGTTAATGTTTATTAGTGTTACTCCTTTAATTCACTTAATAGTTTAGATTTGTTATTAAATAAATTACGTTTTGTTTAATTAATGTGTTTTGTGTCTTTAAAATAAAATTTAAATTGCTTGGTAAGATTTTTAAGTAACCAAAATTTGTGTTCCTCTATTTGAGTGAATTTAAAATATTTTTTTTTTTCTTTCTTTCTAATACCTATTATATCTGTGTTATTGTGTATGTGCATCTATAATCTTCACTGTGTGGGTTCGAGTCCTGGTGTTTTCCATTTTTTTTTTTTGTATTATTATTTCTCTTTTTATTTATTTTTTTTACATTTCTCAAAATTTGTACAATTTACTTTTATTACTTTTTTTGTTTTCTTTTTTGAAATGGGTTGCTCTGCCAAAAATTGTCCTGAGGGCTTAAATTCAACCCCATTATATGCCTGTTTTGGACCAGGGCAGTCATCTAGGCCCATTTTTATTTATCCTGGCCATAAATGATGTTGGTTCATGTACATACACGCTCTAGTGATATTCTTATATTTGCCGATGATATGAAGATATTTAAGTCAATAAAAGCTAACCATGATCACGTTCTTCTGCAAGCCGATATTGACAGTTTCAATATTTGGTGTGGTAAGAACGGTCTTTCTCTTAACTCTATCAAATGCCAAACAATTACTTTCTTCAGAAAGTGAATTGCAAGTGCTTTTGATTATTCCATTTCGCAGCAAAAACTCTGTCGAGTCTTTAGTTTCAAGGACTTGGGTGTTAACTTTAGCTCAAATTTAGAATTCACTGAACACATTAATCACATCGTTAATAAAGCAAGCTCCATGCTTGGATTTATAAAACGTTGGGCCAGTGCTGCCACTCAGAAATTTAAAAAAACATAGTATAAAATCATGATTTTAGTAAAAAAATCATGATTTTAGTTAAAAAATCATGATTTACAGGTCTGAGTTGGAAAACGGTAAAAGAGATATTAAAAATTTTAAACTACATCGTAACAAGTAAAACAAATATTTTCAAATATTTATTGAGAGCATTTATGAACAAAATAAAAAATGGAAGGAATACGAGTATATAACATTAAAATAAATTATTATAATTTATATACATATTTATGAGTGCTATATTATTTTTTTTTTCATAATTTCAGGTACATAGGTATTCGTATTATATAGCACATTGAAAATCAAAAATATAAATAGTATAAAATATTTTTTTAATTTTACGTTAGTAAGTTAGAAACTTGAATCTGGAGCATAGAGAAATGAAAAGAAGCATAATCTCTGGATTATTTTTGCTAAGAAAGTGTGTGTGTGGTGAGAAGCTAAAATGATAAGTTGTATAACAGTATGTATTCCTTACTTCATGAATTTTTGTATGGTGAATTCACATATATTCACAGACAATAAATTAAATCACAGAAACAAAAATGTAGTTATGCATTTGAGTCAAAGTGTCATTTTAACTATGTTTGTGTTTGTAATGTGTTCGTCGTGTCAGGTTGTAGTGTAGCTTAGACATGTTTTTTTTCAGAGCGATTATAAAAAAAAAATAATTTTTATTTTTTTGAAATTAGAAAATCATGATTTTGGACTCGAAATCATTAAAACATTATTTGCGTCCAAAAACCATGAAAATAATGATAAATCATGATTTCTGGCAGCCATGCGTTGGGCTAAGGAATTTAGTGATCCATATGTTACCCTTTCCTTATACAATTGTTATGTACGACCTCATCTAGAGTACGCCTCGCAAATATGGTCTCCCTTTTATGAAATTCATAAGAATCGTATTGAATCAATACAGCATAAATTCATCCGCTTTGCTTTGAAGGGTCTTCCTTGGGCTGATCCGTACAACCTTCCACCATATGAACATCGGATCCAGCTACTGCAGGTCCAAACCTTATATCAAAGGCGTGTTAATAATGATTTACTATTTCTTCACCAACTTATAAATGGCCAAATAGATGCTCCTGATTAGTTAGCCTGTATAGGCATAAATTACCGCGGAGGATCTCACCACTTGCGAAGATTTGAACTACTACACGTTAATTTCCATAGAACTAACTATGGTATACATGAGCCTCTTAACCGCATGTGCAAGATTTTTAATTTAAACAGCTCCTCTGTTGATTTTAACATTAGTAAGATGGGATTAAAGAAAATATTTCGAACCAGTGCTCCACGGTCGTGATTGTTCTTATTTTTTGATACTACGTGTATGACTAAAATATTTTGTATATTGTTTAGTTATGTATGAATGTATATTGATTTTTTGTTTAATTTTGTTAATGTATTACAGTATATTATTATGCATGTGTTAGATTGCCTTATTTTACTAACCACTAACACATGCACTTATGATAAGCCTCTGATTGTAGGTTGCAGCTTGCTCTAAGCTCACTACAACTAAGAATCTGGAGTGTAAAAAAAAGGCAATCATTCAAGGGATTCACATTACTGGAACTTTTTTTCAATTCTCATTAAACTGATTAAAATAGTTTTGGTATCCATTGAATACAACACAAAATATATTTTCAAAGCACAGTTTCAACATTAATTGAATTTACAAAAAAATAAATAAATAAAATACAAGTAATTGGAGGACACTTCATTTAAGAAACTAAAAATAAATCATAAGAATCGGTTAAATCAATTCTTCATACAAAAACCTGTAATTTTTGACTGTCGAACAGCTTGACTTGACCTTTCTATTACCACTGCTCTTAGTTTTAGCAAACTGGAAACTGTTTCTGCGACCACTTCATTTTGATTTGAGTACTCAAGCAGCGTAATTTTGCATTGAATTGCTTGGGAGCTTGTTATTTTAGGAGCTGGAGTGACTTCGTCGCTTTCACAGACCAAGTAAAACACTACTCAACGAAAAATGATAACCTGGAACTGATCAACAAAAAGCACGAAAATCTAAAATATACCCATATAACTCTCCAGCCTGCAGCTGCATACAACATTTCTTAAGATAATATGTCTAGACAAATAACAGTAAGCTGGTACCTATAAATTGCATTCACGAATAAGAAAAAGATTAAAACTCAGAAATTCACATTATAGGTAAGTGTACCAGTAACCGGCCACCTAACACATTTTTCTACTTTGAAGCTTCATAACTAATTCAGCTGATTACATACGCTAATGTAATTTGTTTTAAGCAGTTATGGATTATGTTTAGTATTGAATAAAAAATTTTAACTTACAGTTCCTACAATATATTTTTTAATATCGAATTATTCTTCGAAAAAGTGAATTTTCACCAGTACCCGGCCACCAAATTTCAGTACCCGGCCACTTTGATCTAATACCCGGCCATGTCCTTTTTACCCTGCGATTAGGTACTAAATATGGCAAGTTTTGCATTCGTAAGAAAATCGAACTCGAGATTTTGATCAAATTTTGTTATTACGATGGTAGGGAAAAAGAGAAAAGATGGTCTAATAATTCTATTTTCACGTTTTTCGATCATTCCACCCACTTTTTTTATCTTGGAACCAAAAATAACAGTACCTGCTAGCAGTTTGACATGTATTTTTTCTCAAAAACTTCACCACAACTTATTTTGAAAATATCAATAAATTAATCTTAGTAAAGGCTACATTGGACTGGGAAACCATTCTTTTTAAAAATGGTTATTAAGAACCATTTTCTTTATCATTGATTTTCTCCAAAAGGGTATAACTGATTTCAATAATTTCTTTATACGATAATAAATATATCAAAATTTTCATAAAAAATGTTTTTTGGGTTCACAAAAAATTACACAAGATTTTTTGAGAATCAATTAGGTACATATTTCACACTTTAAAGAATATTTAAGGAACGAATTTTACTTTTAAGAAAAAATAACGGTAACTTCGACAAAATTGTCAAAAAAACCGTTTAAGAAAATATTTTTTTGCCAAAAAGGGTTCCTACGATTTTTATAAAACTTTTCGGTTTTTTCTTATTTTGATTTTTCTTACTATCCTGAAATTAATGGATTCAGGTTAATTTTTTTATATACAAATTTCAAATAAGATCTAATAACAGTGCATATCAAAATTTTCAAAAAGAAGTTTTTGAAGTTATAATAAAACCTAAAATCCTTTTTTGTTTGAAAATTCAATATCTGAAAACTAGGTTGATAATCTTAAGTGAAATTTATTTTTTATATACACATAAATTAATACTTATGATTTGCATTCAAATATTTTTCCTAAAAAAGATTTTAAGAATTTGATATATAAAAAAATATTTTTTTTTAAAACCCCTTCAACGATTTAAATATTTCTTTTAATTCAATAATTTTTGATCAAGAACTCAGATGGAATTCTCTTTTTCTACCTCAAACTATTAAAGGAGTTGCTTTAGCTAATTTCAACGTCGTATTCATGTTTTTAAAATTTTTTCTTTAATTCTCATGTCATTATCAGAGTTGGGAAATAATGATAAAAAAGTTCAATTAGAATTACTTGTAGGTAATTGAAATCTGAAACACTTTTCAATTAGTTTAAAATGTAATTTCAGAAATTCAATTACTAATTACATGTAATTGAAAACCAAAGTAATCATCAAAAAGCAGTAATGATTAATTTTTGCAGTAATCATTACACAAAAATGTTATTCGTTTGTCAATTACATTTTACGAGATTTTTAATTTATAAAAACATACGTAATGAATCACAATCCAAAAAATCAATTACATTTTATGAGATTTTTAATTTACAAGAACATGTACGTAATGAATCACAATCCAAAACATCAATCACCTTGATTGCAATTACATAGAACAGTGATATTCTTTCAATTACTTGCAAAAACCCATTACTTTTTTCAATTACAACTAATTTGGAAACTAATTTTTTTCAACTATTAATTTGTTAGTGAATTTATTCAGTTATATTTACAAGAAATGGAAATGAATCATTCCTTTCAATTTCAATTATGTGTAATTGTAATTGAAAAGAAGGTAGAAATAAATTACAAAAAGTAACTACTATCAAATCAACCATTCTTTCCAAACTCTAGTGTTTATATACAATTTTTTAAACGCTCAGCCTCTTGATTATAATAGCAAGTTCCTGCGACCCAGTCGTGCCTTTCATCCTTTAGGAAACCTGAAACCAGTTCGCGAAAGATCTTTTGGTTCTTGTGGAGCAGTTTTTTGACTCATTTTATACCAAAAAGTATGTATTTACATACAATAAGTTATATGGCCGTATACTGGTGCCGTTTGTTCTAGAAACCGGCCATAGTAATCTTTTGAACAAAAACAGTGGCCGGATACTGAAACCTTACATGTAAAATACATTTTAATTGATAGTAGAGGATGTCAGAAGTATTTTGCTTCACTTTGGCGTAAAAGAGGTACAAAAGTTGATTTCAAGCAAAAATCTAGTATCCGGCCACCCTGGCCGGTTACTAGAACATCTTATAAAAATAGGGTTCCAGTAACCGGCCACCGTATTTTTACTTATTGAAAACATGAAATTCATATTTTTTTTACATTTTATGATGACTTACTATATTATTGATACAAAAAAACAAAAAGCAAGTTAGTATACTCACGGAGAACCCTGAAACTTGCTTCTTTTTCTTATTGGGTTTCCTAACTCTCGCGAACTGTAAAACGCAATTTTTGCACTTTCCGTGAACTTCGTAGCTTAAACATTTTTTTTGACATGGATCTGTCCTTAACAGATCTGTCAAACTTTACCGAAACGTTAAATGTACCTGGAATTTTCGTCACAATATATTTGCCCATGTAAACAATGTTATCTTTTCTTATTATTAACTATTTAATAGAAAGTGGCCGGATACTAGTGACTGGCCGGGTACTGGTACACTTACCTAGAGTCTGAAAAATTCCGAGGTTCACATTATAGAGATGACAATGTAAATTTTTGGCGATTCACATTTTAGAGAAATTCGCATTATCGATAATTCACATTATCGAGGGACTACTCTATAAGCAAAAAATGGAGCTCACATATTTTTACTCAATTTTTGTTCAGTGCTACGTACAAAATTTTAAGATTCAGAAAATGGGCTCACAATTTTAAAAAAAAAATAATGTTTTTTTTTTACTTAAAAGTTGAACAATATAAATAGACTAAGAGTGAGTGATAGCAAAAAAAAGAAGTATAGGCGTCGAAAGCTTCACTAAGGCTATTCAAAAAATCAAAGTCTTGCAGTCCGCAACTGGGGCCTTTGCTATTAACAGTGCATTGAAAAAAAATATAAATGCAACTTCGAAGGTAATCGTGTTAACCGAAATTGGTTTTCACCCCTCCCTAGATGAGCTCCGCGGATCCCATATCACGGAATTTGAGTGTTTAATTCGCCCTGCCAGACTGTTTAAAAAAACCTTTTTTCGCTTAGAATTTTGAATTTTTTAAACGGTCCGGTAGAGCGTACTATACACTCAAATGGTTCCAGATTCCGTGATATGTGATCCGAGGAATTATCTAAGGAAGAGTGAAAACCAATTTCGGCTAACACGATTATACTCGAAGTTGCATTCATATTTTTTTTTCAATGCACTGTTTCTCGCAAAGGCCCCAAATGTGGACTGCAAGACTTTGATTTTTTGAATAGCCTTTAATGAATCTTTCCACGCCTATACTTCTTTTTTTGCTATCACTCACACCTAAAATCTGTTGTGGGCTCTCGGTCTAAAAAATATGGCCACAAGCTGGAGAAACCAAAATTCTTTCGAATAATTATTTTAACACATTTCTAACGATTTTATTTTAAAATTAAATTTTAACAAAATCAAGCCCAATCAGAGCATTTTGTGAGCTGTGATCTTTCGATCACAATGAAATTTCTTAATAAAGATTTTTTGTTCGTTTGTTAAAAAAAAAACACTGCTCATAGTCTCTGCTCTTAGCCTTCTGCACACGACACGTCGCGTCATAGACGTGTACAAGATTCTCATGCAGCGACGACTTCTCTACGCCCAATCTTCTGCACACGAAGTGTATCGTCAAATAATATTGTATGCCAAAATCTATTTGATTATGCATTTTATGTAATTTGTATTAAAGATATCAATCTTTTTTATTTATAAAATTCATCTGACCATTGCATATGAAGGGTGCAGGGGAAAAACGGCTTAAGTCCACTTTAATTGATTCCGAGAAAAACGTAGTTGTAAATATATTACTAAAATAATGGATAATTTAAAGAAAAATAAATAAAACTAACAATTTTTTTCGTTGAGCACGAAGTACTCAAGTAAGCAAGCACATATTGATTTTAACATCTTGAATTTTTTGCATGATAAGCTGACATGAGTCAAAAGGACGGCTCCCTGAAATTACGCCATAGGAAATTTCACCAAAAAGAGTTTTGGAAAAAAAGCCCAAAATTTTTTGGCATAAAATGTTTGGAAAAAGTGCCCAAAATTAAAAAGGAAAATTCGCCAAAAAACGTGGAAATTACGCCACACTATTGGAAAAAGAGCCAAAAACTTTAAATGGAAATAACGCCAAAAACATATCAACTTTTTGGTTTAATTTCCAAATTTATCTTGCAAATTAGACCAGAAATTGTGGCAGATGTCCTTCAGGCTTACATTAAATATTACAAAATGTATGATCTGTTAACATAAATTGAAAATTGAAATAAACAAAGCTATAAGAAAATGTGTTGTTTTAAATGTGTTCTACAAATCAAATGCACAAGAGTATGATATAATCAACGGCGGGGGGGGGGGGGGGGCGCGTTCGTACACGCTGCCGTTGGCTGTTGCCGCAGCGCACGCTCTACCGTTGCCGCGCACCGGTTGCGCCGCGTGCAGTGCGGCGGTGTGGCGCGGCCGGCGCGCCCACCGCGGCAACGGCGAACGGTACCGCGTGCGCTGCGGCCCGGCCGGCGCGCGGCGGCAACGGCGAACGGTAGCACGAACGCGCTCCCCCCCCACCCCCCGGCGTTGATTATATCATACTCTTGTGCATTTGATTTGTAGAACACTTTTAAAACAACACATCTTCTTATAGCTTTGTTTATTTCAATTTGTCAATTTATGTTAACAGAGCATACATTTTGTAATATTTAGACAAAAAAAGCCTAAAAGCAAGTTTTTGGCGTTTTTTCCAAAACAAAAAATTTTGGTCTTTTTTCAATATTCTAAAAGGAAAAAAGGCCAACAAATTTTTGGAAAAAATAACCTAAAATTCTGGAATTTACGCCAAACTTTTTGGGTTCCTTTTCCTAGGAAAAAAAGCCATAATATTGTATGGAGAATTTTGGGCCTTTTTTCCATTTGTGTTTTTTGGCGTAATTTCCTATGGCGTAATTTCAGGGAGCCAAAAGGACATTCGATGTTTTAACCAAAATTTTGAATTTTTTGATTTGAAATTTTCTTCTGAAAGAACCGGACACCTCTAGATTTTCAAAATAGAGCTTAAAAATAAAATAATTTTCACAAGCGTGACATTGGACCGTTTTTGCAATTCAATTTGTTAGACAGGACCTCGACCGGATGTAGTTAGAATATCTAATTTTTTTTGTTTTAATTATTTACTTGACGTGTCGCTAGGTCTATTCACAAGTTTTTCTTTTTTTAATATCGCTTTGTTTACTTTTTGGAGCAAAAAAGATACTTTTGGAAAAAAGTTTTTTTAAAAAGTGTACTATTTTTCGAGTTTTCAAAATCCTATGTGAAGAGAGCTATATTACATCAGATAGTACCCATACAAATCTATAAGATGTCATTATTAGTTAAATATTTTCAAAAAGTGGACTTAGCCGTTTTTCCCCTGGACCCTTCATTTGTTTTGCAATTGCTGCCCATGCTTTTTCTTTCAAGTCTCTTCTGGAGTATTCTTGCCATGTATTATTATATAAACACTCACTCTCCACCAATAACACAAATTTTTCGATGAATCTGACATTTTAAACAAATTGTCCATGCACATAATGAAACATTTACGACCGGCGTCATCGAAGATACTGACACTGCTGTACGACAAGCGATTTGTTGCTTGTGTGCTGTGACGAATATGTGTTGCGTGTTGCGTTCAGTCCAAAGCCGGTTCTGTAGACATAACAGTTTCCAAGGGACGGATTTTCAAAATATAGCAATGAAAAATTTAAAACAACAAGAAGTATATAAAACAGTATAATAAAAAAACATCGTCTTTGACATATGCGGCATCAAAGCAATAGAGCGTGTAGATTGGGCCAAAAGAAGAAAACAATAGTACTGGATGGGGGGTATATATCCCCCCGTTTAGGCAGGAGGGGCAATTTAAGAAAAGTTGACTTCAAATAGAAAAATAACTTAAAAAAAACAATGGTAATATCTGGACAAAAATCCATTGCGCATCTTAAAGTCAGTTGCGTTCGGCGCTCGAGGTCGAAAACTTGGATTATTGGTAAGGCCAACATCATAACCAACTCATCTAAAAATCAGAACTACCGGATCTGAGGCAGAGCCCTCTCACCCCGAAGAAAATGGATACTAGACTGAAAACAGTGAAGTTGATCATGTTAATTTCAGTTTTCTCAAAAACTAGAAGTCATTTTAGCATTTGGTTTTCAGTTTTTAGCTAAAATTGAATAAGTGCATTGAAAATCAAAAACAAAAATAGTACTTTATACTATAAAATTAAAAAAAAAAAAAAATTAACACAAAAATATCGTCTTTTTCTCAAAATTTTGAGTTTGAAAGTAAATTTTTCAAAAACTATCAACTAAAAAAACTTTATTTAAAAATAAAATTAAAGAATGGATTTCTGACTTTAAGATGCGCAATGGATTTTGAACAATTCGCGTTTTTTTGGATTTTACCAATGTTGCGTTCAGCGCTCGTGGTCGAAAAATCGGATTTATTACTATTGTTTCGTCAGAACAAACATTATCTCAAGATTTGATTTAAAATGAATTTTATTAGAATAGTTTTTATTTACTATTGTGAATAAAATATTAGAATGAATAATTTAATGGTATAATTTTTGAATTTAGCGCCATATCAGCCATCTTTTATACCTACATATATTATTATAAACTATAAGAATGGAAGAAGAAAATAAAAATAAAAACTCTCGGTCTGTTCTTACCGATATTCGAGACAACGCGGACGCATTGTTCATTTATCAAGTCGATTTTTTTTAGCTTGAAGTTGTCCATCAGTTTTTTATAAAATTTTTCGATAAAATTAAAATTATTTCAGCTCAACATTAAAGAGCTAGTTTGCTTAAATTCAAGCAAATTTTTATGGCGCCCGAACAGGGACAAACTTAAATATTAACTTTTTGATAATTTTTCGCCATTCCGTACATGTTCAATAATCAATATACAGATATATTCGCGACGTTTTAATGTCTTATTTAAAATTTCGGTAGAATTGCACCTTTTAAATCGCGCGTGATTGTTATTCACCATTGCTACCAGCGCAATCAGCAAGCCTCAATTCAACCTTCAGAAGAACCTGCGAACCAGCATTCCAGAGACATCCAGTGCGAAGCCCTAGCGCTCCAGAGTCAACACAAATGCACACTAACTGCAACTGTGCGCTGTGTAAAAGGGAAGTGGCTTCAAGAGAAGAATCTTCAATCAATAAAGAGGTATCAACAAAATTGAAAGTGGATTTTAAAAAACAAAAAAAAAATATAAATATTAAATAAGCAATTAAAATGGTTAATTAAGCACCCACTTTCAATTCTTGTCAAATAAAGGGTGATTTTTTAGCTGGTTTGGTTTTGGCAACACTGGTTTTGACAGCTGACGTGTGTTTAGTACCTTGTGTCACTGTCAAACAGCTTCAGTTTGGTTTGCAATTTAACCATGGATCGTCTTACAAATGAACAACGCTTGCAAATTATTGAATTTTACTATCAAAATTCGTGCTCGGTTCGAAATGTTCATCGCGCGCTGCTTCCATTTTATGGTCGGCATTCTCGACCTTCTGAGCAGTCTATTCGGAAGATTGTGACCAAAATTCGCACCAAATTTACTTTGTTGGACACTAAACCACCAACACGTTTACATACTGTGCGTAGTGAAGAAAATATTGCGGCCGTATCAGCTAGTGTGACAGAAGACCGCGAAATGTCGATTCGGCGCCGTTCCCAGCAGTTAGGCCTTTGTTACAGCACTACGTGGAAAATTTTTTTTGCCCGAAATGGAAGTTCTTGACTTGCATGATATGTGGTTTCAACAAGACGGTGCCACATGCCACACAGCACGCGAAACAATGGCGCAATTGCGAGGCGAGTTTGGTGAACAGTTAATTTCACGTTTCGGGCCGGTCAATTGGCCGCCTAGATCGTGCGATTTGACACCATTAGATTATTTTTTGTGGGGGTATGTCAAGGCTAATGTCTATAGGGACAAGCCCGCTTCGATTGACGCACTGGAAGCCAACATCCATGCATTCATTCGTGAGATACCGGCCGATATGTGTGAAAGAGTATGCCAAAATTGGACTCAGCGGATGGGCTACCTGAGACGCAGCCGCGGTCAACATTTGCATGAAATTATCTTTAAACATTAAATTGCAAGGTTCAAACTGTCGATTCAAATAAATATTTCATTCATTTTTTCGAATTTTTTGTGTTTTTTTTTTTTTTAAAGTTCTAAACCTCTTAAAAAATCACCCGTTATTAGCATTATACGTAATCCTTTGTATGGTGAAACAAACAAAATAAAATAAAGCCCGTAATTTAACCAAATAAAGTTAAATTTTATTGATACATTCTGAATATTTGTACAAAATAAAAATACATAGCTACAGAAAAAGTGTCTTAAAGCTAATAATTCACAAAAAATTAACAATTTCGCAATGATTTAAACTAAAAATCACAACATATAAGGCGTATATGAAGTTTCATTATTCTGTTGCTATTTTTACTGATCGTGAGCCGCCACTGCACAAGCATCGACACTGGCGTTTTCTTCAAAAAGAAAAGCTTATTACATTCTACGCAATTTCCGATTGCACGTTTTAACCTTGAATTTAATAATTGTAATTTGTCGTAATTAATTAATATCAATTCAGAATTGTGCAAATTGCTTGCCAATTGAACTGTCAGTTGTTTGTTTACATCTCATGTTCGCTCTTTCGTCAAGTTTGAGTTGTTACCAATGAGACTAAATTCTGTTGGAGCGTTTAGCTAATAGTGTGCATAAAGAGTGTTACCAGCAATAAAATATTCAATATTTTATCAAGCGAGTAATTAATTAAATATCGATTGACTAAAAATTAACTTAACATAAATATTGCATAGTTGCACGTTAATGCGATCATATAGGTTATTTCAACAGTTATCGCAGCAATAATATTTTGAAAATAAACTAATTTTTCTATACAATTTGCGATATATATATCAACTTAATAACTAGTGCAAATAAAATAGAATTAGTGGATAAACTAAATCCATAGTCCAAATTTCTCAAAGTTTATTGTAAAAAAAAAAAAAAAAACTAGTCCGTATTAAAATGCCTGGCAAGAAAAGACAGGAATCTCCGAGGAAGACCGAAAACCTTGACCAATTAAGACATCAACGGTCACTATAATAAAAAATAATATAATCCGAATTAAAACAGGATTAGAACAAAAAACCATATCGCTGAATCCGATAGAATTAGAATGTCGGTTAGATATACTCAATTCATATATTGATCAAATTATGACCTGTCAATCAAATATAGAATCAACTGATCACAGTGATACTTCACGCGGAGAAATAGAAGACATTTGTGTATCTACAAAGTCATTACTTGTTTCGGTTTTGAATAAGAGACGTAAATCTAGTGCTGTGGAATATTCCTTTAGTAGCCCCCATCATTCACGACTTCCAAAAATGTCTCTTCCCAAATTCAGTGGCAAATATGCTGAATATAAAAATTTTATAAGCCTTTTCGAGAATTTAGTGGACAACGATCCCATGCTTCCAGATATAGAAAAATTCAACCATCTGATTTCGTGTTTATCTGGTGAAGCCTTAGGAACGGTTAAGGCTTTCCAAATCACCGAACAAAATTATCCGAAAGCATTGGCTAGTTTAAAGAAAGTGTACGACAATAATTGTCTAATATTTTTCGACAATGTGTCAACACTTTTCGAGCTGAAAGAAATCGTAAAGCCATCGGCTTCTACTTTGCGCAGCATGATAGATACTGTGTCTGCTATTTATGATTCGCTTCTTTCATTGGGTGATCAAAAGAATATCACTAATGCAATCATAATACACTTAGTAATGTCAAAGGTTGATGCAGTCACGAGATCTAAGTGGGAGGAACAGCTAGATTACAGCACTCTTCCTCTATGGAGCGATTGTGAAGCAGCTCTTAACAAAAGATACCAGCATATTTCTGCTGAAGAATCTTCAACTTCAAAAACTAAAATTGGTGATAAGCAAACCAAACCAAGACAGGATTCAGGTCGCCAAAGAAATCAAAAGTCTTCATTTTCCGTAAGCACACAACAACAAAATAAAATAAAATGTCTTTTCTGCAAATCAAGCGATCATTATATAACTGCATGTCAAACCTTTACATCACTTCCTGTCTTACAAAGGTTTGAACTTGCAAAGGGTGTTCCGATTTGCATTTACTGCCTTCGAAAAGGACATACAGTTTCGAAATGCAAATTGAGTCGATGTAGTGTCTGCAATCGCTCGCATCATACTTTGTTGCATCAATATGAAACAACTTTTAATAATACGTCACAACCTTCGGGTTTACAAGCCATGCATGCTTCTGTTTCAACAGACCCAGTCATCCTCGCTACTGCTGTAGTTCAAATAAAAGGCATATCAGGCGAGTACTCGTTAGCTCGAGCTCTACTCGATTCGGGCTCTCAAGTTAACTTTATAACCGAGGAACTCGCTCAAAGGTTAAAACTTCGTAAAGAAGACAAATCGTTGAATTTACTCGGCATTGGAAAGGCAAACACCACAGTCAATAAAAAATTACATGCAGTGATTAAATCAAGAATTAATGATCATTCATTTTCTGCAGATTATTGGGTCATGAGCTCGATATCCGCATATCAACCAGATCATGCTATAAATACAACCAATTGGAACATTCCAACCAATATTCAGTTGGCCGATCCTTGTTTTTATAAGCCACAAAAAATAGAATTGTTGTTGGGAGCAGAAACATTTTTCGAATTGTTGTCCGTTGGCCAAATCAAACAAGGGCCCGAATACCCAACCATTCAAAAGACGCTCCTTGGTTGGATAGTATCTGGCAAATATCCCAAATGTACGAATTCAGATAAAAGAGCGTGTAACATGATATGCCAATCCGATGAACTGCCATGTCTGGACAAACTTGTTCAGCAATTTTGGTCACTGGAAGAAATTCCCGGAGAAACGAAAAAATTTCTCACCCCGGAACAAAAGTTGTGTGAAGAACACTTTGTTGCAAATACTCAACTTTTGCCGAAAGGTCGTTTTGAGGTCAAATTGCCTTTCAAAGCACCTCCTAACTCACTTGGATCGTCGTTTGAAACAGCCAAACGACGGTTTCTCGCACTTGAGCGAAAACTTTCCAAAAATAACGAGCTGAGAGCTATGTATATGGAATTAATGGATGAATATCTCACATTGGAACATATGTCAACAACGAATAATGAAATCCCGAAGAGCCCACACTACTTCATTCCGCATCAGTGTGTCTTACGACCACAAAGTACAAGCACTAAGCTGCGAGTCGTTTTTGATGCTTCGAGTCGTACATCAACTCAAATATCTTTGAATGACATCTTGATGGTTGGGCCAACCATTCAAGAGGAGCTGTTTTCGACGTTGCTCCGTTTTCGTATTCATAAATATGCCATTACGGCTGATACTACGAAAATGTATCGGCAAATCCTTGTTGCTGAAGAGCATTCGATTTACCAGCTCGTAGTGTGGAGGCGGCATCCCAATCAACCACTGCAACATTTTCGCTTAAGCACTGTAACGTATGGCACGTCTCCAGCGCCTTTCCTGGCAATACGGTGTTTGAAAATGTTAGGCGATGTATATGAAAACTCTCACCCTAAAGGGTCAGAAGTAATTCGGAGAGATTTCTACGTTGATGACCTTCTAACTGGTGGCGATGAACTTGAAACCCTCAAAATAATACAAAAAGAAATACAAGAAATACTTCATAAAGGTGGTTTTCAATTGGCTAAATGGTATTCGAATCATCCAGAGTTGTATAATACGGAAAGTGCTGAAAAGTCAATTAAATTTAACGACTCAGACTCCACAAAAACTCTAGGAATTCGTTGGTTACCAGTAGAAGACATATTTTGTTTTGATTTAGAAAATAGTTTCCATGATCTACGAGCTACCAAGAGAAACATTCTCTCACTCTCAGTTTCTGCTCGTCTGTTTGACCCTCTTGGATTATTATGCCCCATAGTTACTAGAGCAAAAATTTTACTACAGGAGCTTTGGATTCAAAAGCTCGATTGGGATGAGTCGATTCCATTGCGCCTTGATACCTGTTGGCAAAATTTCAAAATAAACCTATCTCAGCTTCCTGAGATAAAAATACCACGGTTTGTGGAGACCCACTCGAATGCTAAAATTCAGATTCATGGATTTGCCGATGCATCGATGCGAGCTTACGGATGCTGTATTTATATCCGCAGTCAGAGCACGACAGGTATCAAGTCGACGCTATTAACAGCAAAGTCTAAGGTGGCCCCTTTGAAAACCAAATCGCTTCCGCGACTGGAGCTTTGCGCAGCGCATACTCTCTCTAAACTATGGATGAGAGTATCGGCAATGTTGAATTTCGACGTTGAGCAAATTGTTTTTTGGACCGATTCCGAAATCACTTTGCATTGGATTAAAACACATCCATCAACGCTAGCAACTTTTATTGCAAATAGAGTTGCAGATATCCAAGAGTGGACACAAAATATAGCATGGAAACATGTCCCAACAAAGCTTAATCCTGCAGATATAGTATCTAGAGGTTGTAACGTAGACGAACTCAATTCGTCAATTTGGTTTAATGGCCCACCATTCCTTCTAGAAGACCCACGTTTCTGGCCCATAAATACACATTTCGATTTATCTCCAGAAGACGAGGCCTTAGAAAAACGAAAAACAAATACTGTTCTCGTTGCAGTCGATAACCCTCGAACGACACTCATGGATTTTATAGAAGAGGCTTCTTCATATGAAGAATTAGCCAAAACATTTGTCTATGTTATGCGATTTATTCGCATATTAAAAAACAAAAAAGAAGTATTTGAAGAATTACCCACTGCTAAAGAGTTGCATTTGGCATTCTTTAAAATAACTGAAATTGTCCAGAAACATGAATTTCCCGAACAAATTCATAAACTAAAAAGAAGCATTGCACTTCCGAATAGTGTGCAGAAACTCAATCCATTTATACATGAATTCAAAGAACATAATTGTCAATTTTCACTACTTCGAGTAGGCGGGCGACTTTTACATGCACCAATTGAGTATGATTCCAAGTTTCCAGTATTATTAAAAAAAAATACACAGTTTATAAAAACATACTTAAAATATCTGCACATGAAAAACTATCATGTCGGAGCTCAAGCATTGGTTGCATTGCTTCGCGAAAAAGTATGGCTGATAAATGCCAAAGAAGCATGCCAAAAAACTGTTCGCGGCTGCGTTCCTTGCTTTAAATACAAGCCTTAATTACTTACTCAAATTATGGGAAATTTGCCGGCAGATCGACTGAGAATACAACGACCTTTTTTAATATGTGGTGTAGATTTTTGTGGTCCTGTTTATACATCACTAAAAATTCGAGGTCACCCACCGTACAAAACGTACATAGTTGTTTTTGTTTGTTTTACGTCCAAAGCTGTGCATTTTGAATTAGCAACTGATCTTTCTTCTGATTGTTTTATTCTTGCCCTTAAAAGGTTCATCGGTCGCCGAGGAATTCCACAAACGATTCACTGCGACAACGCGACAAATTTCGTGGGAGCTCAGAGAAAATTGCAGGAGGTACGCGAGCAGTTCGAGCAAGGGAAGGCAGCAGTTCACCAGTACGCAGCAGAGGAAGGGTTCCGGTTCGCATTCATACCACCAAGAGCTCCACATTTCGGAGGCCTCTGGGAGGCAGCAGTGAAGTCGGCAAAAACATTGCTACATCGCACGTTGGGGAACGCACTACTAACAGCAGAAGAGCTGCTAACCGTGCTAATCGAGGTGGAAGCAATTCTAAATTCAAGGCCAATTGCTCCTCTAAGTGCAGACCCAAACGACGGAGAGGCGCTTACACTAGCACATCTGCTGATAGGAGGCCCATTACGAGCACTACCCCCGGAACAAGTGCCGGAACGGCAAATGTCCTGCTTGAGAAGATGGCAATTTCTATGCTTTCTCAAGCAGCAGTTCTGGCAGAAGTGGTCAAAGGACTATCTGCTTGGCCTTCAGGTTCGCAACAAATGGGTTCAGGACAAGCCCAACCTTAGTGTGGGAAAGCTCGTTATTATTCACGAAGACAACGCCCCACCACAGCAATGGACGATGGGAAGAGTTACAGCGGTCATCGCAGGGCAGGACGGAAGGGTCAGGGTCGCCGACGTCAAAACCCGAGGAGGAGTACTTAGACGACCAATAGTAAAGTTGGCTGTTTTGCCAGATGAGTTTTGAAGCCTTGCAGCCCTTCAAAGTGGCCGGTGTTTCGTCAGAACAAACTTTATCTCAAGATTTGATTTAAAATGAATTTTATTAGAATAGTTTTTATTTACTATTGTGAATAAAATATTAGAATGAATAATTTAATGGTATAATTTTTGAATTTAGCGCCATATCAGCCATCTTTTATACCTACATATATTATTATAACCTATAAGAATGGAAGAAGAAAATAAAAATAAAAACTCTCGGTCTGTTCTTACCGATATTCGAGACAACGCGGACGCATTGTTCATTTATCAAGTCGATTTTTTTTTAGCTTGAAGTTGTCCATCAGTTTTTTATAAAATTTTTCGATAAAATTAAAATTATTTCAGCTCAACATTAAAGAGCTAGTTTGCTTAAATTCAAGCAAATTTTTAACTATGCCAACATCATAAACAACTCAGCAAAAAATCAGAACTACCGGACCTGACGCAAGGTCTCAGTCCTATGAAACTACAAGGTTACACCCAAAAAAATAATTAGTGTATTTAACCAAAAAATTCGTATATCTTACGACTCTTTCGTGGTGCAAAACCACGAATAACTTTCGTAATTTGTACAAATTGGCTTTCGTGAATTTACAAATATCATTTTTATTGCATTCGTAAATTCTACGAAACTTTCGTATTTTTACAAATATTGTGAGCAAAAATTTTGTTCAATTAACGAAATATTTTTCAAAAATTTTGTAGAATCTACGAAATGCTTTTGAATATTTTGTATATTCTACGAAATTTTTGGATTATTTATCTAGTACAAATTATTTGTACGAATGTAAATGTATTTGTGTGGCCTCTTGAGAACCAGATGCCAGACCCTAGCGACTTTTACCTCTTATGTATAGGCCCAACTATATAATAGGCATAAGCAAACAACAGCTAAACTTAAATAATGTGTAGCTAGTCAACTATAATGGAGGGGTCCTATAATTCTATGCCGAGCTCGAAACAAGTTGTTGGAACCCACTTTCATGAAAAGTGGAGAACTACTTAGATGGTTTGTCACTTCCCACAAGTGGAAGCATAAGATGAAATTCGATACTGAAAACTATAAAAAATAAAGACAGATCAAATATATTCATAAATTATTATTTTCAAAATTACTTATTCCCAATTGTCTTTCTTCACCTCCAAATACCAACAAGGTAGAAACACAAATGATGAAAATTTCTCCCCGTAATCACTAAATATTGAAATATATATTAGGCATATTTTGAGTAACGAAAAATTTTGTAAATTTCCCATAACATTCGTACTATCTACGAAATATTTTTATATTTACTTGACTGATGTTTTGATGAATTTATTAATTAAGAAATCCTTAAGCATTTCCCCTATTTCATCCAGATTTTGTAAAACGAACGAAAAATTATATAAATATAACTTAAAATCGTTCAAAAGAAATTTACGAAAGGCCTTTCGTAAATTGTACAAATGGTTTGTAATACAAAATTTTGTCATTCAATTTTTCCTACGAAATATTTGTTCAATTAACTAAATTTTGTAGAATGCACGATAAAAAGTCTTACGAAATTATTTCGTAGTGATTTTACGAAATATTTTTTTGAGTGTACTGGACTACACACCTTTAGTTCATTTTCTTATTGTATACATAATAACTGTTTATATGTATGTATACAAATCCATATAAATACATAATATACCTTCCTTAGTATTGCTTGTTATTTTTCCTTTATTTTAAGTGATAAACCATCAAGATCCGATCAGTAGATCCAAAGTTATAAGCGAATCAAAATTTCCCTGCAAAAAAATCATTCATCAATTCACATTTTCTTTACCAAAGAAAGTTCCAATTCAAAACAAAAAGATCTTTACGAAATCACAACCCGCAAACTCCTACTAAAAAATGAAATGCAAAGACAAAACAAGCACCAGCCACATAGACGCCTGCCAAACCAATGCACACAGAAACAACAGCCAGCAATAACAAAAAAACAACACACACACAACATAAGAATTGAGGTAGTCCACGAAACCCAACAAATAAAAATAAAAGAAATCAAGGGGAAATAGAGTTCACGAACAAAAATGACAACAGTTAGAAAGAGATGCGTGTACCTTACCTACTTGTTTTAATGAGAATGAGAAACGAATTTTTTTTTTAGATTTTGTATCTTTGTCACCTACCGCTGCTGGCTTTTGTATATATCTTTGTTTGTTAAAGCTGTTGGGTTTTGTATCTTTGTCAGGTAAGACGATGTCAGGTAAGGCAATTTCTTAAGACATTTTTATCTATGGGGCTGAGACATCTGTATATGATTATTTGTGATAAAACTATAGATACAAGTAAAGGTGGAAAGAGGTGTGCATTAGAGCACTGCAGGAAAACGCAGAGAAATTCGCCTGGAACTTAAATATTGAGATTTCCATCCGAAGACTCTGTGATTGGAAAAATTTGGAGAAATGTTTGTGGGGTGCAAATTGAAAAAAAGAATATGTATCTCTGTGAGAATAATTTCACGACAGAATTTATAGGTTCACGAAAACTTAAAAAAGAAGCAATTCCATCCCTTTTTTATCTTCTTCGCAAAATGATGATCAAGAAATAACTCTTCAGGAGTTAGCCATTTGTAGGAGTCCTTTTCAACGAAGAAGAATACATTTCAAAGGTAATGATGAGTTTTTTTGCTCAAATTGTGAAAAAAATATAAAAAACACACACTTTTACATGAAAAAAGCAAATATTTTGCAAAAACAAGTAGCGGGAATGCGAAAAAATTGAATTTGCAAGCAAAATTTCATAAGCAGGCGCAATTAAAATTAAACAGGCTTAAAAAACGCTACACTAAAGTCTCAGAAAAATCTTCAATCTCCCTTAAGGAAAACATTTATTCACTTAACATTTCAGGCAGCGCAAAAACTCTTTTCAACATGTTAATAGAACCTAAAACTAAATTCTGGACAAAAGATGAAAAATTATTGTCCCAAAATATTTTTTATAGATCCCAATCCGCCTACAAGTTTCTTCGAAATGGGCTAAACTTGAACTTGCCTCACATAAGTTTTTTTTTTTTTTTTTTTTTTTAAATTCATTTTTATTTTTCCATTATCTTAAAACTATCTTAAAGCTAGACAAAAATTCATAAAAACTAGCCTACTTATCAATATCTTACAACTAACTTACTGGCCCCATTCGGGCGCTCTAAGTTAAACTACTAACTTAATGCTAATGCCTTTCGGCCTAAGAACTATCTTAAAACTAGAATCCATATCGGTTTTATTTTTCACCGAGAAGAATTTAAAAAAACTCGGTATCTTTGTCTTTATTTTTTTTTGTTTTATATAAAACTTACAAACTAAATAAAACTAAATTAAAACTAATTAAAACTAATTATAACTAATTAAAACTAATTAAAACTACTATAAAACTACTTAAAGCTACTTACAAACTACTTACAGACTACTTACAAACTAGAACAGCCACAGCAAGCATTTTCGGGTTTTTATAATTTTTTTGTTTTTATTGGTTTTATAATTTTTTTGTGTTTTTATTGGTTTTATAATTTTTTTTTTTTTTTTTTTTGTGCCACCCTGACTGTCCCTACTTAAAACTAACTACCTAAACCTATGTAAGTCGGCCATGGCATAGAAAAATGCAGTCAACTTTTAAATATCCGAAGAATCTTCGTGTTCAGGTTTCAACCACCAGAACTGGTTCTCCTGCTTTACCCTATCTCTTCGGTCCCGATCGGACACAGTCCTACTGAACCGAAGGTGCTCCGCTCCGTGTGCGAGGACGTCTCGACTGTAAAGGAGCCGCCGATCCACAGTTCTACGGCCGACGTGGTAGATTAGCGGAACCGCCGCTCTATCCTGGATCAGCCCTCGACTGTCTAAGTAGAGGAATGCATCGGGCGGAATAAAGCCGCTTAGACGCACACTCTCGTAGTAATCGTTTTTAGGGTAATAAGCCCCAAAAATTAAGCTGTTGGTCGAGGACATTGCTCTTGCAATGTGACCCCGAATAAGCTTCAGCAAGAAATTATCTATCCTGTTTATGTTGGCGCCGTTGTATAGAACCAGGTTGGAATAATAATGTTTGTACTCCGACTCTGGTGTTCTGTGTAATCCAAGGCAGCGTCTAAGACACTGCCTCTCAAACACCCGAATCTTTTCCATTTGAGATGGGGCAACGTTGAACCAAACCGGGCACCCATAGGCAATCATCGGCCGTATGAGGGCCATGTAGCAAATCACCTTCACCCTGCTGTCAAGCCGGCTGCTATAAAACAACCGTTTTGTCAGGGCAAAAGCTCCCCTAGCCCTGGACAGAGCAGCATTTATATGTCTGTCGAAATACAAATACTGATCCATCCAGATGCCAAGGTACTTTACTACACTTTTACTCGCCAGTGGCTGTCCATTTGGCCCTACGATCACCAGCTTACGCCAGTTCTTTCTCGTATCCCTTGTGGCTCCATGCAACGGAGTCCTAAACAAGATAGTTTCTGATTTCTGGAAGTTGATTTTCAACTTCCAGTCATCGCAATATCGCTGAATCTTCTCGAAGTCACGCTGCAAAAGAATTCTGATGACCTCGACTTTTGGAGCTGTTCTGTACGCAATTAGATCGTCGGCATACGCAATTGCCTGAGTTAGACTACTTATCAGATCGCTGGTGTAAATGCTGAATAGAATCGGCGAGTTGACCGCTCCCTGCTGAAGACCATTTTTAATATTAAAGGTTGTGGCAGAAGTCACATTGCCACTCTTGACAACAAACTTTCTACCATTTAGCATATCATAAAGCATATATAACAGTGGTTTACTAATGCCCAGTCTGGTCAGCTTTAGATAAAGACCCTCTAGCCATACGGTGTCGAAGGCCTTCTCCAAATCAACCAGACAGGCACCCGTACACTGCTTTTTAGATTTGTTCCATTGGACATCAGAAACGAGTTTAGAAGCGGCATGAATGGTGTCATGTCCCGCCTTAAAACCGAACTAATTATCCGGTATGATATTATTGTCCTCTGCCCACTTTGACAGAGCTCTATTGATAACTTTTTCGAATACCTTGCTGATACTCGGAAGAAGACTTATCGACCGGAGATTCGCCGGATTGGAGTTGTCCTTTCCCTTTTTCGGGAGAGGATGCACCACAGCCGTCTTCCACCGCACTGGATAATATGCATTATTCAGAGCGTTGTTAAACAGTGTGGTATAAATGTCTACTGCTTCTTGGGGTAAATGTCGAAGTACAACGTTGGATATGCCATCGACTCCTGCTGACTTCTTCTTCTTTAATGAATCGAAGATGAGCTGAAGCTCCACCTTCGTAATTAACAGGGAACTGGGCCCATTTCGCTCGGCGATTATGGCGTTTGCCAAATGATCTTCATTGAACCCGATGAAACCGAGGTTCTCTGATCGCCATTGCGTTATGTCATTCCGAAGGTAGAAGTGGTGGAGCAAGGCTCTGTTTTCCAGGTCATGGTTCGGGCGAATGCATGCATTCACCTTGTACACTTGCTGGAAAGCGGCCCCCACAGCCTCCACTTTCTCCTGCGGATCTTCGACAATAAAGAGGTCATCGTCCAAGACGGCGTCCTCTGGATCAATTCCTGCTGTCAGAAGTACGTCTCTGTTATCTGTTGTTCTCTGGAGCTTAAGACACGGAAGGTAGTTCTGATCATTCCTTCTAAAAATCTTGTTAATTTGGGGAAACATACTCGGGTCGCTAGAATTAACAGCCCGAATTTTGTTATCCCAATACAAATTAATCGACAACCGATAATTTTCCTTAATAAGCTGGTTGATGTTCTTGATCGACGACTTCAGTGTCCTAATCTCCAGATTGTGTGGGTCAGTAAACCGTCGGTACAAGAGCTTGAGTCTTGTCAGCAGTCCACTTTTTTGTCTGTGTAATGCGTCAATGGTCGCATTCCGGTACATGTCGGTTGCGTCCCGTTGTTTGTACTTTGGTACTGTTCTGTCCATTGTTCGTTTGATTGTCTCGTCCATTTGTTCAAGGTATTGGTCTATTTCGATATTTGTCAAATTCCTGTCATTTGGTGGGGATATATTGTTCGAACTGATTTCGCTCGATAAGGCGTTGGTAAAACGTGGCCATCGCACCTTACTGTAATTGTAAGTATGCACAGGCACATACTCATCCAACTCCACGAGCTCGTTCGGAAGCTGTATTACGGCGGCGAGACCGCAGTGGTCACTGTCGTACTCGATCGTTCGTAAACAGTTTCTTGGTCTTTGACCCACAGTGTCAGTAATTGTCAGTCTTGAGTCTATTAGCAATAGATCCAGATAGGCACCGCTTCTTGGAAACGATGGCCGATCCGTAGCCAGCAGGTCGACACCATATTCAGCGTTATATCGACTCATCCAATTAAAAAGATGAATACCTCTTGGATTCTGTATTTGATTTCCCCAATCTAGGTGTTTGGCATTCAAATCACCGGCCATGAGAAAGTAATTTTCTTCCAAGCTCAAGCGTAGACATTCGAAAAGTTTTTCAAGCTCTGTCATAAAATCAGTTGGCTGAGGTGATTCCGGTGCATAAGCCGCGATCACATACATTCGCTTCCCCTGTTGGAGAGGAATGCACACGACACACGCCTCTAACAGCCGAAATCTGCGCAGATCACTATTATATATAACTTTATGATTAATGCCTTTTCGTATGAAGATTGCGACGCCTCCCCCTTGAGTGGAGTTGGGTCGATCTCTTCTAACGATATTGTAATTGTTGTTAGTCAACTTATGTTTCTGGTTCAGCTTAGTTTCGCTGGCCATAAACACATCTGGACTCTGGTCTTTCAACAATTGGAATAGATTAGCTCTGCGTTCGGTCCTAATCAGTGAATTTACATTCACAGCAAGGATCCTAAGAGGCCTCTCCGACAGCGCGCCTTTAACCTCTAATTCGCGTTAAGCTAGGCAAAACAGAGTAGATATAGTCCACCCTATTCGCCTGCTCCCTTATCTCTTTCTGAAGTCCTGTCAACTGGCCTTGAATTGCCAGCAACATGCTTCTTATTTCGGCCTGAGCGTCCGGAGCTTTAGGCACGAGGGCCGGTTGGGCTACCTTAGCTGCAGGCTGTACCGTTTTTCCCCTTCCTGCCGCCATTTGGGCGTAGGAAATTTGGGGATTGACGGGCGTTGCTGTAGGAGCACGCGTTGATGGGCGTATCTCTACCGCTGTCTGCCTAGCCACTTTGTTGGTGCGAATTTGCTGAAATGCTGAGCAACCCCGATAGTTAGCAGGGTGCCCCTCCTTCCCGCAAAGTGCACATTTAAGCTGGGTCATATCATCGACCCGTTCCTCACCGAGTTTACACTCCCCCTTAATGTGGTTCTCACCACACTTCACGCAGCGTGACTGCATTTCGCAGTTTGCTGCAGCGTGGCCGAACCTTTGGCAGCGCATGCATTGAAGCATGTCACCGCGTCTCTTTAATTTATCCCAAGTTACAACCTGGTAGTTGAGGACGGAGATACTCCTCAAACTATCCAGTTTGCTGTTGGGCGAGAGCTGAACTAAGAAGAACGGCAAAGACCGCTTCTCCCGTCTGGCTCTGACTGTAGTAAACGGCTTGACCCCGATAAACTCGAGATCGCCGCTCGCTTTTTCACAGAGCTCCTTATAGAGCACCTCTGGTTCCGTGCAGGAATCTATGCCCTTCAGGAGGACCGTTTGACATTTATCCACTTTGGGGGTAAAACTGAAGAACTCAGTCGTGGATTTTTTTAATAATTCTTTGATTATCTTATGTTGCGCCACTGTGGAGCAGTGGATCGCATGTCTATCTTTGCTTAGGCGTTTAATAAAAAAGTTTTGGCCTATGGCCGACTTACATAATTCTATGGTTTCCTTAAGTTCCATTTTAAATGTGTTTATTGGTGGCACCTTTTCTTTTTTATTTTGGGGCGGCTGTGGCTGCTGCTGGTGACCTCCCTGCTGCTGCTGGTTCCTCTGCTGATGGTTCTGCTCCTGTAGTTGCTGCTGCTGTTGCTGTTGTTGGCTTTGCTTTTTCGGGCGTTGCTCCTTAGGATGTTGCTGTGGCTGCTCTGCTGGCAGCTGTTGTTGTGGCTGCCTATTTTCTATCTGCTGTGGCAGTTGCTGCTGTTGAGCTCTTAGCACTGGCTCTTGCTGCATTTGTTGTGGCGCAGGTTTTTTATGCGCCTGTGCCGCTTGTTTTTGCTCGCGCTCCTGTTTTTCTCGTTCGCGTCGAGCTTCTTGTTTTGCCTTTAAGGCTTCAATCACATAAGTTCCTAATATATATGTAGGTGGGCACCTGTAAAAAATTTGCAACCAGGTTTCGGAAACTCTGCTTTTCCAACTATTACAGCTAGGGTTGCCGATATGACTGACCGGGAAAAAAATGTTATTTTGGTCTTCGATGAACTTCGATGAAGTTACCATAAGAAGAGACTTGGTTTATAATTCCAACCAAGATGTGATTGATGGCCTAGAAGATTCTGGTTTTGAAAGAACTTCAAACATTGGAAAGAACGTTTGCGTTTTTATGATAAGGGGACTCTTTGATAACTGGAAATGTGTTTTTAATTATTTTGTATCTGAGTCAAATTTAAAAGGAACGGTCTTAAAAGAAATTGTTGAAAAAATATTTCGGACCTAAATCAAATTGGACTTAATGTGTTAGGTATTGTTTGTGACCAGGGTCCAAACAACAGGAACTGTAATTTTTTTTTTTTTTTTTATAATTAACGCGCACTCAAGGGGTTATGACTACCCTTAATATGTTCAACACAGTGCGAGTGTTAGGAAAGTAGGATAGGATTTAAAAGGAGATACCGATGCACATTGGTTTTGAATTTCTGAATATCACATGTAACGTACCTCGAGCTGACATTCGAGTAAGGGTTAAAATATAAAAACCTCAACCCCCTAAACCATCCACTCCGTACACTACCAGTAGGCCTTAGAGCTTACAGGAACTCTAAAACTGAGCTGGTAGCAAAGTGTATGGGTGCCCAATTTCCTTACCGCGCGGCATGCTTGCATAGCCAAAGGATAGCAGTCGGTGTTGTCGGGGTTCTTGTGGTTTGGAAATTGGACGGCCGTTACGTTTTCATGCCGTTTCTAAAGTTGTACTCTAATATTCGCGAAGCTGACTTGTCTCTGTTGTTGAAGAATGTTTTGTGACCTTGTGTGTGTGAGGAGAGCTGGATGGTTTGCCCTCTGAGGATTATCCCACCCTATTATCACCCGATCTCACTCATGAGTAAGACCGTGCGACCAACCTGGTTACCAAGACCTCAACTATTTTTGGTAACCCCAAACGAATATGAGAACAAAATTTTATGTTCTCATTTTATATATCGGCCTCGTCTTCGCATAGCCCTTTTCGTCAGAGCCACATCCACCTAAAACTTAAAAAAAACCTAAACCATAATCATGGTTTCCAAATCAAAATTCAAAATTCGAAAAATAATACTAAGAAAATCATCAGATTAATTTCCAACCCAAAGAAAAGGAGTAAAAGAAGAAAATGGCCAAACCCTGTTACGGCCGCCATCCACAGAACCAACAATATCTATCTTCGCGTTGGTAATGTGACTGACTGCGACGATGGTAGTAGCATACCATTGAGACCAGTCCAATACCTTAGTGGTCACGTCCTCTGTGGCTCCCGGTTCGCAGTCAATTTCGAACCCCGGTTCAGGTCCGTCTTCATTGTGAACGAGTTAGAGCTTTGTTGATGGTATCGGTACAATACCATCAAAAACTGCTCGGACGACGCAGGCAGACAGCCTGGAGGCCATATGATTGAGGTAAATGCAGGACAATGTCACCGATCTAGCCTCCGGTTACAATACCTAATATTTACTCCAGAATCTGCCGAAGATTGGTTTTGCTGTTCTTCAGTTCGGGTTTTACGTCCACAAGGCATGAGGATATATAAAAAATCGATCTTTATTGATTATCTAAACGGGGGTAATCGCGCAGTAGAAAAAAAAATGATTCTCTATCCAATTGAACGCAAAATAAATAATTCAACGAAATTATTTAAGTGACAGAACAGCTGTTCGGGTCAATGGCAGATGAAGGTATTCAGGGGCTGAAGACAATGGGGGAAATTAGAGGTTTGAGTCTAAGGTAACACATTAGTCTTGAATGCGCTGGGAATTATGGTAGATATGAGGATTGTTAATAAATTGGGGAGGTTGTAAGGGGGGGGCACCTGAAGACTAGTAGGCCAATCAAATGGCTATCAAGTACCGCAACATTTTTTGTTGTTGTTGAGATGCGCGACGAAAATTATAAACCATCGGCCTGTAGGTTAGACTAAAAGAACAAAGGCATTTAGTCACGAGCGATTATTAGTGACGGAAAGTCTGTGTGGAGCATAGGAAAATATCAAAGCAAAATTTTGTAAGATCTTAGCTTAAACAAAGAAAAAACAGTGGTGGTATATATTTCGTTCTTTTGTAGTGTATTTTTGTTACGTGAAATTGTGAATAGCATCAGGGGATTTCCGACATAAACTATTTCTTTGGATGGTATATGTGCTGTTTTTTTATCGTTATAGGGTGAGTAAAAAAAGATTTAATCCCGTTTAATTGTGAGTTAGCCAATATAAAAAAAAATATTGATTTAGGTATCGTGGGCAGAGCAAGCGGTCATCGACAAGGTCAAAGTCGGTGCCGCCATACTTTCGCGCGTCACACAGTCATTGATAAGGAAAAACGTACATTAACCGTTTGAGAAACCGTTGCTCAAGAAGCGACTCTCCTAATCCAAAGGATTCCCGTAATTCCTGGAAAACTACCAAGTAAAAGTTATGTTTTTATTATTTCCTATATTATTTTGATTAAACATAAACTGAAACGAAAACAAGCCACGCGATACCCTATAAGAAAATTTTATAACGAAAAAAGCTCTATACCACAAAGTAAATCCCACATTTTTAACGTGATCCCAGGACCCGAACCAAAAATATTAAGCTGAAAAGTAAACGAGTTCACTTGAAGAAGGAGAAGTCTATTTTTAGGGAAAGTTTATTCGTACGTTGGCTTTCAAAAATCTGAAAAAACCTAGAAAAGAAGAAACAAACTATAAATTTCTTTGAGCTATAAATTTCTTTGAATTTTTATCACATATTTAGTGTAAAAGAGGTTGAAACGTGTTCAAAAAGGGGCGTTGCGTTGTCGCAGCCCAGTCGGCGAGTTGAGGCTGGTATCCATCAGTTGCATTCTCGACGCGAACTATACCCAGGAGGGTGCAACCCACCTAAAGAGCGCTCTGTAGGTAGGTCGGTATAAGACAGTTGGTCTCGGTTAGATATAGCGACGGGTGGGACTGAGCTCGATTGAGAAAAAGTAGTCGACGGGTTGTAGGTGGTGCTGCTGGCTTTTCCGGTTCCTAAGGAATCTGAAACGCGCGGCACAAGCTGGACGAAAAGGTCCGCCAGCGAAGGTAGCCACTTTTTGATTTGCCTTTCGGTTCTCTTCCTTGTTTGATTTTCAGTAATTTGTCTTTTTGTTATCTGTCGAAGTAAATTTTAATACACGCTTATGAGAAACTTACCTTTTGCCATTTTTTTTGATTTCTTTTTGTTTTGTTTTATATAATTTGTTTCATCACATCATTAATTATTTTCTTTTAATATCTCATGTCACGTACTATTTTTATATTTTTGGTCGTATCCATGTTCCTTATATCTCATACTTAAATAAAATGACTTGTAAGCTACATCAAAACCTTAACCCTCTTTTTGTATTTAGAAATCAGTAAGATTCGAAAATGAGAGTTTAGTCAGCCCTTTTAGGGGGTGCTAAAGGATGTGCGATGATAAACGGTGAGAGATGACGACACAGTAAGTACGATAGTCCTAGGGGAGTCTGAATAAAATATGGCCATCAGATTCCAGGAGCGGTGTGGGTCAGGCCACTCTGCAATAACAACGGCAGGGTCTTTCCGAAAAGGTAGCTACAGTCAGTCGGAGATAATGAGATGAGATTTTGAGATCGTGTGGCATGAAGTTTTTTTTTGTTACCGAGGTGAGGTCTGGCGGGGGGCAAGATCCCCCCCTAATCCGGCGAGCTAAGCCGAGCGTTGCCAGCATGCCACTGCCCTTTCTGCTAGACATTCATAGCCTTTCCACTCCCTACCCCTCCTACCTCCTATGCCCTAACGTATCCAGCCTGTCTCCCTTTCCAAATCCTAAAGGTCCTTCTCATCCTCCTCGTCCAATTGCCTCGTAACAACCCATTCCCATAATCAATTAAGAGATGTTTTTCAATTTCAAATAAATATAACAAATATTTTATTCAAGATGAATATAATCATTAGAAATAATTAAATATTAAAAAATAAGAGCTTTAGCTCAATTAATATAAATTAAAATATCAGATTACAAACTAAAAATCAAAATATATAGAAGAAATCAATTGTCAATATTATGCAAACAGAACTCTTATAATATGTTCCTTTTATATGGATGTACCTAAGTATACATATGTACTTAGTATTTTGAAAAAGATCCCAGTAATAGATAGCCAGTTAATAAATTAGATAGATCTGCATATATTTTTTTTGTTTTAGCTTGTGAGCTTGCGATTGTGAGTAATTGTCTTTACGAAAGTTTCTGTTCTTTTTTTTTATATATAAATGTTCTTATGTTTGCTTTTGCATTTATTTTTTTTTCTTTTTCTCTATCTCTAATCAAAACCTTATCTTTCTTTCTTTCTGTTTACTTTAAAGACTCTTTATTTTTGTTTATCGTGTACCTTTAATCATTTTATAATTTTTGAATATTAAATTTAAAATTGAAATATCTAACTATTCTTATAGTTCGTTCAAATGAAGTATTAAATGAAAAGATCACTTACCGCATTACATTAAATAATTTGTTTTCACACAATTTGGTGTATTTTCATGTTTTGTTGTTTAAAACTCACAGTTGGTCCATTCCTCCTGATGGTGTGCACAGCATCGCAGGATGGTATTTTTGTTGTTGTAACTATAACTAGTGTTTTTATTTTTGCTAGACTTTAAAGGTGAAGAAAAAAAAACTTAATTTGAACGAATTTGTATTAAAAAAAAAAATGAAATCTGTTTTTTTTTTGTATGTCATCTATGTTTTGAAAGAAAGAATGAAAGAAAGTTGGTACTTAGCTTTTAATTAAAAATTATATGTTGGCTATTTTAGGTAAATTCGGATGGATGATGTATGTATGTGACTATTGTAGTTTGTAGGTAAGTTTGGGCGGATGATGTACATATGTATGTGACTATTGTAGGTAAGTTTGGGTGGATGATGTATGCTAGAATGCTGATGGATGTATGTTGGTATGTAAGTGTCTATTCTGCATGAAGCTGGTCTATTTGTTGGTCGTATGTATTTGCTGAATGTTGGTTTTGATGTCTTTAAAATCTTTTTTAATGATTGGATGGTTTTCGAATGATTTTTTGTAAGTTTGAATGGACTTTTAATGGTTTTTCCCAACGTATACCTAGATGATGTGAATGTTTGATGCTCGATAAATTGAGGTTTTGAAAACGGAAACAAGACGGTTCAAAAATCGTAAAAAAGGCTGAGTAGGTGCGTAAAGTAAAAGGTGCCAGGGTGGAAATTTTCTGCAAGGTGTTTTTTTTCTTTCCTGCGAGTGAGTTTTTTTTTATTTTGATTAACGCTTGGACGTGTGGTTGCTCCTTATGTCTTTCAGAAATCTTCAAGGTTGGTTAAGCCTTCAAAATACGGTGTCGTGTAGCGTGGTGTGGCAAAAAAAAAGAACACACTTGGACCCAGCGATATTTTAGCTGACTTTTGAAGACTTAAATTGATTGATTGACTAATTGTTCAATCGGCTTTTGATTTTTCACTTTTTTCGGGATTCTTCACCCGGTGCACCTGATTGAATTATTACAGACACAATATTTAATATATGTAAAGAGTGAAAATCAATGAAAATAATCTCACCTCTAACTTTTTATTGTTTGCACGCAAATTAAATGCAAAATTAATTTATAGATAGGTGTTTCGTCGAATTTCAATCGAGTTTTATCGATTTGTGGTTTTCCACTGGAGCACCTGGTTGGAAAAATCACAACGAATGGGTATAAGGGATATGCTTAAACTATTCTTTTTCTTAAAAGAAAAATCTCACCTTTTTATTTATCTGTATTATTTGCACACAGAACTTATTTTGAATAAAACTTTTTTTTTATTAAAAAAAACTTTACCAAATTTACTTTGGTTAACAAAAACTTGAGAGAAAAAAACTTTCACAAACTCGCAGTAATTTTTTTATTCAATTTGCCACGTCTTATAGATTTAGAAAAAACACCAAAAAGACAGATTTTTGGATTAGGCACAGGTATTTATACCCTCAGCCCATGTACACGATTCCCTCACACATACCTACATCTAAAAAAATAAATATGGACGAAAATTTCAACTTCCGATTTGTCAATTTCTCAATGAATTTTGACCTAAAAAATCTAAGTACCTATTATATCAAAATTGATCTAAAATTTTTTCGAAAATAAGTGTGATATTTCAAAAATATTTTAGTCAAAATCCATTTATTTTTAGAAATGTTTAATTTTATATTTTGAGTGTGAAGGTAGGTTTTTCGCCGTGCATTTTCGAATTTCGAACCCTGAGAGAGATTATTTTTGTCTTTGAAATTGTTTTGATGTTTTCAATTGTTATCTTTGGCCATTCTTCCCTTTTTATATACTCGCTTTCACAATGGATTTCAATTTCGCTAAGCAAATTCTAGGGTGTCTCGTAGTACGATGGGTAGAGATGCCGATCAGTCGATCTCGATCTGTGAAGGTGTGCATACGTTTTCGGCTTTCACAGTGATTTCAAATAAACTCGGAGTGTTTAATTCAAAGTAAACTTTAGCCAAGCTATTTTTCAATAGTGCAATAGCACAAAGGAAGAGGTGGCGGACCGTCAACCTAAGGGTCACGGGTTCGAATCCCAGCCGGGCATAAAAATTTTGTCGGCTTTTTTACATAACAGGGAGGTAGAAAACATTATTTATTTGGATAGAAAGGCGATGGAAAAGCAGAAAAGTGCGGGGGCACCGAAAGGTGGCCCAGCAACGAGATCCAAAGGTCCAGCGGTACCAGTTGCGGGTACATCGAAAGATGTCACAGCAACGGCATCAGCAACCACATCAACAACAACGGCGACATCAGCCGATACTCCCGCATAGAGAAGGAGGAAGATACGATGTGCGCCGAACTTGGTGAAGCGGCGCTCAACCACCACTCCAGCAGAGCTGCCAGCTGGGGGGGGAGGGGCGTCGACTACAGCCATAGCATCAGCAGCAGTCAACATGGATCGGCAACTCAACTCTTCGCGCTCCGACGAAGAGATTGAGTATATGCCAGAAGGGGGAGAGGGACTGTATACTACAGGAGAAAGTAACATCCTCGACCTCTCCACACCAGAGGCGTCCTCAGAAGAAGATGATGAGGCGCAAAAGAAAAATGAGGACGAAGAGCAGGCCATCAGCCAGCAGATCGGCGCAATTCAAGGGGAGATGGAACGCTTGAATGCCATACTCACGCCCCTGATCATGAAGTTGAAAGCGAAACAAGAAGCTCGCCGCGAAAAAGAAAAACAAGAGCGCGAGCAGAAGAAAGCAGCTCAGGCGCCACAGAAAGGGGCACCCCAACATGAAGTGCAGCTAGCAGCACAGCAGTCCAAGCTTCATCTCCAGCAGCAGCAGCAACAAGAACAGCTGCCACAGCAACAAACCAAACAGCAGCCCAAAGAAAAGCTGCCGGTTATACAGTCACAGCAGCAGCCAATGCCCAAGGAGCAAAGGCAACAAAAATCACAGCAGCAGATGCAACAGCAGCAGACTCAACAGCAGCAGCAGCAGCAGCAAAAACAACAGGAGCGGAGGACAAAGCAGCAGGGAGAACACCAGCAGCAGCCACAGCCGCCCCAAAATAAGAAAGAAAAGGTTCCACCCATCAACACCTATAAAATGGATTTACAAGAAACCATAGAACTGTGTAAGTCGGCCATAGGCCAAAATTTTTATATTAAAAGACTTAGTAAAGATAGGCATGCTATCCACTGCTCCACAGTGGCGCAGCATAAAATCATAAAAGATGTTTTAAAACAATCTACAACTGAGTTCTTCAGTTTTACCCCCAAAGGGGATAAATACCAAACGGTCCTCTTGAAGGGCATAGATTCCTGCACGGAACCAGAGGTGCTCTATAAGGAGCTCCGTGAAAAAGCGAGCGGCGATCTCGAGTTTATCGGGGTCAAGCCGTTTACCACAGTCAGAGCCAGACGGGAGAAGCGGTATTTGCCGTTCTTCCTGGTTCAGCTTTCGCCCAGCAGCAAACTGGATAGTCTGAGTAGTATCTCCGTCCTCAACTACCAGGTTGCAACTTGGGATAAATTAAAGAGACGCGGCGACATGCTTCAATGCATGCGCTGCCAAAGGTTCGGCCACGCTGCAGCAAACTGCGAAATGCAGTCACGCTGCGTGAAGTGTGGTGAGAACCACATTAAGGGAGAGTGCAAGTTCGGAGAGGAACGGGTCGAAGACATGACCCAGCTTAAATGTGCACTTTGCGGAAAGGAGGGGCACCCTGCTAACTATCGGGGTTGCTCAGCATTTCAGCAAATTCGCAGCAACAAAGTGGCTAGACAGACAGCGGTAGAGATACGCCCATCGACGCGTGCTCCTACAGCAACGCCCGTTAATCCCCAAATTTTCTACGCCCAAATGGCGGCAGGAAGGGGAAAAACGGTACAGCCTGCAGCTAAGGTAGCCCAACCGGCCCTCGTACCTAAAGCTCCGGACGCTCAGGCCGAAATAAGAAGCATGTTGCTGGCAATTCAAGGCCAGTTGACAGGACTTCAGAAACAGATAAGTGAGCAGGCGGCTAGGGTAGATTTTCTCTACTCTGTTTTGCCTGGCCAATCGCAATTTAGAGGTTAAAGGCGCGCTGTCGGAGAGGCCTCTTAGGATCCTTGCTGTGAATGTAAATTCACTGATTAGGACCGAACGTAGAGCTAACCTTTTCCAATTGTTGAAAGACCAAAGTCAAGATGTGTTTATGGCCAGCGAAACTAAGCTGAACCAGAAACATAAGTTGACTAACAACAATTACAATATCGTTAGAAGAGATCGACCCAACTCCACTCAAGGGGGAGGCGTCGCAATCTTCATACGAAAAGGCATTAATCATAAAGTTATATATAATAGTGATCTGCGCAGATTTCGGTTGTTAGAGGCGTGCATCGTGTGCATTCCTCTCCAACAGGGGAAGCGAATGTATGTGATCGCGGCTTATGCACCGGAATCTCCTCAGCCAACTGATTTTATGACAGAGCTTGAAAAACTTTTCGAATGTCTACGCTTGAGCTTGGAAGAAAATTACTTTCTCATGGCCGGTGATTTGAATGCCAAACACCTAGATTGGGGAAATCAAATACAGAATCCAAGAGGTATTCATCTTTTTAATTGGATGAGTCAATATAACACTGAATATCGTGTCGACCTGCTGGCTACGGATCGGCCATCGTTTCCAAGAAGCGGTGCCTATCTGGATCTATTGCTAATAGACTCAAGACTGACAATTACGGACACTGTGGGTCAAAGATCAAGAAACTGTTTACGAACGATCGAATACGAAAGTGACTACTGCGGACTCGCCGCCGTAATACAGCTTCCGAACGAGCTCGTGGAGTTGGATGAGTATGTGTCTGTGCATACTTACAATTACAGTAAGGTGCACTGGCCACGCTTTACCAACGCCTTATCGAGCGAAATCAGTTCGAATAATATATCCCCACCAAATGACAGGAATTTGACAAATAACGAAATAGACCAATATTTTGAACAAATGGACGAGACAATCAAACGAACAATAGACAGAACGATACCAAAGTACAAACAACGGGACGCAACCGACATGTACCGGAATGCGACCATTGACGCGTTACACAGACAAAAAAGTGGACTGCTGACAAAACTCAAACTCTTGTACCGACGGTTTACTGACCCACACAATCTGGAGATTAGGACACTGAAGTCTTCGATCAAGAACATCAACCAGCTTATTAAGGAAAATTATCGGTTGTCGATTAATTTGTATTGGGATAGCAAAATTCGGGCTGTTAATTCTAGCGACCCGAGCATGTTTCCCCAAATTAACAAAATATTTAGAAGGAATAATCAGAAGGACCTTCAGTGTCTTAAGCTTCAGAGAACGACAGATAACAGATACGTCCTTGACAGCAGGAATTGATCCAGAGGACGCCGTCTTGGACGATGACCTCTTTACTGTCGAAGATCCGCAGGAGAAAGTGGAGGCTGTGGGGGCTGCTTTCCAACAAGTGTACAAGGTGAATGCATGCATTCGCCCGAACCATGACCTGGAAAACAGAGCCTTGCTTCACCACTTCTAACTTCGGAATGACATCACACAATGGCGATTAGAGAACCTCGGTTTCACCGGGTTCAATGAAGATCATTTGGCAAACGCCATAATCGCCGAGCGAAATTGGCCCAGTTCCCTGTTGATTACGAAGGTGGAGCTTCAGCTAATCTTCGATTCATTAAAGAAGAAGAAGTCAGCAGGAGTCGATGGCATATCCAACGTTGTACTTCGACATTTACGGCAAGAAGCAGTAGACATTTATACCACACTGTTTAATAATGCTCTGAATAATGCATATTATCCAGTGCGGTGGAAGACGGCTGTGGTGCATCCTCTCCCGAAAAAGGGAAAGGACAACTCCAATCCGGCGAATCTCCGGTCGATAAGTCTTCTTCCGAGTATCAGCAAGGTATTCGAAAAAGTTATCAATAGAGCTCTGTCAAAGTGGGCAGAGGACAATAATATCATACCGGATAATTAGTTCGGTTTTAAGGCGAGACATGACACCATTCATGCCGCTTCTAAACTCGTTTCTGATGTCCAATGGAACAAATCTAAAAAGCAGTGTACGGGTGCCTGTCTGGTTGATTTGGAGAAGGCCTTCGACACCGTATGGCTAGAGGGTCTTTATCTAAAGCTGACCAGACAGGGCATTAGTAAGCCACTATTATATATGCTTTATGATATGCTCAATGGTAGAAAGTTTGTTGTCAAGAGTGGCAATGTGACTTCTGCCACAACCTTTAATATTAAAAATGGTCTTCAGCAGGGAGCGGTCAACTCGCCGATTCTATTCAGCATTTACACCAGCGATCTGATAAGTAGTCTAACTCAGGCAATTGCGTATGCCGACGATCTAATTGCATACAGAACAGCTCCAAAAGTCGAGGTCATTCTTCAATTCTTTTGCAGCGTGACTTCGAGAAGATTCAGCGATATTGCGATGACTGGAAGTTGAAAATCAACTTCCAGAAATCAGAAACTATCTTGTTTAGGACTCCGTTGCATGGAGCTACAAGGGATACGAGAAAGAACTGGCGTAAGCTGGTGATCGTAGGACCAGATGGACATCCACTGGCGAGTAAAAGTGTAGTAAAGTACCTTGGCATCTGGATGGATCAGTATTTGTATTTCGACAGACATATAAATATCCAGGGCTAGGGGAGCTTTTGCCCTGACAAAACGGTTGTTTTATAGCAGCCGGCTTGACAGCAGGGTGAAGGTGATTTGCTACATGGCCCTCATACGGCCGATGATTGCCTATGGGTGCCCGGTTTGGTTCAACGTTGCCCCATCTCAAATGGAAAAGATTCGGGTGTTTGAGAGGCAGTGTCTTAGACGCTGCCTTGGATTACACAGAACACCAGAGTCGGAGTACAAACATTATTATTCCAACCTGGTTCTTTACAACGGCGCCAACATAAACAGGATAGATAATTTCTTGCTGAAGCTTATTCGAGGTCACATTGCGAGAGCAATGTCCTCGACCAACAGCTTAATTTTTGGGGCTTATTACCCTAAAAACGATTACTACGAGAGTGTGCGTCTAAGCGGCTTTATTCCGCCCGATGCATTCCTCTACTTAGACAGTCGAGGGCTGATCCAGGATAGAGCGGCGGTTCCGCTAATCTACCACGTCGGCCGTAGAACTGTGGATCGGCGGCTCCTTTACAGTCGAGACGTCCTCGCACAAGACGGAGCCGAGCACCTTCGGTTCAGTAGGACTGTGTCCGATCGGGACCGAAGAGATAGGGTAAAGCAGGAGAACCAGTTCTGGTGGTTGAAACCAGTGTTGCCCCCCCAACTGGTTGAAAATGTAGCGTGAGCGTGGCGGACTTAGTTTACTCGTAAACGTAAAAAATACACTAACTGAATTAGTATTTTAGATAAAAATAACTTATAAAATAATTCAAAACTGTTAATTTAGTAACCTATGTAACTATAAAATCACCTCAAAATTACAATAGTTTTTATCATATCCATAAAATTAGTAGCGCAAAATTATAAACAGACTATTTTAAGGCCATAAACATGACACTAACTAACAATTTTTTAACTTTGATGCAGTTTTCTAACTTTTCCTTAACTAATAACACATGCGTTTAGACCATTTTTTTTTAACAAATTAAAGTTAAACCAACCTAAATCAATGGCAGTTCCTAAGAAGAAATGTGACAGGTGTCATACTAAAAAATTAAAATCAGGCTTTGGCTTTAATGGAAGTGTTTAAATATAAAGTGGATTTGACTCGTTTATAATCTAAAAAACGTAATTTCACTTAGCATTTAAGCGACACGAAGTGGAGCTGACTGTTTTTTTGCGGTTTATAAAGCAAATCATAATTTAATATTTCACCCAATTTCCAATAATATTTTTACAGATATTTTATTCCAAACAATATCAATTTTTTTGTTAAGATTTTATAAATATTTTTTTTTTTTTGTAATTCTAAAATTGTAGTGTTTTGTGAATATTTAAGGATTGTACGTAGTGACTTTTTGGGAAAATAAAATGTAGTAAAAACACTACCACTGTAGTAGGGGGGCAACGCTGGTTGAAACCTGAACAAGAAGATTCTTCGGATATTTATAAGTTGACTGCATTTTTCTATGCCATGGCCGACTTACATAGGTTTAGGTAGTTAGTTTTAAGCAGGGACAGTCAGGGTGGCACAAAAAAAAAAAAAAATTATATAACCAATAAAAACACAAAAAATTATAAAAACCCGAAAATGCTTGCTGTGGCTGTTCTAGTTTGTAAGTAGTCTGTAAGTAGTTTGTAAGTAGCTTTAAGTAGTTTTATAGTAGTTTTAATTAGTTTTAATTAGTTATAATTAGTTTTAATTAGTTTTAATTAGTTTTAATTAGTTTTAATTAGTTTTAATTAGTTTTAATTTAGTTTGTAAGTTTTATATAAAACAAAAAAATAAAGACAAAGATACCGAGTTTTTTAAAATTCTTCTCGGTGAAAAATAAAACCGATATGGATTCTAGTTTTAAGATAGTTCTTAGGCCGAAAGGCATTAGCATTAAGTTATTAGTTTAACTTAGAGCGCCCGAATGGGGCCAGTAAGTTAGTTGTAAGATAGTGATAAGTAGGCTAGTTTTTATGAATTTTTGTCTAGCTTTAAGATAGTTCTAAGATGAATTGAAAATAAAAATGAATTAAAAAAAAAAAAAAAAAAAAAGATGCCGATCCCAACCCAGTTGTACCCGGTTCAAGCCCTAGTGCGCGTGCCAATCTTTTTTTTTCTTTTTTAAACATTTTTTATAATTTTTTTCCTTTCATTTTTTTTTTAACAATCTAACATTTAAATTAAAATTTAAAAAAAATCTCAAGTGCTTTTGGAGAATTTCGTAAGTCCTTTAGATTCATAAATCTATAATTCGAGACGTAATTCTACCTTATCACAGTTCTGCACCTGCGAATATGCAAGCATTCCGAAACCAAATCCATTCATCCAAAAATCTACTCCACCACAGCTCCTCAAACCAATTACTATTATTTCAAAATAGGAAACATAACAAATCAAAAGCAAGCAGAAGTAAAATATGATGAAGAAAGAATAAACTAAAAATAATATACATTTTTGCAATATCGCTTGCACCTCAGCTCTTTCGCTTAGAAGAAAAAGTTAAAGTTTTTTTTTCTTTAATATAATTTCCCGAAAAAAAACAGTCGCAAGTAAATTTTTAAAATAAATCAGCCTAAAGTAACATCTTCAAAAATGTAATGATTTACGAAGAAAACAAGTCGATCACAACGAAACGAATCTAGACACTCCCAAAACTGGTGGTTAGATGACAGGTTTCCTACAAAACTTTTTTCATTTTGTAAGCTTCAAAGCTAATAAATGAAAATGAAAATAAACCTGTATCTATGTCTAAAGAGAAAAACCCACACCCGAGAATAGTGTCTCATCATCAGACTGACCAGCCATGAGTCCTTATTTAGCTTTTAAGGTCTTTCGAGTGAAATACGCCTAGTATTTGTCCTTGTTCATTCGCGAGCTCATATAAATGGTTGCCTACAACTCTAACAATTTTAGCTTTCAGAAATTTAGGACATAATTTAGCATTTTTTTTCTTAAATGCATCACTTAAGATAAAGTTTCGCCTATAGACTACATCACCGACTTTGAAATTTGTGGCCTTACTTCTGGTGTTGTATTTATGCTCATATTGTGAGTGTGCCTTTTCAAGCGTCTCTTTAATGCTAGCATGTAGCATGTTGATTTTCGAAGTCCTTGGAATAATGTTTAGTTCCGAGCTGTTCACCTTACCTAACTTCCTCAAGAGCTTGAAATCCGACCCATGTTCGATCATCTTTTGGCCAAACAATGCTTCATATCTTCTTATCTTATCGCTGTTAGTATGGAGCGATTTACTCTTTCGCTAGCGTTAGCCTGAGGTGCGTAAGATGCTGTTTTGATGTGTTGTATGCCTAATGAATTCAAGAAATTTGTGAAGGACGAGCTAGTGAATTGTTTCCCATTGTCTGTCATTAAGGACTCTGGTACTCCGAATAAACAAAATATATTTTCATGTAAGAATTGAATTGCAACCTCTGAAGTTGCTTTTCGCAAAGCTTTTACAATGACAAATTTAGTCAATTGGTCTAGAGCAATAATGATATATGTATTGCCTTTCTTGGAACGTGGATACGGACCAAGAAAGTCCACATAAAGGTGTTGGAAAGGGTAGTCGACGGTGAACGCTTTTCCCATTTGTTCTCGCAAAATTTGATTAGATGGCTTCGATGTTTTACATGTTTCACAGTTGTTTAAAAACAACTTCACTTGAGATGCCATATTTGGCCAAAAGAACCTTTGTTTGAGACGGTATAAGGTTTTCGCTATTCCCCCATGCGCAGCTTTAGCTGGCTGATGAGCCAGAGAAATGAGCTGGTCGGTCAGCACCGATGGGACCCACAACTTCCATGTTAGGTCATCTTCTAGTGGATTACCTGTACTATGGTTGACCTTCTTGTAAACGAAACCGTCCGAAACAAGAAGGTCAGGTAGTTGTTGTTTTTGTTCTTCGATGCTTTCGATGATCTTCAGATATTCGTCCGATTTGAAAGCGGGGTCTGTAAGATCCAAGTGCTGGACATCGGAAGGATCAATTGAAAGAGCTTCTAGGCTCACTGCATCCGATGAATGAACCCTAGAGAGAGCATCAGGCACCACATGCAGTGAACCTTTTCGATGCTCGATTTCAAAATCATATCCCTGAAGTTTTAAGGACCATCGGGCTAACCTACCACTCAGATTCTGATGTCCCATCAGCCATTTCAGGCTGGCATGATCTGTAATGATTTTGAACCTGTAACCTTCAATATACTGACGAAATTTTTCGACCCCCATTACTGCTGCTAAACATTCCCTTTCAGTCACGCTGTAGTTCCTTTGTGCGCCGTTCAATTTGTGGGAGTAATAGTATATTGGGCGTTCTACTCCATTTTTGTCTAGCTGACATAATACACACCCGATTCCTGTATCTGATGCATCACAAAGGACTACGAACGGCTTAGAGAAGTCCGGATAAACAAGAACAGGAGATGTCGTTAGCATGTCCTTTATTAACTCAAAAGCCTTAACAGCCTCATCGCCGAATTCGAATTTCATCCCCTTCTTCAAGGTATTTGTTATGTAGCCAGAGTGGCATAATTCTGAATAAATCTTCTATACCACCCCGACATACCTAAAAACCTGCGAACCTGGCGTGGTGTAGTCGGAATCGGAAAATCCCTAACTGCAGCTACTTTATCTTTTTCAGTTTTCAAACATCCATTACTAACAACGTATCCTAAAAACTTCAATTCTTTGTAGCTAAATTTCGATTTTTCTACATTGATCGTAAGATTAGCTACGTTTAACCTACTAGCAAGTTGCATAAGGATTTTGACATGTTCGTCAAAAGTTCGGGATATAACCAATAGATCGTCTACATAGGGAAATACATTTAGTTTAAGCTCAGGTGTCATGACCTTGTCCATGAGTCGACACATTCGCTGGACACCACCACTTAAACCAGGAGGCATTACCACAAATTCTAACAAGGGCTTACCAGGCACCGTGAAGGCTGTTTTTTCCCTTGAAGACTTTTCTAACGGGATTCGTAAAAACGCATCTTTGCGATCAATGCTAGAAATATAGACCGCATCTTCAACCCTTGATATAAGTCCCTCAATCGGATGAAGCGGATAGGCATCATTCTTAGAGACAGCATTCACCTTCCTGTAGTCCAGGCATAAACGATTTTTTCCGGGCTTACGCACAAGGACTACAGGCGAGCTCCATGCACTGTTACTCTCTTGAATGATACCCATCTTCATCATACGATCTAGTTCTGCGTACATTAATTCTTGAATTGCCGGGGAAACGGGATAATGCCGCTGCTTTATAGGCTTTGCATCCCCGGTGTCGATGAAATGCTCTTTCAAAGTTGTACGTCCTAGACCATGTATAGCAAATGACGGAAAAAATTTTATTACCGCTTGAAGTCTTCTCGACTGTTCTGTTGTCAATTCATGTGGTTCAAAACAATTATGCAATGGATTTTTGTCTGCTCTATCTGGTACTATCTCAGAAACTATTTCTGGTGCTAAATTAAAAGCTAACCAAAAATTTAGACCTAAATATAGTGTTTGCTTTAAAGATGGAACTACGAAAACTTCAATATCTTTACTTAGACCTTTATATGTTATAGATGTTGTAAATTTTCCCTCTACGGTTTGGTTTTTGCCATCAGCGGTTTTAACATTACATGAAAAATCTTTACACGACACACCCCATCTTTTCAGCAACTCTTGTCCACCTTGTCCCAAACAACTAATGCTGGCGCCACTGTCAAGCAACCCCAACATAGTTTCGCCACAAATGGTTACCTCAGCGTAAGGACGAAGATCTCCATTTGTACAAAGAGTGGTTGCTTCTACAGCCCTATGGGTCAACTTTTTGGATTTGACTTTCTCTCTGATTCTGTGGATGTTTTAAGAAAGTGGTGTAGACTTAGGTCCAAAAATTCTTTCCCTAGCTGCATCATACTCTACAAGACGTTCGTGTAAAGACTTTCTAGGTGGATATTCTTTTTTTTCTGATTTTGTTTCTAATTCTCTAGGTTCGATTTCATTTGTTCGTTTTAAAATTTGAATTGCCTGCTCTTTATTTGGATTCAAATTGTTTTCTACGTTTGGTGTGTTAAGGGTTTCATTATCGTTTTCTTTTATGGCTTGGAGTCCCGATTTTTGTTCAGAGAGCAATAAGTTTCGGGAGCCTGATTGCTCTTTCGAATGTTTCCCGGACATTTGGTATTTGGGCATTGAGGAGAGGTTGTATCCTCCATTCCACATCGGAAATAAAATAGTGACCTTTGCGCCACCGGACATTCTAGATAACTGTGACCAACACCCTTACAGTTCCAACATTTGTACAAACTTTTTTCATTTGTATCGCTTCAATTTGGCCATCCGGCTCTAAAGAAGGATTAATTGTATCTAGGTCAACTTCGTTGACATATTTGCGAAACTGTGGAACTGTTTGGGTCTTACTCCTTAAAGCATCTTGCTCGTAAATATATTTTTCAATTTTCTACATACGTAGACCATTTCCTGTAAGTTGTGAGTTTGGTAGGTTAAAAGCAATTCACCCATTCTCCTACGCACATTTTGCTTAATAAGACTTATCAATTCAAAGTCTGGCTTAGGAACAGAAAGTCTTGTGTTTAGTCTTTGTATATCTACATAAAAGTCATCAAACTTCTCACTTGATCCCTGACGCCTATCATATAGTTTTTTCGACAACTCGGCATCCGTTTCCAAGGTACGAAACTGGTCTATAAGGACTATTCTCAAAGTAAACCAATCAGCAGAAGGATGGGATTTGCTGTACAGCCAATACCAACTTTCGGCGAAGCCCGTAACGAAATGGTGAAAATGAAGAAAAATGTCATGCCAAGTCGCACCATAACATTCTTTAAGACGCTCTAACCTGAACAAAAACTCATCTACTGTCATATTAGTGGAATCGAATTTAAGGCCCCATCTATCACACTTAAAGAATTTTGAACTCGCACTGAAAGATCTACCTGACGTATTTGCATTAACTTGGGAAGGTGGAATTGCTCCTGAAGCTATAATGGACGGATCACTGAGTCTTAAGTTATGGAGTTGAGCTAAGAAATCGTTAGCTGTAGCATTTGGAGTTTGGTTTGAGTCCAAAGCAGCCTTTCTTGGAACGTGGATACGGACCAAGAAAGTCCACATAAAGGTGTTGGAAAGGGTAGTCGACGGTGAACGCTTTTCCCATTTGTTCTCGCAAAATTTGATTAGATGGCTACGATGTTTTACATGTTTCACAGTTGTTTAAAAACAACTTCACTTGAGATGCCATATTTGGCCAAAAGAACCTTTGTTTGAGACGGTATAAGGTTTTCGCTATTCCCCCATGCGCAGCTTTAGCTGGCTGATGAGCCAGAGAAATGAGCTGGTCGGTCAGCACCGATGGGACCCACAACTTCCATGTTAGGTCATCTTCTAGTGGATTACCTGTACTATGGTTGACCTTCTTGTAAACGAAACCGTCCGAAACAAGAAGGTCAGGTAGTTGTTGTTTTTGTTCTTCGATGCTTTCGATGATCTTCAGATATTCGTCCGATTTGAAAGCGGGGTCTGTAAGATCCAAGTGCTGGACATCGGAAGGATCAATTGAAAGAGCTTCTAGGCTCACTGCATCCGATGAATGAACCCTAGAGAGAGCATCAGGCACCACATGCAGTGAACCTTTTCGATGCTCGATTTCAAAATCATATCCCTGAAGTTTTAAGGACCATCGGGCTAACCTACCACTCAGATTCTGATGTCCCATCAGCCATTTCAGGCTGGCATGATCTGTAATGATTTTGAACCTGTAACCTTCAATATACTGACGAAATTTTTCGACCCCCATTACTGCTGCTTAACATTCCCTTTCAGTCACGCTGTAGTTCCTTTGTGCGCCGTTCAATTTGTGGGAGTAATAGTATATTGGGCGTTCTACTCCATTTTTGTCTAGCTGACATAATACCCACCCGATTCCTGTATCTGATGCATCACAAAGGATTACGAACGGCTTAGAGAAGTCCGGATAAACAAGAACAGGAGATGTCGTTAGCATGTCCTTTATTAACTCAAAAGCCTTAACAGCCTCATCGCCGAATTCGAATTTCATCCCCTTCTTCAAGGTATTTGTTATGTAGCCAGAGTGGCATAATTCTGAATAAATCTTCTATACCACCCCGACATACCTAAAAACCTGCGAACCTGGCGTGGTGTAGTCGGAATCGGAAAATCCCTAACTGCAGCTACTTTATCTTTATCAGTTTTCAAACATCCATTACTAACAACGTATCCTAAAAACTTCAATTCTTTGTAGCAAAATTTCGATTTTTCTACATTGATCGTAAGATTAGCTACGTTTAACCTACTAGCAAGTTGCATAAGGATTTTGACATGTTCGTCAAAAGTTCGGGATATAACCAATAGATCGTCTACATAGGGAAATACATTTAGTTTAAGCTCAGGTGTCATGACCTTGTCCATGAGTCGACACATTCGCTGGACACCACCACTTAAACCAGGAGGCATTACCACAAATTCTAACAAGGGCTTACCAGGCACCGTGAAGGCTGTTTTTTCCCTTGAAGACTTTTCTAACGGGATTCGTAAAAACGCATCTTTGCGATCAATGCTAGAAATATAGACCGCATCTTCAACCCTTGATATAAGTCCCTCAATCGGATGAAGCGGATAGGCATCATTCTTAGAGACAGCATTCACCTTCCTGTAGTCCAGGCATAAACGATTTTTTCCGGGCTTACGCACAAGGACTACAGGCGAGCTCCATGCACTGTTACTCTCTTGAATGATACCCATCTTCATCATACGATCTAGTTCTGCGTACATTAATTCTTGAATTGCCGGGGAAACGGGATAATGCCGCTGCTTTATAGGCTTTGCATCCCCGGTGTCGATGAAATGCTCTTCCAAAGTTGTACGTCCTAGACCATGTATAGCAAATGACGGAAAAATTTTTATTACCGCTTGAAGTCTTCTCGACTGTTCTGTTGTCAATTCATGTGGTTCAAAACAATTATGCAATGGATTTTTGTCTGCTCTATCTGGTACTATCTCAGAAACTATTTCTGGTGCTAAATTAAAAGCTAACCAAAAATTTAGACCTAAATATAGTGTTTGCTTTAAAGATGGAACTACGAAAACTTCAATATCTTTACTTAGACCTTTATATGTTATAGATGTTGTAAATTTTCCCTCTACGGTTTGGTTTTTGCCATCAGCGGTTTTAACATTACATGAAAAATCTTTACACGACACACCCCATCTTTTCAGCAACTCTTGTCCACCTTGTCCCAAACAACTAATGCTGGCGCCACTGTCAAGCAACCCCAACATAGTTTCGCCACAAATGGTTACCTCAGCGTAAGGACGAAGATCTCCATTTGTACAAAGAGTGGTTGCTTCTACAGCCCTATGGGTCAACTTTTTGGATTTGACTTTCTCTCTGATTCTGTGGATGTTTTAAGAAAGTGGTGTAGACTTAGGTCCAAAAATTCTTTCCCTAGCTGCATCATACTCTACAAGACGTTCGTGTAAAGACTTTCTAGGTGGATATTCTTTTTTTTCTGATTTTGTTTCTAATTCTCTAGGTTCGATTTCATTTGTTCGTTTTAAAATTTGAATTGCCTGCTCTTTATTTGGATTCAAATTGTTTTCTACGTTTGGTGTGTTAAGGGTTTCATTATCGTTTTCTTTTATGGCTTGGAGTCCCGATTTTTGTTCAGAGAGCAATAAGTTTCGGGAGCCTGATTGCTCTTTCGAATGTTTCCCGGACATTTGGTATTTGGGCATTGAGGAGAGGTTGTATCCTCCATTCCACATCGGAAATAAAATAGTGACCTTTGCGCCACCGGACATTCTAGATAACTGTGACCAACACCCTTACAGTTCCAACATTTGTACAAACTTTTTTCATTTGTATCGCTTCAATTTGGCCATCCGGCTCTAAAGAAGGATTAATTGTATCTAGGTCAACTTCGTTGACATATTTGCGAAACTGTGGAACTGTTTGGGTCTTACTCCTTAAAGCATCTTGCTCGTAAATATCTACATACGTAGACCATTTCCTGTAAGTTGTGAGTTTGGTAGGTTAAAAGCAATTCACCCATTCTCCTACGCACATTTTGCTTAATAAGACTTATCAATTCAAAGTCTGGCTTAGGAACAGAAAGTCTTGTGTTTAGTCTTTGTATATCTACATAAAAGTCATCAAACTTCTCACTTGATCCCTGACGCCTATCATATAGTTTTTTCGACAACTCGGCATCCGTTTCCAAGGTACGAAACTGGTCTATAAGGACTATTCTCAAAGTAAACCAATCAGCAGAAGGATGGGATTTGCTGTACAGCCAATACCAACTTTCGGCGAAGCCCGTAACGAAATGGTGAAAATGAAGAAAAATGTCATGCCAAGTCGCACCATAACATTCTTTAAGACGCTCTAACCTGAACAAAAACTCATCTACTGTCATATTAGTGGAATCGAATTTAAGGCCCCATCTATCACACTTAAAGAATTTTGAACTCGCACTGAAAGATCTACCTGACGTATTTGCATTAACTTGGGAAGGTGGAATTGCTCCTGAAGCTATAATGGACGGATCACTGAGTCTTAAGTTATGAAGTTGAGCTAAGAAATCGTTAGCTGTAGCATTTGGAGTTTGGTTTGAGTCCAAAGCAGAAGTCTGATTCTGTTGCTGTGATTCTTGTCGAATGGGAGGAGGAATTGAGACTGATCTTGGGGGAGCTTCACTGCGCTTATGCAAATCATACTCACTGGGAGACGTGGCCGCTGCAGTAGGCTTTGAAGTTGCAAGTTCTTGACGGATTTGCACTGCCAATTCCTGCCTTATCGCAGCAGTTCTTCTCGCCAATTCTTGTTGCATATACTTCATATCCTCAGTTCTACCTAACCCAACCGTAGCAGAAACTATTCCTTGAATATAATTTGCAAACTCATGTTCGTCAACCTCTAAACCTTCTGTTTGATTTTGTGTAGATGTTCGATTATTTTTGGATTGTCGTGGAACTTTTGGGACCACACCCGTGGGATTTTGATTCCTTATGTTTGAAATCGCATCAGCTCTAGCATTGAATGCTGCTGCGTCAGATGCATTAGAAGCAACTGAAGCAATCCCCGCATTTGAAGCATCATTTCCCAGGTTATAAGACAAATTATCAATATTGTAGTTAGGGTCTCGTCTTCGACCTCTCCTAGGAGGAAGACCTCGTTTCGACATGGTTTAAAAAAAAATCAACAACTCAAGGGAAAAGGAACTCGAAGAAAAGTAAAACAAATCTCGAAACCTAAGAAGCAAACAGAAAAAAAAATAACTCAAGCTTAAAAGCTAAAACGAAGTGAACTAAATATCTAGGGTATAATAAAAATTTACAAAAATGAAAAACCTTTGCCAAGAAAAATTAAAGTCTAAAACGCAAAATTTGTTCCAAAAACAAATCAAGACCTTAATATATAAAAGAATTGAAAGATCAAGATAAAATCAAAATCTTAATCGATCGAGAAAAGAAGATACCAAAAATTAAAAAAAAAACTACTATCAATTCTTAAACTAAATAATTAATCCTAAAAAACAAAGTTCTTAATAGGTGGTAAATCGAAAAAAAGAAGGAAAAGAAATTAAACCGAAATTAAAAAAAAAAATAACACTCGAAAGCTTTAAATCAAAGCCCAAACCTTATAGATAAGAAAAAGTAGATACCAAAACTTAATTTTATTTACAAAATGAGAGAGCAAAATTATTTTTTTTTTTTGGAGCGCAAAATTTGTTTTAAAAGCTAATTTCAAACTGTAACCTTAAGAAAAATCGAATAATAAATCTAAGAGAAAAATAATCGTCAAATCAATTAATTAATTGATATAAGAAAAAACTGTGAACTCAATTAAAGATCAAATCAAAATCGTAATTAGTCTAGGACAAAAAAAATCTATAAGGGAAATCAGAATACAAAAATCAAAATCAAAATTGACTCGAAAAAAAAATAAATCATAAAGAAACTTTGAACTAAAAAAAATGCAAAAAAAAAAAAAATAAGATATAAGTAAAACAAAATTACTTTACGTTAACCTAAATGAAAAACTATTACGTTAACCTAAATGAAAAACTATTACTTTTCAACTATATTCAAAGGTATCTCAACTATATTTAAGTTGAAACAAAAAAAAATCAAAAATGTGTGTTTGTATTCACTATTCATTGTGTAGGTGGATGTGACTCTGCTCTCAGAATACACCCAAGCCTAAACGACGAGGACGACTGTTAAACCCACTCACAAAAGGAAACAATGTCTTCAAATACCTAATTATATTGAGTTACGTGGACGATTTGAAAATCTTTAGTGCTTATAGGGAGGAAAAGAAATTGAAATTGAAAATTTGAGAGAAAAAAAATAAATAGTTTGTTTCACTTCTGCAGCGAACTAGTCAGGCTCTAAGCCACGCTATCGGTCAAAAGATGAAACAAAAAATTATCGAAAAAAAATTAGATTAAAAAAAATAATACTGAAACTACTCGAAGATTAAAAATGTTTTTAGTCTGCAGAAAGAGAAAGGTCCGAAGCAACAGACTAGATGAGGATACCACCCATCTACTGGACAACTTTCCCAATCTCAATCTGAGAGAAAAGAGACTAAATTTATATTGCTGAGGGAGAAGAAAAAAAAACATTTTGTTTTCTTCAATTAACAAGTATTTAACGTATACCAGCTGCAGACTAATTGAGGATTTCACCCAATTACTGGTCCAGTTCTCGAAAATCTTGTCAGACAATAAACAAAAAAAAAAATATAAAAACCAAATAAGAAAATTATAAGTTAATAAATGAAATAAAGCACTAAAATTTTTGATCGCACCGACGCAACATTAAAGATAAATTCAAATTAGTAAAAAGTTTTTTAAAAATTTTTACTCAAAAGACAAAATCTGGCCCCACGTTGGGCGCCACCTGTAACGTACCTCGAGCTGACATTCGAGTAAGGGTTAAAATATAAAAACCTCAACCCCCTAAACCATCCACTCCGTACACTACCTGTAGGCATTAGAGCTTACAGGAACTCTAAAACTGAGCTGGTAGCAAAGTGTATGGGTGCCCAATTTCCTTACCGCGCGGCATGCTTGCATGGCCAAAGGATAGCTCGTCGGTGTTGTCGGGGTTCTTGTGGTTTGGAAATTGGACGGCCGTTACGTTTTCATGCCGTTTCTAAAGTTGTACTTAAATATTCGCGAAGCTGACTTGTCTCTGTTGTTGAAGAATGTTTTGTGACCTTGTGTGTGTGAGGAGAGCTGGATGGTTTGCCCTCTGAGGATTATCCCACCCTATTATCACCCGATCTCACTCATGAGTAAGACCGTGCGACCAACCTGGTTACCAAGACCTCAACTATTTTTGGTAACCCCAAACGAATATGAGAACAAAATTTTATGTTCTCATTTTATATATCGCCCTCGTCTTCGCATAGCCCTTTTCGTCAGAGCCACATCCACCTAATACTTAAAAAAAACCTAAACCATAATCATGGTTTCCAAATCAAAATTCAAAATTCGAAAAACAATATTAAGAAAATCATCAGATTAATTTCCAACCCAAAGAAAAGGAGCAAAAGAAGAAAATGGCCAAACCCATTCCCATAATCAACTAAGAGATGTTTTTCAATTTCAAATAAATATAACAAATATTTTATTCAAGATGAATATAATCATTAGAAATAATTAAATATTAAAAAATAAGAGCTTTAGCTCAATTAATATAAATTAAAATATCAGATTACAAACTAAAAATCAAAATATATAGAAGAAATCAATTGTCAATATTATGCAAACAGAACTCTTATAATATGTTCCTATTATATGGATGTACCTAAGTATACATATGTACTTAGTATTTTGAAAAAGATCCCAATAATACATAGCCAGTTAATAAATTAGATAGATCTGCATATATTTTTTTTTGTTTTAGCTTGTGAGCTTGCGATTGTGAGTAATTGTCTTTACGAAAGTTTCTGTTCTTTTTTTTTATATATAAATGTTCTTATGTTTGCTTTTGCATTTATTTTTTTTTCTTTTTCTCTATCTCTAATCAAAATCTTATCTTTCTTTCTTTCTATTTACTTTAAAGACTCTTTATTTTTGTTTATCGTGTACCTTTAATCATTTTATAATTTTTGAATATTAAATTTAAAATTGAAATATCTAACTATTCTTATAGTTCGTTCAAATGAAGTATTAAATGAAAAGATCACTTACCGCATTACATTAAATAATTTATTGTTTTCACACAATTTGGTGTATTTTCATGTTTTGTTGTTTAAAACTCACAGTTGGTCCATTCCTCCTGATGGTGTGCACAGCATCGCAGGATGGTATTTTTGTTGTTATATAACTCGTGTTTTTATTTTTGCTAGACTTTAAAGGTGAAGAAAAAAAAACTTAATTTGAACGAATTTGTATTAATAAAAAAAATGCAATCTGTTTTTTTTGTATGTCATCTATGTTTTGAAAGAAAGAATGAAAGAAAGTTGGTACTTAGCTTTTAATTAAAAATTATATGTTGGCTTTTTTAGGTAAATTCGGATGGATGATGTATGTACAGTGGTGGCCATAGAATTAGAAACAACAATTCTAAACGCACTTTATCAACCATAATATTTTTTGTAAGCACCAGTGTGCGTGGCTTGTGCCGTTGGTCTTTGACAGGTGACGTGTTTGTTCTGAATATGAGTTTCCCTGAACGCGAACAGTTTATAAACCACCGTTATTTTAGAAAATTATTTTATAGTCGACATTTTTGCTGGACACAAAATTAGAAACGACAAAAGAATTGGTAAATTTAAAAATAAAGAAAGTTATTATCAATGTGAGTTGATTGTTTTCAGTTTTTTTTTTTGATAATTTTTATAATATTAATATTAATTAATTAAAAATACAGCGACGAAAATGGGCAAAAATAAGTCTTGTAGTCCAGAACTCCGGAAGCTCATAGTGCAGTGCTATCAAAACGAAAACGAGTCAATGGATTCCATTGCAAAAAGATTTAGTTGCTCGAAAAAGATGGTATTTGGTGCTATTCAAGTCTATAAAAGGACTGGCAGCTTTGAAAACCTAAAAAGGAAACCAAAAGATCGAAATCCACGCCAAAAGAGGACAGATTGATATGCCGAATTAGCAAAGCCGATCCTTTTTTGACTTCCGCAAAAATAATAGAGGTTGTTTCGCCCCAATTGGGTCAAGAGCTATCAGCAAGAACCATAAGGCGTCAACTTCTAGAACATGGGCTACGTGGATGCATTGCCAGGAAAAAACCACATGTTTCCAAAAAGAATTTGAAGAGGCGTTTGATGTTTGCTAAGCTTCACGCAAATAAAGCCATGGGATTCTGGAAAAAAATACTTTGGAGTGATGAATCCAAATTTAACTTGTTCGGGTCAGATGGTAAAGTGTATGTTAGACGCCCTCAGAAGAAGGAATTGGATCCTAAATATACTTTAAAGACCATTAAGCATGGAGGAGGAAACATAATGGTTTGGGGTGCGTTCTCGTGGCATGGAGTTGGCCCAATAGTAAGAATAAATGGTCGAATGGACCAACATATTTATAAAGGCATCTTGGAAAATGTCATGGAGCCTTATTCATTTGCACACATGCCCATTAGTTATTTTTTCAAGCACGATAACGATCCAAAGCATACAGCACGGATTGTTAAGCAGTGGTTTTTTGATACAAAAACTAATGTTTTGGATTGGCCCACCTAAAGTCCAGACTTGAATCCTATCGAGAACTTGTGGGCAGACATGGAGAGAAGGTTAAATTCCAAGAACCCAAAAAACTCTAAAGAACTTTTTGAAAATATAGAGGAGGTCTGGGAGAGTATACCCCCATCAAGATGCCGCACCTTAGTAGAAAGTATGCACTATGCAGGCAAGATTAGCTGCAGTGACAAAAAATAAGGGATTCCCCACAAAATATTAATTTTTCATCGAACATTTTTTATGAAATACCAATTTTTTCTTTGCGTTTCTAATTGTATGGCCAGGGGCGATTTGGGTTAAATAAATAATTTTAATTTTCTACTGTTAGTGTCACGCTTTTATTTTTTAATGAAATATTCAAAAGTGTACTATATGTCATGGTCTATTAAAAGAACCACTAACCAACCTCAACAAATTTCCTAAAAAAAAGTTATGCAATTTAACATTGTTACAAAATTCTTCTTTCTAATTCTATGGCCACCACTGTATGTGACTACCCAGCGGGAAAAATTAAAAAAATCATTGAGGAAAAACCTGCTTTTTCCTTGAGGAATGGTAGCTGTACCTGCCACTTTTCAGCTTATTCCTTTGATGAATTTAACATGGGCGTGTCATTGGCGGGAAGCACATGCCACTTTCTCGATGAAAATTCACTAACGAATTCACTACTTCAATGGAAGTTGTTTATTCACCGACCCAGGTGATGAAAAACATTGTGATTGGATAATCTGTGAATTCACTACATACGGGTATTTAGCTTATTCATCAGTTCAATAATTTCGATGAAAAATCTAATGAAAATTCAGTTATGAAATCACCAGGTTAGTGGTAGTTTCTTTTTCATCAATTAAATCCTCCTATTTGTATTGTTTACTAAATCCCATCGGTAATGCACCCTTTATTTTAAAATGAAAACAAACAAAAAAGTTGTTTCCATTTCAAATCAAAAATGTTTGGCGTTTCGACAAACGCAATTTCTATTGACTTCAGTTCGTCTTACATGGACTTTTTAACAGAAAGTCACTGTGAACTGTATCCAACAAAATGAGAATTTATAGTTGCCAAACAAATATAAACTACTTTGTGCATTACTATTCATCGTTGGAATCATCGATTACAATTCACCATGAGTTTCACTCATATTTGTTTTTTTTTTGTTTTTGTTCTCGCCATGAACACTTTACAAAGCAGATGAGTGGATTCAAACAATGAACTGATGATCTTGTACATTACTTTTCCACAAATTTTTCATCACATACTTTTCCCTTTTAAATTCACCGAAATAAGAGGTCGTTTCATAAACACAAAGCAGAAAGTGGAATCAAGGCTACGAACTGAGGAAATTTTGCATTACTCTTCACCTACTAAATCATTGCATGTCGTTTCTCTTATGATTTGGCAAGTGAATTCATTGATTATTTCAGCAATAAATTTCATTGAGGACGATATTTCCCGCTGGGTATTGTAGTTTGTAGGTAAGTTTGGGCGGATGATGTACATATGTGACTATTGTAGGTAAGTTTGGGTGGATGATGTATGTTAGAATGCTGATGGATGTATGTTGGTTTGTAAGTGTCTATTCTGCATGAAGCTGGTCTATTTGTTGGTCGTATGTATTTGCTGAATGTTGGTTTTGATGCCTTTAAAATCTTTTTTAATGCTTCTGATTGGATGGTTTTCGAATGATTTTTTGTAAGTTTGAATGGACTTTTAATGGTTTTTCCCAACGTATAGATGATGTGAATGTTTGATGCTCGATAAATTGAGGTTTGGAAAACGGAAACAAGACGGTTCAAAAATCGTAGAAAAGGCTGAGTAGGTGCGTAAAGTAAAAGGTGCCAGGGTGGAAATTTTCTGCAAGGTGTTTTTTTTCTTTCCTGCGAGTGAGTCTTTTTTTTATTTTGATTAACGCTTGGACGTGTGGTTGCTCCTTATGTCTGTCAGAAATCTTCAAGGTTGGTCGCACGGTCTTACTCATGAGTGAGATCGGGTGATAATAGGGTGGGATAATCCTCAGAGGGCAAACCATCCAGCTCTCCTCACACACACAAGGTCACAAAACATTCTTCAACAACAGAGACAAGTCAGCTTCGCGAATATTTAAGTACAACTTTAGAAACGGCATGAAAACGTAACGGCCGTCCAATTTCCAAACCACAAGAACCCCGACAACACCGACGAGCTATCCTTTGGCCATGCAAGCATGCCGCGCGGTAAGGAAATTGGGCACCCATACACTTTGCTACCAGCTCAGTTTTAGAGTTCCTGTAAGCTCTAATGCCTACTGGTAGTGTACGGAGTGGATGGTTTAGGGGGTTGAGGTTTTTATATTTTAACCCTTACTCGAATGTCAGCTCGAGGTACGTTACACACAATGGGAAGGAAAAATAGAGTAGGGTAAAGCATTCCACATTCGTGTTGTGCGGCTGAAGAAAGAATCTCTGTACTTGACGGTACGCGCGAAATTGGGCTCAAGGGTAAACTGATGTGCATTCCTAGAAGTACGAGTATTACGGCGAAATTTTTAAGGGGAGGAATGCAACTGGCTATTTCACTAGAACATTGTTTGTAAAAATAGCGATAAAATAATGACAGACACGAAACATTGCGGCGGTATTCGAGAGATGCAAATGTTTCCGTTATAGCTCTGTCACCTATCAATTTTAAAGCTCTATTTTGAATTCTATCCAAGAGACTTAAATGGGATTTAGGAGTACCCGCCCAAATATGGGAGTTGTACTCAAGCTTAGGACGAATGAAGGCTTTATAGATTACAGCCAGATCAGAAGGAGAGAAAAATTTCTTGCATCTTCGAAGATAACCAAGACATTTCGCAGCATTTTTAGTAACGTCGAAAATGTGATCATTCCACAGAAGGTGGTCTGTGATGCACATACCTAGGACTGAAAGCTGTTCGGTTTCCTCGATGCAAGAGCCACTCATGGATAGTGCTATAGGGGGTGGGTTTCGCTTTAACGACAGAAGACAGCATTGAGTTTTCGAAGCATTAAATTCTACACGGTTTTTTGTTCCCCATTGGACAATGCTATCGAGATCAGAATTTAATGAGCTTATCATACGCTGCCGTTCAAGTTCCACATCCGAAGAACAAGGAAGTGAATTTTGAAACGAATATGAAAAGCTGAGGGTACTTTCGTCTGCAAAACAATTTAATGGATTGGAAGTCTCAGACAAAAGAACATTTATGAAAATAAGGAAGAGAGTCGGAGACAGAACGGAGCCCTGGGGCACACCAGCATTTATTTTATGGATATCAGACTTGTAACCATCCAGTACAACTTGTATTGAACGGTCCGAAAGGTAATTTCCAATCCAACGAAGAAGAGATTTGTCGATACCAAATGCACGCATTTTCGATAAGAGAGCTTGGTGCCAAACTCTATCAAACGCTTTTGAAATATCAAGTGCAATAATCTTACTTTCTCCAAAACGATGTAAAGATTTGTTCCACTGTTCGGTGAGATATACCATCAGATCACCAGTGGACCTATTGCTACGAAAACCATACTGCCGGTCATTAAGAAGCTTTCGTTCTTCAAGATATTTCCTTAGCTGATAATTAATCAGCGTTTCCATGACCTTGGAAAGAAGGGACGTAAGTGCAATTGGACGATAATTGGAGGGAGAAGAAGATACGCCTTTTTTAGGGACAGGCTGGACAAATGCAGTTTTCCATCCGCTCGGAAAGAGACCTGTAGAGTAGGATAAATAAATAATCCCACGCCTCTATCCCCCCCAGATACCGCACGCGCTGGGGTCCATTTACACCGAGTACGACGCAAATTCGATTGCAAGTCGTATCGGCACTTATTTATGTATTAAAAATTAAATTATGTTACAATAAAGATAGTTATTATGCTATGTTGTTGCCAGCATAGTACAACAACTTCCTTTTGAAGCGATGCGAAGGATATTATTACTGAGAGATAAGAGGTTGGGTCTGCTTAATACAAGCAGTTACAAAAATTTTAAAAGTAAAAAAGAGAAAAAATAAAAAAAAATAATATTAAAAAAAAGGATCTAGCAAAAGCAGATCGCTAGTTGAAAAGTCAAAAAAGTTAAATTATACGTAAAAGTAAAATCTAAAATTTAAAATTTAAAATTGCAAATTAAAATTGAAAAGCATGCTAAAGGCATTTGTCAGGTTAGTAGAGTTAGTAGTTTCAGTTTCTCTCAGTTAAGGTTATAATGAAGGCAAACATTACTTTACTGTATTATTCAAACTAGTTAAATGAGGAACCATAAAGAAGTTTTTTTTGTGTGATCTTGCTATGATTATAGTCGATAATATTAGAATTTGAATTCACTTCCCTCAACATTCTAGTTACTGGTTCATTTCTACCATAATCAGTTCTGTGAGGGGCTTGATGGAATTGGGGTACTGATCTTAGAGAATGTAAGTTGACGTTAATACTCATTACCTCAAGAAGGGCAGAAGAATCAGTAGCACCAGATAAAATTTGATGCACAAAAATTATGTCAGCCACTTCACGACGTTTTTCCAGATATTGTAGGTTAATGAGCCGCAACCGATCTTGATATGGGGGCAAGTTGTAGTTGTCAACCCATGGGAGTCCCCTAAGAGCAAAACTGAGGAATCTACGTTGTATTGCTTCGATTCGTTTGACATGAACATGGTGGTAGGGGGACCATACTTGGCTTGCATATTCAAGTAAAGGTCGTACAAAGGTTGTATAGAGAGATTTTGTAACGTAAGGATCCGAAAACTCCTTAGACCAACGCTTGACAAAACCAAGAGCAGAGTTAGCCCTAGCTACTATGTTGTCATAATGGGATCTGAAATTGAGCTCAGTATCACAAATAATACCTAAGTCCCGAATAGTTGTTACTCTTGAGACAAGGTCAAGATTGATATAGTAGTCCCGTGGTGGTGGACGGGAGCGTTTGCGAGAGTATGTGATTGCTTGGCATTTTCCGACATTAAGTTCTAAATTATTTTTTTGACACCAAACAAAAAAATTATTCAGGTCGTTCTGAAGAGGTAAAGAATCATTAGGCGAAGAAATTGCTCTAAAGATCTTCATGTCATCCGCGTAGATAGAAAGTTCTGATTGCTCAATCACAGATTCCACGTCATTGATCGTTAGAATAAAAATAATCGGACCCAGATGACTACCTTGAGGGACTCCTGATCTTGCAATGAAAGGATCTGATACTGAAGATCTAAACAAGACTCGATATTTACGATCTAACAAGTATGATTCTATCCATTGAACAAAACCAGGAGGAAAACCAAGAGCCTTTAATTTGAACGAGATAATTTTGTGTGAGATTTTGTCAAAGGCCTTGCTAAAGTCTGTGGCAATGACATCAACTTCGTTTTTATTTTCTATTGCATTTAAAGTATAAGAAACAAATTCTGTTAAGTTAGTGGTCGTAGATTTACCTTTGACGAACCCGTGCTGTTTGGTGGAAAATAATGACTTGCAATGAAAATATACATTGTCGAAGACAATACTTTCGAACAGTTTAGGAATGCACGATAATTTGGCGATTGGCCTATAGTTTGCAACATCTGCTTTACATCCCTTTTTGTGAATTGGAATGATGAAAGAATCCTTCCATATTGATGGAAAAATCCCTAAGGAAAGAGATTTTTGGAAAAGAAAAGCCAGAGGCAGGGCCAAATTGGCTGCACATTTCTTTAAAACAATCGCTGGCAAACCGTCTGGGCCGGATGAGAAATCATCCTTAAGATTTTTTATCTTTTCGACCACTTCACCAACATTAATACTAATTGAAACTAATGATGTTCGATTACAACTATTCAAATAGTTGAAGTAGTTTTCATCTGGCTCAAAATTACTATCGGAAAAAGCAAGACCGAAAAAATTGGCAAATAAATTTGTTATAATTTTAGAATCGTTAGAAGAATGATCTAAATAATTAAGAGTAGTAGGATAACCATCAGACTTTTTCTTGAAGTTTATAAATTGCCAAAATCGTTTGGGATCTGTAATTATATCAAATTGCATTTGATTGATATATCTGTCGTATAGCAATTTAGAAAGAGCTGAAAATTCATTGTACCCATGTAGATAAAGGGAGTAGTCATTGTCTGTTCTAGATCTTAAATAGTTTTGCCAAAGGCCGTTTCGCGAGTTTCGGAGTGTACGCAGCTCCTTTGAATACCACGGAGGTGACGATGATGTATTTTTCTGGGGTCCATAAGGTACAGATAGGAACAAACATTCAAAAATTGCTGAATAAAAGTTAGTGGTGAGTATATCAATACAAGTGTTTGAGTTTGAATTAAAAATTAAATCAAAATTTATATTACTTAGAAGTTCGTTGAGTTTGACAAAGTCAGCCTTCCGAAAATTGAAACGATATGTACTCTCAGACTCAATATTCATATTTACATGTTCGAAAGCAAAAATTAAAGATAACGGCGGATGAAAGAGGTCTATGGTGGAAAGAACCAACCTGGCTACTTTCCTCAATGCTGCAGTTGTTAGCATCATTAGCAAAAATAAGATCAAGCTGCCTATTCAGATTGTTTTTAATATCACTATTCTGACAAAGACCAGAATCAGACATATTGTCCGTAAACAATACTTCTTTTTGACTTGTAGCATTCTCAGCAACAAAGTGAGTCATCTTCAGATCGTGACCATGTCAGGTTAGGAAGATTAAAATCACCCAAGACCAATAAGCTGTCGTGCACCTCCATTGTCTCGCACAAAAAGTCAATTGCATTAATTATTAGTTGATAACTATCAATTGGGCTACAAGGTCTCAAATAGCAGCACAATACAAAAATGCTTATTGACATTTATTTTAACACAGATCAATTCAATATTCTCGGTGTTAAGGATGTTAAAAAAGGAACTGTCAAAATAAGTGTGTACTGCTATGAGAACACCTCTTCCAGTCTGTTCCATCAAGTTCAAAAGACCATCCTTTCGGTAAACATTAAAATCAGATGTAAAAAACTCATTATTATTAAAATTACTATTTAAATTAGTCTCGGTTAAAGCGAAAACATCGAAAGGAAGTTCTTGTGACTTTAAGAATACATCGCGGGCTTAAGAACGAAGTCCCCTTACATTTTGATAATAAAGGGACAAACATTTCAGTTTTTTGGAGCTGTATTTAAGTTATTGCTTGAAACCTGAGAAATTCTATTGACAAATTCCTGAGTAAAAGTATTGACAGGCCATGATGCTGGAGACATCAACAGATTGAACATTGGCTCAGGAATCGTAATTTTAAAAGATGCAACTCTACCATTTGATCTAGAAATGTTTTTGCATTTTTTTAGGTTATGGTCATTGGAAATGTTATGCTGATTTAAAACTGACTTAACGTGATTTAAAATATCCGTGTGAGTAGTTGATATATCAAACTTGGAGACAAATATAGACTTAGGAGCAGGCACAACTCTGGGCTGAATAGTATCGATGAGTGGAGGGTTGGTAATAACTGATGGGTTGATGTCTGAAGAAATTCTATTAGGATTGCTACTACTGTTGCTTGAAAATGAATTGGATAGGGAACTCATGGTGTCTGTAGGACAATTAAGTTCTTCTTGCAGAGACATAGTAATAGGAGCATAATTAATATTGGTGTTATTAATATTGGGATTAGCAAAATTGGAAAATGCAGAATTGATTCAATTCAGTAAAGCTGTCTCTCGTACACGTCAACTCTTTCTCCAAAATTGCAAAATTACCATGAAATTCCTCAAAATGTTTACCATGACTGGTCGATCAAATGTCAAAGTCTTTTGAAAGCTGGAGAACGGATTCCGAAATTTGGTTATTATGTGAGTTATTAATCGCGAAAAAGTTATTAACATTATTGCTAATCAAAGACAGATGCTCGTAAATTTCTCTCGAAACGAGCGAATTTTTTTCAATTTCAGAATTAATAGTTTTGATTTTGTCATCCAGTATTTCATTAAGAGTATTTTCCAAGATATTTAATGATTTGGCAACTTTAGAGTGGTTTTTATCACTGCTCAAAGTGTTAAGAGAGACAGCCCTAGTGTTGGAGTCGATAACTTTTTCAATTTTATCAACATTACCAATAAGATCAACAAAATGGTCAAACAGCAAAGCAACTTTTTTTTCAACATTAAAAAATCTTTCGGAATTATTATTTACTGTATCTTTTACCTCGTCTAAATTGCGAGTGACATTTTCAAGGGAAAGATTTAAGTTCTGTAGCTGCAAGCAAATGTTTGAGCTCTTACATTCGTTGCACAAGAATGAAAGCTTCATCAAAGCAATCTTTTGCATTCTTGTGAATCTTTCAGAGACTTCTTCGATGGCAGAATTACAAAAAAGACATTTAATAACATCCATAATAATAATACGAGAAAAACAAAAAATAAAAACAAAAAAGAGATAAAAAAAATAGATAAAAAAAAAATGACAGATGGTCACACTAATTTTGTAAACTAATATATATGATTATACATATATATATTGTTCAGTCAACGCGAGCAAGATCACAGAAAAAACAAAACAACAAAAAAAAAGAATAAATGCATCAATGCAATGAAAGTACCTACTGTATGAAATCTATTTTGAAGTCATTAAACACTTACCACCTGAATTAGAAAACAATACACAACACAACACTTGATTTATTAAATGAAATAAGTAAAAGCACTATTAAATAGGAAGGAAATTAAATTAGATTAAAAAATAAAAGAAAACACAGAAAGGGTTTTATTTTTTGGTGAAGAGAATGCGCCAGTAAGTTAAAGAAGAAAAAGAGGAGAAAGGGAACTGCAAATTAATCACCGCAAGCACCACAACACGACAAGACACAATGAAGCTAATACGATGATAAGCATACAAATATATTGATTAGGTTGTTATAATTAATTGATTTAATAGAATTTATTTTATGAAAAGCACAATCATTAACACAGGACTTTATAAAACAGGAAGGTAAAAGTAAATTAAAACAAGAATTAAGGAGGTTAATGATAAGAAGGTAATAATATAATTTTAATAACAACAAATATAAATATAAATGTGATGGAAAAGCTTACGCAGAGGTTTTGCCAGCGTTGAAGAACACCTCTTCAGAACAATGGGAGGGATATACTATCCGGACCAGCGGATTTATGTATATCAAGATCTTTCAGGACTCTTGCAACTGCACGAGTGCGAAAAAAGATTCGTCCCATGAAAACGTTAGTGCTCTCAAGTACAGGAGGAGTCATAACACTCTCTGGCAGCGTCGAATTAACAGCAAACTGTGCTGCAAGCAAATTGGCTTTTTCAGGTGAGCTTACATAGGGAGTGTCATTAAAGACGAGCGTTGGAACCACGGATGAAGTAGTGTTACGGATGTTTTTTGCAAATTACCAAAAATTTTTACTACCTTTGGGACATTGTAGTACTTTTTGCCGTAGTTTTTGGTCAAGCAAAAATTTGGTTCTTTGGATATGGCCATTGCAGGTCTTTCTAGCTTTTTTGAACTTATTCCGGTTTTCCTCAGTAGGGTTGGCCTTATAACAACGGAAACTTACTTCTCTGACCTTGATAACCTCTTTACAGCTCAAATCAAACCATGAGTTTTCTTTCGGTTTGATAGATTTTATCCTATTCGGAATAAAATTTCTCATCCCGTAAAGAATTAAATTTGTAATCATATCTGCGCTGGAGTCTACGTCACTATCGAGGAAGCATAGTGACCAGTTAAAGTTCCTGAAGAAATTGTTAAGACCGTCCCAGTTGGCTTTCTCGTATTGCCAAACGGTTCTCTTAGGGGTTTTCTCTTTAACTGAGTTTTTTTGGCATGAGAAATTGGCAGATATGACACAATGGTCTGATGTGCCTAGAGGCGATAATACACTGATAGTGTATTTATCAGGGTCAGAGGTAAGGAACAAGTCTAGGGTGTTGGCGGATTGGCCTGCAACGTCAGGGATCCGAGTTGGCTCGTCAACAAGCTGAGTTAGGTGGTTTAACTCAGCAAAGATCTCGACATACCTTCCTTCGGGTGTTGTCTGGCCAGAATAGCGAAGCCAACTAGAATTGTGTACATTGAAATGGCCCGCAATGACGATTTCAGTGTGAGGATAATGGGAAACAATTCTTTGGATGGAGTCGGACAGATCATCAAATTCGTTAGAAGTTGAGTTTCTGTCCAGGTTTGGACTTCGATAAATAAAGCATGTGTGAATAATGTGCTTGTTCACCGTGAATTTTAACCACATGAAGTTAAAGTTTGTGTTAACACACGCACCGTATTGTGGTTGAAGTTGGTAAGCAACATCATTTCTTACATATACTGCAAGGCCGTGGTGAGAAAAGAATAAAGGCACTAAGTTATACCCATGTAGATTAAATTCCGAATAATCAGTATTATCACCTACCTGGGTTTCACTCAGAGCCAATACAGCTGGTCTGTTTATTACATAATGGACATACGCAGCACAAAAGTTCTTTCTTAACCCACGAATGTTTGAATAATCCACTCTAAAATTACTAAGCATTATAAAATTCAAAAAACTTACCTAAAAACCAAAACAGACAATTATCTATATTAATTTACAGATCTAAGTTCCGATTGAGTTTTTCAATACACATTACCACTACTGTTATGCCTTAGTAATAACATCTATCGATCCGCCCCTGGGTACTCAGAACGGTAAACAACAATTCATCTGTAATTGACTTAGCTTAAACATTGAATGAAACATTATGCGAGAACTGCCCACACAATGTATTCAATGCGTAAGCCAATGCAACTGCGAATGAGGGGGTAAAGGAAAGGAAGGGATTTACCACTCAATGCTTTCGATTTTTTTTTCTTATTGCACTGATGTATATGATATGTAATTATTGTGTGATGTTTTTTTCCGCGGCGGATTATTGATTATTTTATTTTTGATTTTTGAAAGGTATATCGCTTTTTTGATGGGGTGTTTCACTTATGGCTATTTGATTTTAATAATGAATAGACAGGGACTTTTTTTTATAGAAAATTAAAAATTAGAAAAACTATTTGTAACACAACAGGCATTTCACTTTCATAGCGCAGACGGAGTTGATGTGCATGCGTTGGTATGCAGATCGGCACTCTGTTTAGGCCTGGTTCACACGAGATTGTACCGCACGTTTTTTATCGCATTCGGTTTTTACCGAACAAAAATCGGGTGTTCACACGATATTTATATTTATTCGTTTAAAACTCGAATGGCTGCAGTTTAAAGAAAATTAATGGAAAAGTTTGAATTTGTGAAGTATTTTATTTTTATCTTTTTAAGGGAAAAGGTTAGAAAGCTGAAATTTGGACGAATAATAGAAAATATTGATTTAAATATGAATTAAAAAAATAAGAGTCCTAGAATACCGCTGCACGGAGATAACGGCATTATTTGAGCTCTTTCACATATGAACTCATATCTCTTTAGTGCATTGATGAATTTTCTTGTTGTTTTAAATATAACATATAAATAAAATTACGGTTATTTTTATACCCCATTCATTATCGTACGAGGTATATAAGCAACACAATCTTGATTTTAAATTGATCGAAAAATTAAAGCAATTGCATTGAAATAACCTGCTTGGACCATTGTCCACGACCATCCACCAGAGAGAAGATCCCGTTATCTAACGGGTGATTTTTTAGCTGGTTTGGGTTTGGCAACACTGGTTTTGACAGCTGACGTGTGTTTAGTACCTTGTGTCACTGTCAAACAGCTTCAGTTTGGTTTGCAATTTAACCATGGATCGTCTTACAAATGAACAACGCTTGCAAATTATTGAATTTTACTATCAAAATTCGTGCTCGGTTCGAAATGTTCATCGCGCGCTGCTTCCATTTTATGGTCGGCATTCTCGACCTTCTGAGCAGTCTATTCGGAAGATTGTGACCAAATTTCGCACCAAATTTACTTTGTTGGACATTAAACCACCAACACGTTTACGTACTGTGCGTAGTGAAGAAAATATTGCGGCCGTATCAGCTAGTGTGACAGAAGACCGCGAAATGTCGATTCGGCGCCGTTCCCAGCAGTTAGGCCTTTGTTACAGCGATGATAACAAACTTTTTTTTGCCCGAAATGGAAGTTCTTGACTTGCATGATATGTGGTTTCAACAAGACGGTGCCACATGCCACACAGCACGCGAAACAATGGCGCAATTGCGAGGCGAGTTTGGTGAACAGTTAATTTCACGTTTCGGGCCGGTCAATTGGCTGCCTAGATCGTGCGATTTGACACCATTAGATTATTTTTTGTGGGGGTATGTCAAAGCTAATGTCTATAGGGACAAGCCCGCTTCGATTGACGCACTGGAAGCCAACATCCATGCATTCATTCGTGAGATACCGGCCGATATGTGTGAAAGAGTATGCCAAAATTGGACTCAGCGGATGGGCTACCTGAGACGCAGCCGCGGTCAACATTTGCATGAAATTATCTTTAAACATTAAATTGCAAGGTTCAAACTATCGATTCAAATAAATATTTCATTCATTTTTTCGAATTTTTTGTGTTTTTTTTTTTTTAAAGTTCTAAACCTCTTAAAAAATCACCCTTTACATGGAATTTTTTTAATTAAAATTTGATAGTGATGGCTTCTATTGATTGGATCTTCAAGGTTAAGGTCTTTAATGAAAGCTGACATAACGAGCTATATTGTGTAAAAAAATTATTGAGGAGGGGCAATTATTTTTATACTAAAAGGGTGAATAAAGCCCAATGCAATTCCATTTATTTTATTCTAAATTCAAATGTTGATGAAAATTTTTATAATTTTGAAAAACTAAAAACGCATATTTATTGCCCCATTCCTCTTCTTTATTTTAAGACCTTAACCTGCAAGATCCAATGAGTATCAATTGAGTTATAATTTTCTTAAACCAACCATTTCGGTCGATACATTTTTTTTGTGTACATGGGCTTTTCTCTCCACTGAAGCTCATTCTATGCCAACGAACAAATACCCAACGTGGATTTAAACCGTGTCACACTGGGACATCTTGTATGGAGAGCGTGCCCAAAATGCAAAATTGAAACTAACGGTTTCGAGTAAAATTGTAATGTGGATTTAAAGTTGACATGATTGCTTATCAATATGTCAAGTTTTGAAGTTTTGGGAGACAGAAATGTAATAGAAAATAAGCGATAAAAGCAGCAATTCATGTAAATTCTAAAATCCATTGCGCAGTTGTTGGTCATTTGAAAATTCGAAAAAAATAAATTCGTGGTGAATACAAAAATATAAAAAATATATTGGCATCAAATGAAGGTCAGTAAAAATAAAAAAAATGTTTTTATCAAATTAGATCAACATATTTCACTTGCATTTTAAGAAAATTGAAAAGTTACGTAGAAAATGTTCAAACATTTTTTTTTTATTTTGCGCACAATGCTTTTAAAACTGAATACGTTTTCTAGTAGTATCAATATTCCTCTATATGAAAAAGAAGTCAAAAGTGAGAGCATGGTGCGCAAAACTGAAATAAGATTTTTTGAATATTTTCTACGTAACTTTTCAATTTTTTTAAAATGTAGGGGAAAAAGGTTGTTCTAATTTGATAAAAATATTTTTTCATTTTCCACTGACCTTCATTTGATGCCAATATATTTTTATATTTTTGTATTCACCGCGAATTTATTTTTCCAAATTTTCAAATGACCTACAACTGCACAATGGATTTTAGAATTTACACGAATTGCTACTTTTATCGCTTATTTTCTATTACATTTCTGTCTCCCAAAACTTCAAAACTTGACATATTGATAAGCAATCATGTCAACTTTGAATCCTCATTATAATTTTATTCGAAACCGTTAGTTTCAATTTTGCATTTTGAGCACGCTCTCCATACAAGAGGTCCCATTGTGCGTGTGAACGAGACTAAATAAAACTATACGCCAGTGGAAAACGATACGTCGCAATTCATTCGTTTTTTTTTATAAGTCCGTTGAGTATTCGATAAACGTACTTAGCTGAGTACGTTTTCTTGCCGTACAAACGTCGTGTGAAAGGCTCTATGCAAAATATATACGCCACTGCTCATTCGCACGGATTTATACTGCAAAAAATCGTGCGGTACAATCTCGTGTGAACCAGGCCTTAGGAGGATGTTTAGGAGTTAATATAGTCGAAAAACCTTATTTCTTTTTAAATGGTAACAAAATTTTGGCTTTCTATGACTTTCCTCACATTATTAAGAACTTAAGGAATCTTTTATTTTGACAAGATGCGTGTTTGTCTTGCGACACAAGTTTTTAGTCGCACTACAGTTGCTGGAATACGAACAACAGTGGACACAAAAAAATTTAAAAACAATTCTATACCCACTGCCTTAGCAACTGCTTTATTTTTTGAAAAGATAGACAGATTGATAGACTGCATGAATAGTGGTTCGTTATTTGACAAACATCCATTCAAGGCCGCTATTCAAGCAGGCAACGTGGTTTATAAACAATTAAACGATTGTCTTGAATATGTCAAGGAATTAAAACAACTGAATGACTTAAAATCATTCCCACACATAGACGGAATTACCCAAACTCTTACAGCTACGCTAGAATTATATAAGGATAAGACAACACATGACGCATCTATAACATATATTTTGACAAAAAGGCTAAATCAAGACGTTGCAGAAAATTTGTTTAGTGTGGTAAGAGCAATGGGAGGAAATACAAAAATCCATCAGCAAAATCCAGAGCATGTTACTGGCAAAAATAATGTCAAGTCGATTACTGCATTGTACTCCAAGCTCTAATTGTTTTGATGATGAAGATGTTCCTCTTGATATACATTTTGAAAATGATATGGAAAATGAATCAAGTGATCCTTTAATAGTAGAAAACGATCAGTTGATAGATGGAGCACTTTTTCAAAAAGAATATGAGAAATTTTTCTCTGTGGATACCTTTGACGATGACATTAAGATTGAACTCACTTCTCTTAGGTATTTCACGGGTTACGTTGCATTTAAGATGCTTCCTAAAGTAAAATGTTTTCGCTGTGAAGAGTTTATTCTGAAGCATGATGAAGTCATAACCTGCCCGTCTGAGTTTCTTACATTTTCCAGAAACTATGCACAAAATTCTGATTTCGGTAACCTTCGTGCACCCTCAGATTTATTTTTCCAAATTTGCAAAATTCACTCTGCAACGTTCGAAAAAGTATTTAAAGAAAACAAACAAATACAAAACATAAGAGACGTCATGATTTCTGAGAGCATAAGATTGACAAGAGAGGAAAACCATGATTGGTTTGCAGAGAATGATATCTGCTTAGAACACAGGAAGTCCATGCAGAGTGAATCTTACTAATTTGAAAAATAAATTAAAGAAATCCAGATACCAAGTTATAACTACATTGATCGCGTTTCGGAATCTCTTCACACAAATACAATTTACTGTCAGTAGCATCTTAAACGCTACGCACAAAACGTGAAATATCTCAGAGGAGTTCTTTCATTTTAATATAAAAAAACTAATAAGTCAATTTGAAAAAGTGTTCTGTCTACCAACTGATCCATTTTTAATTAAAATAAATCTCTTGGTTAATTTTCCATTGGAATTTCAATATGTACTTACACGTATGTTATTCTAAGGGCATATTTCATCTTCAAAACAATTATAACTCGAGATACACCGCTTAAACGTCATTATTTCATCATTTTTGTTGACAAAATGTTGAGCTCGTAAACCGATGGGTTTTATAATTGCCCCCATAGCCCATAGCACTTGCAACACTGAAAAGATTTTTAGCAACGTTTTTTGTAGCCTCATTGTCAAAATGTATGTTATCGATGGGTCTGTGATTTCATTACATACAGTTCTTATGCAGCTGTAAAAGTTTTTCGAATTCCCTCAATGTTTGGGAAAGATCTTAGGTCAATTAACGATTTTATTCCGTTGACATATTGAAGACAATCCCTTATAAGTTCATATCCATCATTGCCTACTTGAATGAAAACCACAGTCTATAAATTTGCCTATTCGTTCAAAAAACGAAGCTGGAGCTAGGGCAGTTACTGGAGAGTCTTTTTTAATTTTCTACATTTGTTTTTATTCGAGCAATGGTCAAGTAGCCATGGGCGCCCGCAGGGGGTGGGGCAGAGGGGGCATTTCCCCCCCTAGAATATCAAGCTTTTACTTTTGTTCTGTACATTAATTTTATTTTAATGTCCAGGACTACGGTATGGTTCAATTTTTAGTATCGGAAAAAGATATAAAAAACATGTAGGTATCCTATCAACCTACCACTAATGCAATTCAATTTTTGTCACTCAATAATCGAATATCCAACAAAAAAATTTTTTTTTGCCTCTCATGAAATTATTAGCAAAAGTTGACCTAAGTAATGTTTACCTACCTTAGCACATACACATGTTTCAGAAAACATTTTTGTTCATGATAGGAAGGAGTTTGTTTGAATCCTGTCCCTGCAATGAGCGAGCAATGATCGACTCAGCGGCCTTTGTATACTTTCTTCACATAGAGATCGGATATCTACTCAAGTCGCAAGAGCATTCTTTGAAAAAAGTGTGCTAGACAGATTGTCTAGAGAGGCACCAAGAAGGCTACAACTTCTCTTGCGAGAAAAAGAATAAATACAATATTTCATGCGTGGTCTTAATTTGTAGGTCTATTTTATAAGTTTTTGTCTTATTGATAAACCCTTAACTGCAGTCCTGAAAATTATGTACACTTCTATAGTCGAGGGTCCACTGAACCCAGCTATTTTTAAATGTTAATAAAAATTAAAGTATGAATTATTAAATTTTTTTTCCGCTGAACTTTAAGAATGATCACGAATATAGCTTTAAGAAGAAATCAACGATAAGAACTTGCATTCAATTTTAAATTTTCAGTGAAAACAATAGGTTGCGATTCACCTGACCTGGAAACATATTATCTAAAAAATATATGCAAAATAGTAAAAAAAGAATTAAAATCTTAAGAAATATTTTTCCTAGACTTTAAAACATCCTCTTTAGAATTCCTGAAACAAAAACTTAAAATGTTTTAGTAAAAAATTCTGACATTGGTCAAATAAAGTAAAATATATAAAATACAAAACACACTGGTGCAGAGCAAATCATACTTTTTGCACTTGTCATTTGATAAAAATTTGAATTTTGGCTATTTTCGTCATCGTCGCTGCACTTTTTAGCAATTAGCTATTGCTCGATTCCCTGAATGACTTATTAAATTTTTCCCTGTACAAATTTGAATTAGAATTCGAAAACTAAATTAGTAACACCAGGAACAAAAATATCACAGACCCAAGCGGTGCCGTGACATAAGGCCAAGTGACATAAGGCCAAATTTAAAAGTTTGGCCTTAAGTGACTTTCCAAAAGCGACTTAATGCCAAGTTTTAAGAGTTGGCCTTATGTCGCTTTTACAAAGTGACATAAGGCCAAATTTGTTTGTGACTTAAGGCCAAACGTAAAATGCTTTGTAAAAAACACAGTAATTTTGGGAAAAGAAACTTAGTATACACCCAACCTCGCACCCACCCCAAATCCTATAGTGAGCCCAAGCAGGGGGGATGCAGGGGGGCAGCATGCCCCCCCATACATACATCACTGTTTATTGCGAATTTTTAAATTTCACAAACCTAATAAAACATCTCCCTTATTTGGTTTGTGAAATATAAAATTTTTCAAATAAACAGTGAGGTATGGATGGGGGGGCATGCTGCCCCCCTGCAACCCCCCTGCTTGGGCTCACGATAGGATTTGGGGTGGGTGCAAATTTGGGTATATGTACAGTTTCTTATGCACTTAAAGAAACTGGATTTAATGAAATTTTTCAATGAAAAATGAAAAAATAACAGGTACGCTAGTATTAAAAGTGACACAAGGCCAAATTGGCCTTATGTCACTTTGTAAAAGCGACACAAGGCCAACTCTTAAAATTTGGCTTTATGTCACTTTCGTTTAGTGACGTAAGGCCAAATATTCAAATTTGGCCTTAAGTGACTTTCCAAAAGCGACTTAATGCCAAGTTTTAAGAGTTGGCCTTATGTCGCTTTTACAAAGTGACATAAGGCCAAATTTGTTTGTGACTTAAGGCCAAACGTAAAATGCTTTGTAAAAAACACAGTAATTTTGGGAAAAAAAACTTAGTATACACCCAACCTCGCACCCACCCCAAATCCTATAGTGAGCCCAAGCAGGGGGGATGCAGGGGGGCAGCATGCCCCCCCATACATACATCACTGTTTATTGCGAATTTTTAAATTTCACAAACCTAATAAAACATCTCCCTTATTTGGTTTGTGAAATATAAAATTTTTCAAATAAACAGTGAGGTATGGATGGGGGGGCATGCTGCCCCCCTGCAACCCCCCTGCTTGGGCTCACGATAGGATTTGGGGTGGGTGCAAATTTGGGTATATGTACAGTTTCTTATGCACTTAAAGAAACTGGATTTAATGAAATTTTTCAATGAAAAATGAAAAAATAACAGGTACGCTAGTATTAAAAGTGACACAAGGCCAAATTGGCCTTATGTCACTTTGTAAAAGCGACACAAGGCCAACTCTTAAAATTTGGCTTTATGTCACTTTCGTTTAGTGACATAAGGCCAAATATTCAAATTTGGCCTTATGTCACTTGGCCTTATGTCACTTGGCCTTATGTCACGGCACCGACCCAAGCGTATGCTGATACTGACCTATGAGAGCAGCGAGCGGAACGCGTCCGTCACACTGCACTTACGTCGAAGGTACTAAGAAGTGGGAGGGAGCTGAGGTAACCATGGCTTTTTTTACACGCGTTTAAAGGTTTAGTATGGGTCCATTGAACCAACGACTGCAGTTAAGGGTTAGAAAACATTATTAAGATAAATAAATAATATTTTTATATATCTAACGGGTGCCTGTATATTATATGCCATTATATTTTTTGCAACAATGCCTTATGTAGAATTTCAATTTTTTAAAGGTAGGTACATTTTACTTATGCCCCCCCCCCCCCAGCGAAAATCCTGCGGGCGCCCATGCAAGTAGCTAAGAAACCTGTCTCGCATATGACACACGCATCTTGTAAAAAGACGAAGGATTTATATGCTTTTCGTCAAATTTGGGCAAGTTTTTGCCACCTGCTTATATTTTTCCAAATCGTACAGCTCTCAAACTACCTAAAAACTTAACTATGTCATCTGGTGTAACGGGATTTTAAGTAAAAAAAGATTTCTCAAACTCTTAACTAAGTGAGGAAAAATAAAATACCACGATTTTATTGCCATTTAGAAAGAAAGATGGTTTTTCCACTTTTAAATCCTAAGCATTTATAATACTTCTTATTAGGCGTCAGTTATAGCTATCATTGAAACTCATCATTGAAAACTTTCATATATAAAGTTAAAAAGTTAAAACTTTTTTTAAAAAAGAATCAAAGAAATAAAAACACCCTTATTGACGTTACTTAACGTTTAAGAAACTTTTATTTAATTTAAAAATTTAAAAATTATAAAAAAGCTTCGTTTGCGAGATGCGCATTTCGGTCGGTGACCATCTTCAGTCGCTTTTTCTCCTGACTAAAATCTATGGCAAAATTACAAGCTTTTTTCTATTTTTCTATGGGTTCGAAAGAGAAGTTTATAGGTAAAAAAGGCTCGAGGTTATGGGGCCGTCTTCGTTGTTCATCAGGTTCGCGGTTTGGGATATGTATAAGCTCTCGTATGCGTCTAGTCTGTTGCTGTTGTTTACTTGTTTTAAGAGCTTTAAGTTCCCTGATGTGATAAGGTGGTCCTTTTCTATCGCGTGTGCTGCTACAGCTGACTTGTTGGGCCGATTAAATTTTATATGAGCGATGTGCTCTTTATACCTTTGATGTATTCGCCTCTTCGTTTGTCCAATGTATTTGTTGTTGCATTGCGAGCAACTGATTTGGTAGATTCCCGGCTTTTCGTTCGCAGGTGTTTTGTCTTTGTTACTTGGCAAAATCATTTTCATTTTTCTCTCATATGTGTAAACTAAGTCCATGCCATGTTTCTTGAAAACAGCTTTGAATTTGTCAGTGATACTGGGAGCGTATGTCATTTTTATCCTTCTCACTTCTTCTTTGTTTTCGTCTTTTATAGAGAAAAAAGTTGATCTCTGTTCTCTTCTTATTTTTCTCATGTGCCTTGCGATCATTGTTTCTATAATTTCTCTTTGGTATCCGTTGATTTCTGCAGTGTTTTTGATGTACTCAAGTTCTACCATATAATCTTCTACATTCAAAGGAAGTTTGCACAATCTGTAGGTCATGCTGTTGTATGCTGCAATTTTGTGTTGAAAAGGGGTGAATGAGTCACTGGTAATATATCGTTGTGTATGAGTTGGTTTTCTATACACTGCGATGTTCACTGTTTCTCCCTTCTTTTTTATAAGAAGATCGAGAAAAGGTAAACAATTGTCTTTCTCGATTTCAACTGTGAACTTTATGCTGGCGTATGGTTCGTTCAAATGGTTCAATGTTAAGTTCAGTTTGTCTCTTTCAATCACTGCGAAAACATCATCTACGTACCTATGCCATATTATCGGGAGCTTTCCTTCTTCTTTTAGTCTAATTTCGAAAGATCCCATGAACAAATTGGCTATAAAGGCGGAAAGTGGATTACCCATGCTGGTTCCATCTGTTGATTTGTAAAAATTACCATTTGTAAAAATTACCATTTTGAAAAATGGTATCCCAGCCAGAATGGAACAATTTTCTTCGACTAAGGACAAAATTACACAAAATTAAAATTGATATATATTTTCTCTCACAGTGTAGAAAAGCAGGTGTTTTTCCAAAATTTATTCACATTAAGTGCAAAACGGATAACGAGCGATCAAGAAAAGCAATAATACTAGCAAAAAAGAAATGGCTGTCACTTGAAATCAAAAGTGCATATAGTAGACTAGATCATTGCGAACTAGAACTTTACTATCTTCATTTGCTCATTACCCATCGTAAAAGTGATGAATTCTTCAAAAAATGGTTAACGTTTCTACACGACTCTGAAGAAATTGTTTTACAAAAATTAGCTGAAAAGAAAACCAACCTTAATAGAAAATTCCTCACCCTAACAACACATCAAAATCAAATTAAACAAAAAGCTCCGAGTCCCATCATAGTCCCAAACTTTATTCATAATCTATCCAACGAAGTTTTTACAAATGATGAAATAAGTGTTATTAATAAAGGCTTAAACTTTGCACCAAAACCAGAGAAACTACCAATTAACGAAATCATTGTAGACATAGAAACAGCGATTAAATTCAAGCCTGATCATATAAAGAAAGATATAAGATCTTTAGTTAAACCAATTTTAAGAAAAGCCAAACAATCACCTGCAAAACCAAACCACGATATGAACAGAGTCATCGAAAACTTAAGAGCGAAGAATGTAGCCTATATGAAAGCTGATAAAGGCAACGCTATAGTTATAATGGAAAAAGATGAATATATACGCCGAGTGGAAAAAACGATCGAAAAAGGAAAATATCAAAAACTAAGCAGGAACCCGCTTAACAAAATGATAGAGAGAGTAGATAAAGTACTAAACAAAGTCAACAACATACATGAAAACATAAAATGGAAATTAAAAATGACATGTCCACAGGTGCCAAAGTTCTATTGTTTACCTAAAATTCACAAACAAGGAGAAGATATGCGACCAATCTCTTCAAACATCAACGCCCCAACACAAAATCTAGCAAAATGGTTAATAAAAAGGCTAAACACTCTACCTCCACCGAAAGGGTTATACGTAGAAAACTCATTCGAGTTCACTGAAAAGATCAAAAATGTAAAAATTAAAAAGAACGAAGTGATGGTATCTTTCGACGTTACAGCTTTGTACCCAAACATCCCATTGCACGAAGCTATGAAAGAACTAAAAAAGTGGCTAAGAGAATGCAACTTGAGCGAAGAAGAACGAGAAATTTATTACGAAGTAGCCGACGTATGCATGCTATCAACAGAGTTCCAGTTTAATGGTAATTTTTACAAATCAACAGATGGAACCAGCATGGGTAATCCACTTTCCGCCTTTATAGCCAATTTGTTCATGGGATCTTTCGAAATTAGACTAAAAGAAGAAGGAAAGCTCCCGATAATATGGCATAGGTACGTAGATGATGTTTTCGCAGTGATTGAAAGAGACAAACTGAACTTAACATTGAACCATTTGAACGAACCATACGCCAGCATAAAGTTCACAGTTGAAATCGAGAAAGACAATTGTTTACCTTTTCTCGATCTTCTTATAAAAAAGAAGGGAGAAACAGTGAACATCGCAGTGTATAGAAAACCAACTCATACACAACGATATATTACCAGTGACTCATTCACCCCTTTTCAACACAAAATTGCAGCATACAACAGCATGACCTACAGATTGTGCAAACTTCCTTTGAATGTAGAAGATTATATGGTAGAACTTGAGTACATCAAAAACACTGCAGAAATCAACGGATACCAAAGAGAAATTATAGAAACAATGATCGCAAGGCACATGAGAAAAATAAGAAGAGAACAGAGATCAACTTTTTTCTCTATAAAAGACGAAAACAAAGAAGAAGTGAGAAGGATAAAAATGACATACGCTCCCAGTATCACTGACAAATTCAAATCTGTTTTCAAGAAACATGGCATGGACTTAGTTTACACAAATGAGAGAAAAATGAAAATGATTTTGCCAAGTAACAAAGACAAAACACCTGCGAACGAAAAGCCGGGAATCTACCAAATCAGTTGCTCGCAATGCAACAACAAATACATTGGACAAACGAAGAGGCGAATACATCAAAGGTATAAAGAGCACATCGCTCATATAAAATTTAATCGGCCCAACAAGTCAGCTGTAGCAGCACACGCGATAGAAAAGGACCACCTTATCACATCAGGGAACTTAAAGCTCTTAAAACAAGTAAACAACAGCAACAGACTAGACGCATACGAGAGCTTATACATATCCCAAACCGCGAACCTGATGAACAACGAAGACGGCCCCATAACCTCGAGCCTTTTTTACCTATAAACTTCTCTTTCGAACCCATAGAAAAATAGAAAAAAGCTTGTAATTTTGCCATAGATTTTAGTCAGGAGAAAAAGCGACTGAAGATGGTCACCGACCGAAATGCGCATCTCGCAAACGAAGCTTTTTTATAATTTTTAAATTTTTAAATTAAATAAAAGTTTCTTAAACGTTAAGTAACGTCAATAAGGGTGTTTTTATTTCTTTGATTCTTTTTTAAAAAAAGTTTTAACTTTATAACTGTGACGTTACGGTGGTTCCACTTAAATATTTTGAAAACTTTCATGATTGATTTTGAGACGCTTAGAAAGCAAAATCATTAATTATTTTGATGGACGATTAAAGCTCATGGCTTAATTAATATTTCTAGTCAAAAAAATTTTTAAATAGTCCCAACTTTCCACAAAAATTTACTTTTGATTTTTCAATGATCATTGGTATGGTAGTTCAATCATTGAAATAAGAAAAGTCTTTTTATGTAGAAAGTTGGGCCTATTTGAATTATTTTTTTGGCTAAAAATATTAACTAAAGGTTTGTTCGCTGTTCCCTGCCCCAGGGCGCACTGGGGAATGTCATTCAAATGTCAAAAAACTGGGGACTGCCCGGGTTTTGATTTCACATCGAACGCCTCAGTGTTACTTTTGTATGATAAAAATGTTGAGGTGCTTGGATACTATTTTGTGCAGCTTCAAAATCTTTATGCAAGCACTAAATATACATATATTTTCTTTAGCATTTAATTTATTAATATATAAATTAATAAAAAGTAACAAAATAGTATACAAAATATTTCACATTTATTATTTATATCGTCATAAAAATTCTTAAAGTTAATCCTTTCCCTTTGACATTCAACTTTTACAAACAGCTGATTTCAATTTCGCAGCTCTGATTTCTTTCCCTGAGAAAAAACCTGGGGTGCGTAAGAGCGAGTTCAGTGCTCGCCCCGAACACACATCGAACACAGTGCAAATAAACTGGGGTGAAAAAAGTGTCACATAAAACACTTTAGAGCGAGTTCAGGGCGACCCAGTGCGCCCCAGTGCTCACATCAAACAAACCTTAAGTCTTATCACAGATACTAGAGTTACATAGATATCGCATCCAGTACAAATAAAAATTACCATTTTTTCAATATTTTGTGATTGCAAGCTCTTTTGTTTCGTCCTCAAAAATCGAGTCGGTTGATCAAACTACTGAGGACTTGTTGTTGATGTTTTGTATTTATGTCCATGTATGTAAATCTATCTTTTTTAAAATCATATGGGATCCATAACTCACACAATATTGATATAAATGGGATGTAGCTCTACGTCCCACGATGAAAAGGTAGTCATTTTTATTTGCTCTGCGTGCGATATCTAAGTAACTATAGTATCTGTGGTCTTATGCTCTTTTTGTCCATCAAAACAATAATTGATTTTACTTCCTAAACGTATCACAATCAATTATGTATTAAAATTTTGAATGATGAGTTTCACTGATAGCTATAACTGGCGCCTTATTTGAACCCTGATCGTAAACAACACTCAACAAGTTAAGACCAATTTTACATAAATCTGAAATATTTTTGCTTATAATTTATTTTAAAACAGATCCCTTGACTTGTTCGCAAATTAATTCTTAAATACAGTTTACTAAAGACCCCTTATCATAAAACGCATATATTTTTGCCTATATTTGAGGTCCTTAGAAAATTAGTATTTTCTAAACGTTCAATTACATCTTGGTGAGAGTTAAATAAAAGTCTTTTCTAATACAAACTTCGTCCAAAATTAAAATCCTTTTTTTCCCTAATTGTCATATTAGAAACCTTATTGCTTTAATGATTTTCGAAGAAACAAGGGTTTGGCCCATAAAATTGCTTTTGGAATATTAATTTTTCATCTTTTGTCCACTATGTATTCTAATGTTTTATTAATTTTTTGCGTTGTCTGAAACGATGAGCGAAGATATATTTCGGGCCATACAAAATTTTTCGAAAACTTTTGTATAGCATTTTTTGAGTCTGTATAGTTTTTTTTGCGTTTTTCACTAGTTTTTGCAAATAATTTTAAAAAGTGTGTACTTTTTATATTTTTTAACAATGTAAACAAAATGTTTCATCATTACCCTTAGAACTTATTCTTCTGCGCTAAGAAGGATACTGATATGGAGAAAAAAAAAACAATCACCCCAAAAGTGAGAGGCAAGGGTACTCACTCAAAACAAGCACCCCAAAAGTGAGAGGCGAGAGGACTCACTCTAGACAAGCACCCCAAAAGTGAGAGGCAAGGGGACTCACTCTAAACAAGCACCTCAAAAGTGAGGTAGGCTTGCTACACAACCGTTAAGGAAAAGCTTATTTATCTTACTAACGGCTCAAACGATTTTGATTATAAAAATTAGTATAGTATTTTAGGTATGGTGTACCTACTGTTTGGTAATAAACAATTTACCAAAAGCTATTATTAACGGTACCTGCCATATAACGGTTTTTATAATTTTCAATTTTCTCATTAACGGCTTAACCGAATTAAATCAAATTTTGCATGTGAAAATTTTCTCACTAACGAATTGAATCAAATTTAGCATGTAAAAATTTTGGAAAACCGCTCGAACGAAATAAAATTTTTGTTTGCATGTATTCATCTTTTTTCAAGTATTTAATCAATTTTTTATTTAATGCATACTTGTTTTAAAGCTCTAAGCTATATCTTTCGAGTTGTTTATACAAAAGAACGATTTTTTATATTTTGTTCAAAATTACTACAGCTGGATACCAGAAAAGTTGGTGATGGTTCTAAATAAACTCATTCCCTAAATCTTCTTTCTGCTAAAGAGAGAAAAACTAAAAATTTCATCGAAATCGATAAAGTCCGTTTCCGCGAAATCAATTACAAGAACAATTGTTTGTTTTTTATAATAAATAAAACGATACTACCGGAGTCTCGGCAAATTTCGGTCCAAAAAGTATGGTATTGGTATCGGCTCAGTATAGTTTGGGATGCTTTGGAACTGGTATCGTCTCGGTATCGGAAACCGAGGAATGAATTTATGCTCAGTATTTAATTTGTATAATTTTAAGGGGTGGGGCTGACATTTTGACAGATGATAGAAATTATTAATTTGAATATGATCACCAAATTAGAATCCTAAAATTCTATTGAACGGAGATAACGGCAATATTTGAGCGCTATAACATATGAACTCATATCTGTTGAGTGTATGAATGGATTAGGTACTTTGGCTTTTATTAATTTAGAATATCTAGGTATAAATAAAATAATGGTTATTTTGATACTCATTTTTATTATCCTACGTGGTATAAAAGCGTCACAATCATGATTATAAATTATTTAAAATAAAAAAATTGAGAGAAAATTGTGCAAATATGTGATTACCGAATTTCGTTTTTTACGATGTCACCTAACGAATAATCGTTTATAGGCATCGAACAGTTGTAAATCGAAAATTAAAAATCTATAGCTTCTGGGCACCTGGAAATCTATTCAACTAAACTAAATAGTGAATTTAAAAGTTAATTAAACTATCTTATCGACCTGTTTTGGCTTTTTTCCTACATTTTTTTGTTGTGTTTCTTAGAACCTTCCAAATACGAAATTTTGAAGCTCCATTTTTAAACTATGTATTAAAAAATGTCATACAGATTATAATTTTTCAAAACCAGCTGCCAATAACTTTACCTTTTTTCTGCAGTCAAATGTGACTAGCGAAAAATGCTTTGGAACAAATTGGAACTATGGAACTCTCATACAAAAAGAGCTTTATAACCCAATTTGTTCCACATCGTTTTGTTGAAAAGCTTTCGCGCAACTGTATATAGTTTTCAACAAAACACGGCTAATAACTTTACCTTTTTTCTGCAGTCAAATGTGACTAGTGAAGAATGCTTTGGAACAAATTGGAACTATGGAATTCTCATACAAAAAGAGCTTTATAAACCAATTTGTTCCGCACCGTTTTGTTGAAAAGCTTTCACGCAACTGTATATATATTTTTCAACAAAACACGGCTATTATCTTTGCTGCGGGTTTAGGAAAATTGTATATAAAAACATGGAAATTATTAGAGAAAAATGTAAAGAAGCATGAAATACGACATTTAAATTGTCTGCAACAACTCTTTTGATAGTTTGAGGTGAAAAAAAAATGTCATCTTAATTTCTTTGTGGTGTGGTCTCCATGTTAAAATCTTTGAAGCGGTTTTTTAAAAAAATAATATTTTATACATATATAAAATACTTAAAACATTTTTAAGAGCAAATTTTGGTATGCAAATCTAAGTAATATATTTATGTGTATGTAAAAACCAAATTTGAAAAAAAATTGTCAACCCGTTTTTAAGATATCAAACTTTTTTTTAAAATCCAAAAACTTTTTTTTTGAAAATTTTGATATGCAATATTATTTAATCTTATCTGAAATTTGTATACAAAAAAATTCATCTAAATCCGTTTAGCCGATAGCGAGAAAATTCAAAATAAAAAAATACGTTCTATTACAGGTACTATTAAAAGTTGCCAAGTGCAAAATTTTGTAATTTTTGATAGTAGATCGTACTAGTTTTAGTATATAGAAAAAGTTTAATCAAAAATCGTAGGAGTCGTTTTTGAGTAAACAAATATTTTCCATTGCGGTGTTTTAACTTTTGTATGGAAGGTACCGTTATTTTTTCATAAATGTTAATTTTTTATAAAAATATTTTAGAGAGTACTAAAAAACTCTTAAATATCGAGTTTGAAGAAAATCGATTATGTTGTTTTCGAAATATTTGATTTTCCAAAAAAAAAATTTGAAAATTTTTTTAAAAATCCAAAAAAAAATGTTTCAAAAATGTTGGTACACAAAACTATTATTTATATTTTATAATTTTATTATTGATATCTGTCGTACTGTTTTGAAGAAAATCAAAAATTAAAAAATTGGTTCTTTGGGTGGTAAAATTAATAACCATTTTTGAAAAATGGTTTTCAACCCAAAGGAAGCCTTTACAAAAATAAATTAATTGAATTTTTGTTTAAGAAATTTTGTCTAGCCGTTTTAGAGAAAAATACGATTATGTAAAATTGCTAAAAAAAAAATTTATGGCAGGTACCGTTATTTTTGGTTCTAAAAAATATGGAAAAAATGTTTGGGCATAATCACCAAAAACCACTTTGTACCAAGTTTAAGGAAAATCGATCGAGCCGTTTAGGCTGTAGACGAACAGAATTACAGACTGACAGAATTGTGCCACCCACTTTTTTGGTGTTCTCTATCATGGCAATAGCCCTGTTTTTTAGTGCATTTTAATCTTCGCTTGGAAAAAAGTAGCATGTTAGTTACAACAACAAACTGGTATAATTCCGCATTGTTGTTGTATTTAACATGCTTCTTTTTTTTAAGCGAATATAAAAATACACTTAAAAACAGGGCTAATATCATGTTTGATTGTTATCTCAATTTTTTTTTTGCACGAATCCAAAACATTCCTTACATGTAGGTACCTATGTAAAACATAGTATGTATTTGTATATATCGCAAGTAAAAATGAAACCCCATTTCTTTAAGAAATGAACAAGACAGAGATATATATGTTATGCCTGTTTGGTAATGTGAAATTTTCACCAAGTTTCTCAAACTTGGGCTTTTTGCTCCTATGGTTTTTGACAGCAAATATAAGTAGTAAGTAAGTAGGAAATTTGTGAAATTTCCTTTTAAAGCCTATTGGTTGTACGCAACTAACCTAGGTGTGAAAGGAAAAGTACTCACACATACTCATTTGTTCACTACCACATACAAACCCAAGCAACTTGCTCATCAACTGCCATGGAATTTTTGAAGCCAGTAGTGAAGCAAGTTGGCAGACAAGCAAGTGGAATGCAAGTGGAAAGCAAGTGGGAGGCAAGTGGAATGCAAATTTCGAATTTGACAAGCAGTGTATGTAGCCAACCTGCTTGGCAGTACTTGCCTCCGGGTAAATGTTCTAGGCAAACGCAAATATGGATGAGTATGAGTAGGGTATTAAGGTTATTCATAAACGTAGTAAAGTTGTAAGCTGCGTAAATCTGTCAAATTTTCCATACTAGCTCTGACAGTTGTATGAATACCCATTTTTTCTCAAGAAAATGGCAAAGTACCTACTACATCTTCGTTTTTGTGTTGTGTTGTGTTGAAAAATTTCAATGAAAATGACACAGGTGATAGCTTATACAAAATTAAAAAAGAAAAAATATTTTAAAAACATGATGCTTTAATAAATATAAACTTCGTTTTTCCTTGAGTGATTTCAATAAAATTGACAGGATAGCGGAGACAGAATTATAACAGAAACGAATATTATCAAAACGGTGTTTCAAAAAATGGCACCATCATCACCATGTCATGGTCAATTCGATTTCATTGAAATCTGTCAAGGTCAAATGATTTCGAAACTTTTTTATTGAAACTGTCATTTTTCCTTTTGTAAAATTATATTTTTATTTCTTATTTCAAAGATTCGTGAATGGATCTTCAATAACCGAATCAAAAATAACATTTCGCCAGTGACGTTTATTCGAAGGTGCGCAGATGTTCTCCGCACACCCTACCAAAATTTTAACATACGCACTTGTCTTTTTTTTAATATTTTACCTGTATCAATATCCCAAACAAAAGTATGGACACACCCAATTCAAAATAAAATCATTCCACCCAGTACAAGTAAACAAAATAAAACACCATGTATCATGTAACAAGGTTTGATAATCCTTCAAGGCTGTTTTTCGGGGGAGCACCTGAGTTTGGTACCATTCTATTTAAATTGTAGCTATTGGAACAGAGACTTCGCATCTCTAAAAAACTTTTTTTCGGAATTTATCTCGACAAATTTCATTCTTGGTGGGGATTTCAACGTTAGAACCGGTGCTAAGGGAACAGTTGACTTCAACTCGGTCCCCCATCATTCATCGAAGAAGAAAGATGCTCCAAAGATTCAACTTGCGACAGCAACTGCAACACATTTTTGGAATTTCTTGAGGACATTGGTGCATACATCCTAAATGGCAGAGGATATAAAGACAAAATTGGTGAATACCCGTTTGTTAGTAGCAGAGGCTCCTCAGTAATTGATTATTGTTGTCCCTCTTACGCCTCATCACATTTGGTAGAAGATGTTTTCGTCGGTTGTGAAACTTTCTCCGACCATATGCCATTAATCTGCTCCATAAAATCCGACACGAGTACGAGAAAGAGTACTAGGAATCTCCTTCCTCGGTTAAAATGGTCCGAAAATAGATGTCGGTCCTACAATACAAAACTTGAGTCACTTGTACCTCAAAAAATAATAGCAACTGATTCGATTGATGATCGTTGCAACTCAATCAAAAATTGTATTTATGAAGCTAATGGCGTCGCTTTATGTCCAAAAATTAAGTTTGAGTCCAAAAAGCCTTGGTTTGATCTAGCTTGTTTTTTGGCCCGAAAAAACGCGTTTAGGCACCTCAAAGCATTCCGAAAATTAAACCTTGATGTCTGCAGAAAAAACTACAATGCCGCTAATAATAGTCTAAGCGCTACCTGCCACTTTGACTAACCTGCTAGACACAAGGCTACAACTTTGTGTATGCTTGATTTGGGACTAGTTAAGTATGAAAACCACAGTCTGGCAGGGTTGCCGCGGTCGCAAGGTTGCCATCTGATTTTTTCAAAATGCAAAAACAGGGTCAAAATTAACCTACTCGCACAAGGCTGAAACTTATTTATAATTTAGTTTATACATTCTTATGCATGAAAAAAATTATGCCAGACGGGTTTGGCGGTCGAAAGTGCTTGCCAGACGAGCCTAAAGCTCTTAAAGATTAATAAAAGATATTGGATAACTTGAGAAATTTGTTACGTTCAAGGCTAAAACTTAGTTATTCTTTATTCGTGAACAGATTAGTCAAAAAATAAAGATCTGAGGAAATTTCCGCAATTCTAGGGTTGCCACCTATTTTTTTCAAAGTGTAAAATAACTTCCAAATGCAACATTTCTACTTTTAGAATGCTGATTTTTGAATTTATAATAACTTATGTCTTTTTGTACATGAAAAAAAAGATGCCAGACCAGTTTTGTTGGACGAAAATAGCTTGCCAGACGTGTTCTTAAAGTTGGTATTAAAAAATGTCATTGATTAGTCAGATGTAGGTATTAAATATAACACGTTAACTGCGTATAGTCCTCATACATATTAAATCAAGTCAACAAATTATGATATGGTTATTTTACTGTAGACGCAGGGTTGCCATATATTTGTTTCAAAATGTTATAAAATTGACAAAACTGAAACACCAACCTACCTAAAGTTTTCGCACATATGTAAGCTTATGCCATCTTGTATATAAAAAAAAATTGAGAGACGGTCGAAAGCTTCTGTCAGACAAGCCTAAGATTTAAAAAAATTGGTATTATAAGAAATATCCTTTCTTGATTTTTTCTTAAATTTCAAAAAAGTGTCAAAATTGCAAACCTACCCGCACAAAGCTGATTTTTACATATATGTTAACTGATATCTTCTTAAATATGAAAAAAAATATGTCAGACCGGATGGACGGTCGAAAAGTCCTGCCAAACGGGCCTAAAGTCTTAAAGGATGGTATTGTAAGAAATATTCTTTTTTTTTATTTTTATTAAATTTCAAAAAAACTGTCAAAATTGCAAACCTACCCGCACAAAGCTGATTTTTACATATATGTTAGCTGATATCTTCTTAAATATATAAAAATATGTCAGACCAGATGGACGGTCGAAAGGTCCTGCCAGACGGGCCTAAAGTCTTAAAAGATGGTATTGTAAGAAATATCCTATTTTTTTTTTAATTAAATTTCAAAAAAGTGTCAAAACTGCAAAACTACCCCACAACGCTGATTTTTACATATATGTTAGCTAATATCTTCTCAAATATGAAAAAAAATATGTCAGACCAGACGGACGGTCGAAAGGTCCTGCCAGACGGGCCTAAAGTCTTAAAAGATGGTATTGTAAGAAATATCCTACTTTTTTTTTATTAAATTTCAAAACACTGTCAAAACTGCAAACCTACCCGCACAAGGCTGATTTTTACATATATGTTAGCTAATATCTTTTCAAGTATGAAAAAAAATATGTCAGACCAGACGGACGGTCGAAAGGTCCTGCTAGATTGGCCTAAAGTCTTAAAAGATGGTATTGTAAGAAATATCCTGTTTTTTTATTTTTTCTTAAATTTCAAAAAAAACTGTGAAAATTGCAAACCTACACGCACAAACCTGATTTTTACATATATGTTAGCTGATATCTTCTTAAATATGAAAAAAAAATGTCAGATCAGACGGATGGTCGAAAGGTCCTGCCAGACGGGCCTAAAGTCTTAAAAGATGGTATTGTAAGAAATATCCTATTTTTTTTTTTATTAAATTTCAAAAAAGTGTCAAAACTGCAAACCTACCCGCACAAAGCTGATTTTTACATACATATATGTTAGCTGATATCTTCTCAAATATGAAAAAAAAATATTTCAGACTAGACGGACGGTCGAAAGGTCCTGCCAGACGGGCCTAAAGTCTTAAAAGATGGTATAACAAGAAATATCCTTTTTTTATTAAATTTCAAAAAACTGTCAAAATTGCAAACCATCTTTTAAGACTTCAGGCCCGTCTGGCAGGAACTTTCGACCGTCCGTCTAGTCTGATATATTTTTTTTTCATATTTGAGAAGATATCAGCTAACATATATGTAAAAATCAGCTTTGTGCGGGTAGGTTTGCAGTTTTGACACTTTTTTGAAATTTAATAATAAAAAAAAAAAAATAGGATATTTCTTACAATACCATCTCTTAAGACTTGAGGCCCGTCTGGCAGGACCTTTCGACCGTCCGTCTAGTCTGACATATTTTTTTTCATATTTGAGAAGATATTAGCTAACATATATGTAAAAATCAGCTTTGTGCGGGTAGGTTTGCAATTTTGACAGTTCTTTTGAAATTTAATAAAAATAAAAAACAAGAATATTTCTTACAATACCATCCTTTAAGACTTTAGGCCCGTTTGGCAGGACTTTTCGACCGTCCATCCGGTCTGACATATTTTTTTTTCATATTTAAGAAGATATCAGTTAACATATATGTAAAAATCAGCTTTGTGCGGGTAGGTTTGCAATTTTGACACTTTTTTGAAATTTAAGAAAAAATCAAGAAAGGATATTTCTTATAATACCAATTTTTTTAAATCTTAGGCTTGTCTGACAGAAGCTTTCGACCGTCTCTCAATTTTTTTTTATATACAAGATGGCATAAGCTTACATATGTGCGAAAACTTTAGGTACCTTTCGACCGTCCGTCTAGTCTGACATATTTTTTTTTATATTCAAAAAGATTTCAGCTAACATATATGTAAACATCAGCTTTGTGTGGCTAGGTTTGCATTTTTGACAGTTTTTTGAAATTTAATATAAAAACAGAAAAAAGGGTATTTCTTATAATACCATCTCTTAAGATTTTAGGCCCATCTGGCTGGAACTTTCGACCGTCCGTCCGGTCTGATATATTTTTTCTTATATGCAAAAAGATGTCAGCTAACATATATGTAAAAATCAGCTTTGTGTGTCTAGGTTTGCATTTTTGACAGTTTTTTGAAATTTAATAAAAAAAATAAAAGAAAGGGTATTTCTTATAATACCAACCTTAAAGACTTTAGGCCCGTCTGGCAGGAACTTTCGACCGTCCGTCCGGTGTGATATATTTTTTTTCATATTAAAGAATATATCAGCTAATATATATGTAAAAATCAGCTTTGTGCGGCTAGGTTTGCATTTTTGACAGTTTTTTTAAATTTTATAAAAAATAAAAAAAAGGGTATATCTTATAATACCAACTTTAAGGACTTTAGGCCCGTCTGGCAGGAACTTTCGACCGTCCGTCCGGTCTGGAATATTTTTTTTTTTTATATGCAAAAAAATGTCAGCTAACATATATGTAAATATCAGCTTTGTGTGCTTAGGTTTGCATTTTTGACAGTTTTTTGAAATTTAATAAAAAAATAAAAAAAAGGGTATTTCTTATAATACCATCTTTTAAGACTTTAGGCCCATCTGGCTGGAACTTTCGACCGTCCGTCCGGTCTGATATATTTTTCTTATATGCAAAAGGATGTCAGCTAACATATATGTAAAAATCAGCTTTGTGCGGGTAGGTTTACAATTTTGACAGTTTTTTGAAATTTAATAAAAAAAATACAAGAAAGGGTATTTCTTATAATACCAACTTTTAAGATTTTAGGCCCGTCTGGCAGGATCTTTCGACCGTCCGTCTGGTCTGGTATATTTTGTCTTATATGCTAGAAGATGTCAGCTAACACATATGTAAAAATCAGCTTTGTGCGGGTAGGTTTGCAGTTTTGACACTTTTTTGAAATTTAAGAAAAAAATAAAAAAAGGATATTTCTTATAATGCCAAACTTTTAAGACTTTAGGCCCGTCTGGCAGGAACTTTCGACCGTCCGTCCGGTCTGATATATTTTTTTTCATATGCAAGAAGGTTTAAACTAACAGATTTGTAAAAATCAGCATTGTGCGGGTAGGTTTGCATTTTTGACAGTTTTTTGAAATTTAATAGAAAATAAAAAAGGGTATTTCTTATATTACCAACTTTTAAGACTTTAGGCCCGTCTGGCAGATACTTTCGACCATCCGTCCGGTCTGGTATATTTTTTCACATATGCAAGAAAATGTCAGCTAACATAGGTATATATAAAAGTCAGCTTTGTGCGGGTAGGTTTGCAATTTAGACAGTTTTTTGAGATTATATAAAAAAATAAAAAAATAGATATTTCTTATAATACCATCTTTGAAGACTTTAGGCCCGTCTGGCAAGCACTTTCGACCGCCAAACTCGTCTGGCATAATTTTTCTCATGCATAGGAATATATTAACTAAATTATAAATAAGTTTCAGCATTGTGCGAGTAGGTTAATATTGGCCCTTTTTTTGCATTTTGAAAAAGTCAGATGACCTTTCGACCGCGGCAACCCTGCCAGACCGTGGTTTTCATACTTAACTAGTCCCAAATCAAGCATACACAAAGTTGTAGCCTTGTGTCTAGTAGGTTAGTCAAAGTGGCTGGTAGCTCTCCGACTATAAGAAGTACAAGAATTTGTGTAAATCGAAGAAGCAGGCCTACTTTCAGGATATAACAAAAAGTTTACAGTTTGTAACTTCAGCGAGAGAGTGGTGGAAGATTGCCAAGCATATACGTGGGAACACTTGCACTACATCAACAAATATTACAGTCAGCGAATTTAAAACACACTTCCAAAACTTACTACTAACGCAATCGTTCATTGGAGCTACAGACTCATTCATTACACCTGAAGTTCAAGTACCTGAGTTGGATGATCTGATAGAGCTTGATGAAATATATTCGGCAATATCGACATCAAAAGATTCTAAGACTCCGGGTTTAGATGGCATACCGTATGAATTTTTCAAAAATGCTAGTTCTTCACTGATTATTGAAATACATAAGCTTTTTATTGATATTTTTGAAAATGCAGCTGTACCAAGTCGTTCAAAAAATCAATTATATACCCGCTATTTAAGAAAGGAGATGCAAATATGGTATCTAACTATAGAGGACTGTCTTTTCTAGACACGCTTTATAAATTATTTACCACAATTCTTTTAAATAGACTCACGACATGGTTGGAACCAAATAACATCATTAACGAATTTCAAGCTGCTTATAGGAGAAGCTACTCTACTGTGGACCAAGTTTATAATCTTTCCTGTTTAATACAGCTCCAACTTAGTCAGAAGAAGAAGCTGTACGCATTTTTTGTTGATCTAAAGGCCGCTTTTGATAATGTTGACAGATTTGCTTTACTCTACAAGCTTTCTATACTAGGAATCTCTTCAAAGATGATTAGGATCATAAAGTCTCTTTATATGATAATTGAATATGAAGAAAATTTGAAAAGAAATTCTTCTGTTTAAGTGGAGTGACCGAATATATAATTCAAAGTTATCGTACCTGGGCGAAACGCAATCATGGAGTTGAGCTCACTTGAACTTTTAACTTTGAATTATATATTCGGTCACTCCACTTAAACAGAAGAATTTCTTTTCAAATTTTCTTCATATTCAATTATTATAAAAAGCCTGAGCGCGGGCATTTGAAATTCTAAGTGTCTGAATTTAACCAAATTCCCTTAGAATAATAAAATTCATAGTATCTTTATGCTGTGATTTTTATATTAGTCGGTAAACATCGATACAAAATTGCGTCTTAGAAGGGTACGATAGTCATCTAACTGATGAGCCCAACTATCGTACCTGGGCGAAACGCAATCATGGAGTTGAGCTCACTTGCACTTTTAACTTTGAATTATAAGTCTCTTTATATGGACACCACTGCTGCTGTTTGGGATGGCATAGGTACATCTGATTTCTTCTCCACCAACAAAGTGGTCCGACAGGGTTGCGTGTTGAGTGCTCTCCTTTTTGTCCTGTTCTTAAATGATCTACATGACGATCTTCCCATTGGATTATTTATAGATGGCCTTGAAATTAATGTACTTCTGTATGCTGATGACGTTGTACTCTTATCAGATAATCCCATGAATCTGCAACAGCTCATTGACAGTTTCATTATAAGTATACTGCAACAAGTGGAACCTCGAAGTCAATCTTAGCAAATCTGAAATAGTCATCTTTCGAAACGGAGGACGCAGAGCAACTTGCGAAAAATGGTTTTTCAATGACATTGAAATAACAGTGTCAAATCGCTATAAATATTTAGGCGTAGTTTTTAACTATAATATGTCTTGGAACGAGCATTTAAGTAATAGACTCGCTTCATCGAAAAAATCTATCAATGCAACATGGTCAAAGCTATTGAGAGATACAAATATTCTGCATTCTACAAAATTTAAAATTTATGATGCTGCTTCGAGAGCTATTATGTTGTACTGCGCTCAAGTATGGGGATATCGAGAACACGTCCAAGTAGAAAAGTTACAAAGATTTTTTATTAAAAGATGTTTTCTTTTACCGGACAATACTCCAAACTATGTTTTGCACATCGAAACGGGACTACCTAAAGCTTTTCTGACATCCTTAAACCTACACTTTTCCTATGTACGGAGAACCCTGAATCTTCCTAATGGCAGACTGCCAAGAATTTTATCCGAAGCTATTATCGCCAGGAAAATCTTCTGGGCTAAGGAATGGTTGGACCTTTTCCATGAATCGTCAGTGGATTTTTCTTTCAACACAAACATATTTGAATGGCATAGATTACATGGTATTTTACTTTTGAAGCTCAAGGAAAAACAGTGGACTGGATTTATCACCAACGCCAAACAATCCCAATTCCATGATGAGTACTGCAATCTACTATATTCCGAAGTGCCAAACTATTTTGAAGACTCAAACCCCCGAGATATGATCTCCCTTCTATTAAAAGCTCGTTGTGGACTCCTCAATCTCAATGGAAGATCGTTTGAGAAAAATACTAATGGAATATGTACGCTTTGTAACCTAGATGCTTCAGAAAATACTTTCCACTTCGTCGGAACCTGTCCAGTCTTCAAAGGATTTAGGAAAAAGTTTCTTGGTAATGACGTGCTCTCCCGCTCACAACTTCTAAGCGTTTTAAATGGCAACTGCTACACAAACTTATTTAATTTTATTAAACCTTCACTTAAATATCGTTCTCTCATCCTAAATGAATTTTCATAATTAATTTAATTAAATCAACTCACTAAGCATAATTTTTTTAAATGTTACTTTTCAACCTGGCAGGCAACTTTAAGTTATTGTCATAATTAATTTTATACCAGCATATACCTACTATGTTTTTGTTAAATCTTATTCGAAATAAAATTATATATCTATCTATCTATCTATCTATCTATCTATCATGTAACAAGGTCTCAAAATTCAGCGCACAAAAAATCCAAAACAAAACCAACACGAAGTTTTTTCTCCTATACCTATACCAACCCTTATTAATATATATGACTTGGTGTTCAACTTCATCAAGCGCACATTCGTTCTTATTCGGCAACTCGACGCAAATTCATTTCCTCTCAAAGAAACGAAAAATTCACCCATCAGGGTGTTTGTTCTCTTAACTTAAGCGCACCGAGCAGTGTTGTCGCTGAGGAATTTGAAAAGGTCGCATAAAAAAGGATCACAAAGAAAAAAAAAGTCGCACTTAGAAATTTTATGATATATATAACAAAAACAATCAGAATATGAATAAATAAACCGCAAAGAAAGTAAACAATTATTTTTTGTATTTTCTTTCTTTGAAAATTTTACATAAAAAAACAGTACTTATATTCATTCAAATTTTATTCAACTAAACTACCACATTTATATCTGAAGTTTTCGTATAAATATAAAGTCCAAAAATTTATTTGCTTCTTCACATCCACGGTTCACCTTACATCGAGTTAGAGCCGAAACCCGTTTACTAATTTTCTTCAAAATGTATGCACATTTTTCTTAAGAACATGTTCATAAATATTTTAATTTTGAAGAAAATCGCTTAACTCGTTTAGGCTCTAGCTTGATGCATATTACATCAGACGTCAGTTATCCTTATCATTCTTGTACAAAACACCACAGAAGAAATATTGGAAATTCTAAAAAAATAATAATTTTTAACAAATCCAAAATTTCTTTTGTTCAAAATTTTGATATGCAATATTATTATCATCTTAAAGGTTCTTTAAAAAAAACTTTTTCATTAAAATCGTTGGAGCCGCTAATGAGAAAGTCAAAGACATTTGTGTCCCCTTTTGGGGGACGACATCGTTTTTGAGATACAAAATTTGGACAATCGCTCTTTTTGAGATGTACTGATTCACAGTTGTATGGCAGACAGAATTGTGCCTTATACTACGTTTTCATTAGGCCAAATGAGGTAATTTCGTTGAAACTTTCCAAATTCGATACGAAATCATCTCATTTCCCTTACAAATTTTAATTTCGAAATGAGATAATTTCAACCAAATTTTCACGAAATTAGGTTGGAAATTAAGTCAAAACCTAACGAACACACCCAAATAGACACAGTTTGAAGAGGGTTTTGCATGAAAATGTCAAAACGCAATGGAAGGAGACAAAAGAAAACAACAACAAAAAGCGGTTAACAGCCAGTGGAAATTCATAAATGAAATGAGCTGTCAAACGAAATTAACAAATAACAAATGAAAACACTTTTTCTGTGATTTGCGAAATTACCTCATTTTGGCTCTAATGAAAACGTAGTATTACACTTTTTTGGGGTTCTCTATCATCGTAATGACATTATGGGTATTCATGCACAAGCGTAAAGTCATCGTAAACGTTGTAAAGTTTAAAACTTCGTAATTCTATCACAATTTGTAAGGAAAACTTGACAGATTTACAAAGTTTAAAACTTTACTACGTTTACGACGACTTTACGCTGTTGCATGAATACCCTTATTATGTTTCCTTCTTATAGGTACATAAATGGAAAATTGGAAAAAAATGTCTAGAAAAAAAAACCAAGAACTTTCACTTTTCCATGCAATTTTCTAGAGATGGGGTCAGAAAAGTCGCAAGATTTCTAAAAAAAGGGTAAAAAAAGAGCTAGTTTTTTTAAAAAGTCGTCTCATGGTCGCATGAGGCAGTAAAAGGGGTCAAAATGCGACAAAAGTCACACAGCGGCAACCGTGACACCGAGGTAAAGCAAATCCACATACAAACATTAAAAAAACAACACAAGGTTCATTCTTCCTCATAGAAATTTACATAGCAAGGTGTTCAACTTCATCGAGCGCACCACGGTCCTTCAAGCCTCATTCACAATGCGACGGGAAAACGAGACGAGAGCGTGACGTGATTCGCTGTCATCTTTTTCTAGTTATAAAATCGTTTCCCAATTCATGCAGAGTGAAGCCTGATTCACAATGCGACGAGAAAACGATACGTGAGCGTGACGAGATCCCGTTGTTGCTGTCAAACGAATTTCAAACAATGAAAGTTTATGAGGATATACACAATGAAACGTTTCTCGTCGTCACGTCACGCCAAGAATTCGAAAAATTGAAAAAAAAGACGTGACGAGACGACGATTTTTTTTTTTGACAAGTTATTTACATTATGGAAGTATTTTTTTAAACAAAAAATACGATAACTTGAGATTAAAAGATAAAGTAATTCCTAATCTGTTGTCGTTGTAAGGAAGCTCGCCGCATTGTGAAGCCTCATTCACAATGCGACGGGAAAACGAGACGAGAGCGTGACGTGATTCGCTGTCATCTTTTTCTATAGTTTATCCAACAAAAATGTGCAGTACACGTCTTATGGGAAAGCTTTTTCAAAATCAGTAACGTGCATATTTTTGCACCATACCAAATTGAAAGAACTCCTCCATAAAAAAGTGTTTGCCCGCCCGTAAGTTTTTGATTGCAGCTGACGCAGACCCAACGTCCTATTGAGCGCACATCTGAGAGTGCACTGAATTGCTGTGGCCTATGGCGCTATGGCTGCTGCTATTCAACCCCCATCAAAGTATTGATGTGTATTCAGAGTTACCCGTGTCTATTTAGTAACTCCTTCAGCTTTTTTTCCTTGAGTTTCTGTCGAGGTGCTTTTGATTTTAGAGCTTTAAAAAAAGTTTTAAGTGATGAGTGTTATCGTGGAGTGTTTTTCATCGTTTGCATTTATTTTAATGTGTGAAAAATACGTTAAAATGCAGTTACAAAATTTTAAGCTCTTTTCTTTGAAGGAGAGTATTATTTGTATAAATTTTCGTAACACGAGGTAAAGTAAAATTTGTATGTAAATTGTATTTTTAAAAGGTGTATTTTTTAAGTTTTGTGCAATTTGTAATTTTAAGACGGGTATAAGTTTTGTGCAATTTGTATTTATAACTCGTGTATTTGTGAAAAGGTGTGTTTTTTTAGAGCTTTGTGCAATTTGTATTTTTAAGTCTTGTATTTGGTGCTTTATGTAAGTTGTTCGAAATGGCTTCGAAGACTTCAAAAGACTTAAACTCCGAAAAGAAAAAAGAAATTGTTGGCGTGACAAACCACATTTGTATAAATAAAACATTTAATGAATATTTCTATATAAAAAAAGTGCGGTAACCCTACATACTATTCTTTTATATTTGGGTTCATGTAAAAAAAACGCTACGACAACCCTGAGAGAGCTTTAATGAAGGACAGATTTATGCAATCTACTATAGGCAGAATGCGAGGCAAACGCCCTATCTTGCCTGTACTGCACATTTTTGTTGGATAAACTATAGTTATAAAATCGTTTCTCAATTCACAATGCGGCGAGCTTAATAATATATTTTTATGAACTCTCCAACTGGTAGCGCGAAGTGCTTCCCGTGTGAAAGGAATGCACTTGCTTTTGAAATATTCATATTTCATTTGAATATAATATTTAATTTTCCGTTTGTTGGCGGCAGGGTAAAAGGGGGTGTATCCGTTTAAGATTGGTTTTGCCAGCTAAGCAATATGGGCATCCGTTATTAATTGTATGGCTATGCCGTTAGGCAAAGGGGAGTGATAGATAGATAGATTGTTTATTGAATATAAAATATATAAAAACAGAATTGCAATATTAATTAAGAAAATACATATGAAATTATATTCGTATACATTTTGAAACTAAGAAAGAACAAAAATATACCTAAAGAAAACACATCAGCATAAGTGAGATTTACTTCACTCAGTACGGTGGGGGTTTTGTTCACACCAAGCGCCCCTTTTCGCTCGTTGTTGTCGCTTTAGTGTCTCTTTCTGAGTTTTGAAGAAAAGTAAGCTTTATGTGAATTCACTTCTATACAAGAGAGCTTGTTTAGTATAAAAATACAAGCAGTTCCAACCTCTGGTTCCATTGAGAACACCGTACAGCTCATTTTGATCGAGAAAGCTTTTTCCAAAGTGAAGACGTCTTATTTCTTGAAGCATTGGGCATCTGGCTATAAAATGATTTACATCCTCTCGCTCCCTGCAATTGCACAAACCACATATTTCAGGCAGATCTTCCCTATAAGGAATAAAATTTAAATTTATAACTTCTATCCTTAATCGAAAAATTATATTTATTTTATCTATACTCATCTTATGCATGAAATAATTATTTTCGCCTAACTTATGGTTCAGGTTTTTGTAAATCATTCGCGTGTTTGATGAGCTAGCTGAATTTAAATTTTTCAGATACAAATTTTCGTCGATTTTCGCAATCAGATCATAGAAAGTATCCCGCCATTCTTCAAAATTTTCTGATAATCTAAAAACCAAATTGTGGGACATAGCTAGATCGTTCCATTCCTAGAAAATTCCAGAGGATGTTCTGTATAGGAGCAACATAGTTTGTTTTTGCAAGCAAGAGCTATTTCTTTGCATGGTTTTTATGATGTAATCACTGTTAGCTTTTAAATTTTTTAAAAAGATGCTCGATAGCCCTGTTTCAACATGAATTGCATATGTTGGTGTTGTTTCCGGAAGCCTGAACAGGCGTTTGAAGAAATATCGCCGCAGCTTTTCAAATTCTTCCACGAAAGAACAACCGAAAACTTCACTTCCGTAACACAGACACGAATTGATGGTTGCTTTAGAGACCTTATATTTTGCAGATGTGCATATCTCTTGTTTTCCGTAAAAAGATTTCCATATGGAGTTAATAGCTGTTCGTGCAACTGTACATTTAGCTTTAATGTGTTTAACCCAACTCAGGTTCGATGATAGAGTAACACCCAGATACTTATACTCTTCGACTAATTCAAGGTTTTCATTATTCAGAGTCCATCTTTGCGTTACTCTACTTCTGCTTGGATTTCCACGAAAAACTAGTACCTTTGACTTTGCAATATTAATTTGCAAATCCCATAGCGAGCAGTATTTGGAAAGCTTGTTGATCATTAGTTGAAGAGTTGTTGGACTATCTGCTAATATAACCAAGTCATCGGCATAAAGTAAAACTTTTATGAGTATACCCGCGAAGCTCACTCCACCCGGTAAGTTTTGAATGATATCATCTATAAATAACGCGAACATGATTGGGCTAAGGATGCATCCCTGTGGAACTCCTGTCGATGTGTTGAAAAAATTTGAACTTTCTGTGTTTCCATCTACCGTTGTATTGTTCCCGAGAGCAATTCCGTGTACATTCTAATGAATTTTAACGGGACTCCTATTAATGATAATTTGTAGATAAGACTGTTCCTGTATCCTGTTTATTTTATCAAATGCTGCCTTAAAATCTACAAAAAGACAGTACAATTTTTTTTTTCCTTTCCACAAAATGTAGAGCGATATTCCGAAGGACAAAAATTTGGTCTGAAGTGGAATAGCCAGCGCGAAATCCTGCTTGAAAAACACTTAATTTTCCATTTGTTTCAATCCATTTCATTAACCTGGTGTACATAATTTGGGCAAATATTTTTCGGTTTGTGTTCAAGAAAGATATTCCTCTGTAGTTTTCGGGCAGAGAGCAATCACCTTTTTTGAATATCGGAAATATAATGGCTTTCTTGAAATCGGCTGGAAACTGGCTACTTTCATATATTCTATTGTAAAACATAGTCAAATACATCAAAAACTCATTTTAAGAATATTTATAAAATTCTGTACATATTCCATCGGTTCCTGGAGCTTTTCCATTTTTCATTGCTTTAAGAGCAGCAACCAACTCACATTGAGTGATTGGACAATCCATTTCATTGTCTGCGATACATGGTAAGGCGTAACTAAAGCTATGCAGAAGACACTCAAAGTTTTCATTTAGGAGTTTTTCAAAATGCATGGCTAACATGGCTCTATCAATCGAAACAGTGGTATTATTTTTCAGTTCACCAATGATCTTTATCGTATTCCAGAAGATTTTCGAATTTTTATTATTTTGAAGTTGTACAGCTAGATTGTTATAGTATTCGTTTTTCTTCTTAATACATATTTCTTTGTACCTTTTATTTGCTTGGAGATAATGGGTTCTGAAGATCACATCATCACAACGCCTAAGCTGTTTCAGAGAATCAAAGCAAATACTGCGAAGGTTTTGGCACACACTGTCAAACCATTTGTGGATTTTTAATTGCGTAGACGAACCGTTCTTAGCTGGAGCTGATACTTTAATAGTGTTTATTATATACTTTGACAATTCATCTATACTTTCGACTTGTAAATTTGGGGCATTTTCCAGGCGAAGGTTAAGTCTTTGTTCATACCTCTCTCTTAGCCAATCTTTCCATTTCATTTTCACCCTTTTTTCGACAGAGCTCTTTACAGTTTGACACCCGACTTTCACCGTTGTTATACATGGAAGGTGATCAGAGTAAGTCGCACATTGAATTTCAAAATCACTTACAAAGTTTAACCATTCACCTTTTACCACAGAAAGGTCAATGATGGATTTGCCTTGACTACTTATAAACGTTAAATGCCCATATACATCGCTTTTTGAGATACCATTAAGTATGAAAAAACCATAGCTCTCAAACATTTCCACTAAGCGCTTGCCTTGTCTATTTATGAGTATGTCTTTTGATTTTCTGATTAAGCTGAAATTGCTGTGAAATTCTTGTACAGGAGAGGCTATGTTTTGGAATTCACCTATCCTTGCATTAAAGTCACCTACAAGCATAACATTATCTGACTTTGAGCAGTTTAATATTTCGCATAGCTCATCAAAATCGTTAGCCCAGTTATTGCAGTTCAGATAAATAGGAAATATTGCTAGTTCTTTTCCATTAATTTCTAGTTCAAATGCAAGTATATTACAAAATTCACGTATTTTAGTAAAGTGACCTATTGTATTCTTTTTAATTCCACAGAAAATTCCTCCGCTCGCTCTTCCGAATGTGTGCACTCTTTTTGCTGGTAACCATTTAAATACAAATCCATTAAAAAACTTGTTAAAATCCTATTCCTTTCCTTCTTCAATAAATGTTTCAATTAAAATAATAATATCAAATTTCTTTAAATAATTAAAAAAATCGGGAAATAATAATTTGTTTTTGAGTCCGGAGACATTATAGCTGATGATTGTAAACTGAAAATCATTTTGGCAGACGGAGGTGTCCTATGCGACAGTCCTGGAATTTCCCACTCTAAGTGGCTGTTGTCCAGACGAGGACGCACCATTATCGACTGAGGAAGTGGATTGAGTCTTCACTAAAACACAAAACAGAGATAATGCAGTTTCGCCAAAAAGTTTGTTTATAAATGAGACGTCACTATTGGATGTCAAATTAACACCACTGCCAGATTTATAAGCAAACTCGTGCTCTCCAATTACAATTTTTTACATAGATATTAACTTTGGGGTTAATTTCTTTAAGTTTGTGTCTTAAATTCATAAGAGCTTGTCGTCGCTTTCGGGCATAAGCGGTTTGCTCTCGGTGTATTATAATACCTTGTGTTTTTAAGTTTTGTGCCTCGCTTAAAATTTTTCCTACGATGTCGCCGGTTTGGAACTCAAGTGTCACCAATGATTTGTTTTCATTTTTTGTTCGGATTTCTTGAACTTTCTTTATCGGCAAACTGTCAGGCGAATTTATATTTAAAATTTTTGCACAAGTCTGTTGGGCTACAGTTGTAGCATTTGTAGATGGGGATATAGGCAAATGCATGACCAGACAACATTCATTAGACTTTCTACTAAGCCATTCAACTTGCCTTTCAAGGAAGCTACAGCGCTCCTGCATTTCTGTCAATTGAGAACTCAGATATTCGTTCTGGGATCGAAGGCCTTGGACATCAAAAAGCAATGGCCGCCAGGTCATCTTTTGTCGATAGATCTTTTATCGAGTCTTTGATCAGATCTTTAAGTTCTGAAATAGACATATTTCCAACCGCCATAACTTCGGGTGAGTATCTTTTAGAGTTTAAAGTGTACTCTGGTGAAAGTGAAGTATCCGCCACTTTTCGTTTGTTCATAAAGAATCGGTGCAGCAGTACTTGCACGTAGATTTTTAAAAATCAATAATTCGTACCTGTGAGAGTTGGCAGCAATATTTTTGAATATTCCTGGTGCAGAATTGAAAGAGGCAGTATTTAATGTGAAATTATATTAACTTCATAACGCAAGTGTATTTTAATTAATTAAAAAACTTAGGACATTAATTTTTCCTTGTGCATTAAAAATGACAGTACAAACGTCACGTCACAAAGGGGAGTGTGTGGGATAACGGGGTTTTGGTTTCAGGTGGAGTCTGGGACGTAACAATTTGCAAAAGTTTATATCGTTAATTTTTTCTTAATAAAAGTTTAATGTATTTGAGAAAGGGCCGAAAAGTATATTAAACACTTTGACGGTATCAGAAATAGGGACAATAGATGATTTCAAGGAACTGGGACTCTCAGGCCATGAAATAGCATGGATAATTGAAGGAAGTCATAGGCCTGTAAAAATTATGTAGCAGATAGAAAACACTATGGTAAAAAATAAAAAAGCCGCAGAAGAAATGCAAAATCATCCGAGAAAAGTGGTCAATTCTTCAGAATACCTCGAATATTGCTCTATTATTGCTCTGAATATGGTCAATTGGTGATGGTGATTGGCCAGTGATGTTTTTACGGTTTTAAGGGTAATTTAAGCAAATGATAACACGCTAGGTAAAAACATTCAGAGTAGCTAGAAGCTGGATTCTGTGGAAAAACGTGTAACTTTTGCCATGGCCACCCTATTCACCGGACTCAAACATCATCGAAAAGTTTTGGACCTGGCTTTATCTAACATTTAATGAAGCTGGTAGATAGTTTGAAGATAAAGACGCCTTAATCGAAGTTATCTGAGATGCCTGGAGCAAGATTTTCCTTGATTTAAACAAAAATTGTATGATTCAATTCCAAACCGTCTTAATGCCCTAATTACAAAAAATAGTGGGCTACTCATTACTCATTGACAAAAAACAACAAATAAATGTTTAAAAATAAAAAAGTTAATATTTGAGTAATTTTGTTAATTTTTTAAAAGATTTTATGAGTGGCCTCAATCAAGTGTCGCAATTTTTGATACCATTTTTTGCAGTTAATTCATATTACTTGTGAAATTCCTATGAATTTTTCCAGCTACCCCTTAAATGATATCCTTTTTTATTGGACAGTATGTATACCAACTCACAGGTATCAAACAGTTACGGGAAAAATATTTCTCACAGGTATTTATCGAGAAAAAACGATTGCGAAAAAAGTGGCCTCAAACAAGTGACGTGCAGTGTAGGTACATACCCCATAACCGATCTATATTTCTAAAGCAAGTGAGCCACTTTTGAACTCACAATCTTAATATATTAATAGTTCTTTTAAAAACTCATCATTTTTCAAATTAAAAAATCTAACAATTCTTAGAAAAAATAATTTGTCTGTGTAGACTCACCCTAAAGAACGTCATAGTTGATCCACTTTCCAATGTGCCATACGATATATCTGTCTGTGATGCCAAATCATCAGCATTCTCAATCGGTGTAATCATTCGTTCGACAGTAAGAAACGCGGCTAAATTAGCTGTGTAGGAAGATATCATGATCAAAGTGAAAAACCACCAAATCGCACTGACTACACGTGTCGATGCTGCCTTTGGATTATAATCGGATCCTTGTTGCATGAGCGTTCCTATGGCAAACCAAAAGCTATTACCAAGTGTAAAATGGTTTCCAGTCGTTTCGTTTTCAGTATCACAAGGACTTAAATTATGTAATTCGTATGGTGAAAATCTTGCAACTCCATATATTGTCAAGGACACCAAAACATAAGCAGCCAATACGTATATCCAAATGTCAAACGCCAAAGGATTCATAAACGAAAATAATCGTGATGGTGGTGTACTGGGTACCTGTCGAATTAATTAATAAAAAATTAAATTAGAGTTGAGTTGAAATGGTATAAAAATTCCAGATGAATGGCATTAATGTTTTTATTTCAATTCAAAACACATAGAATTGAATAAACATCTATTAAAACAAAAATATATTTGTTCCCAAACATGCAGTTATATAAATCATAATGCATTATTTTAAATTTTTAATCCAAAAAACCCAAAATCCCGAAAATCCAAAATCCCGAAAACCCAGAAACCCAAAAACCCAAAATCCCGAAAACCCAAAGCCCTGAAAACTCAGAATCCCGAAAACCCAGAATCCGTAAAACCCAAAATCCCGAGAACCTGAAATCCCGAAAACCCAGAATCCAGAAAGGCCAAAATCCCGAAACTTTACGTGAAAAAATGGTTACAGCCATGACTGTGACTTTTCTGACAAATTCTTAGGCCAAATTCACATTAAAGCTCTGATATCGATGAATGATAATGTATTTTAAAACAGGACATTATGATTACCTAGACATTCACTTTTCCCGAAATTGAAATCCCGAAAAATTATATAAAATGAAAAATTTGCGCAAATCTAAAAAAAATCTAGAAATTCTTTTCCCAAAATTTAAATCGCGAAAAATTATATATCTTCCTTCCTAAGCTTTTGTTCTACCGACATGGCCAACATTAATAAAAAAAAGATTCCTTCAAAAAGGAGCAAAAACTATAAAACAAATATAATACAGAAGCTACCACGCTGAGCCAAATATAGATACCTACATACATATACACACTAATACACAACGACGACTCACACCCCACAGATGGCAGGTACTCTCAACCGACTATGATTCTGTAGCAGTACGAAGCAGCAACGTTGGCAACACCTAATTTTGCAAACATGACAGCCACACCATATCAACTATGTACCACAGGCACATCACACCATGCACCCACAGTACACATATCTAAGGTATTATCTTGCGCATGTGGTCCGAAATGAGAACTGTCAAGGAAATTCAAGATGGCAGCCTTACGTGACCTCTTCCACTGTATTACAACAACAACGAAGAAAACAAACACAAAAGGATAATCTAAATAACACTAAAAAAATGTTAATAAACACTGAAAAGCTTGAAATAATTGTATTTGTATTTAAATAAGTAACAAATGAACACATAACACACAACAAATATTGATGTTTAACTAGTTGGGGTCACGTAGAGTCGCCATTTTTCACTGATTTTGATGGATGCGCAGAACTGAACAAAAATGAAAACGCTAATGATATTACCTTCAATATGTGTACTGTGCCATGCACCATCATTATGTACTACGAGTACATAATCAGCTTCACAGTTCCTGCCGTTACTTTTCCTGTTTCATCTTATGTTTTTCATTCGATATAAATCGTCATGCAATTTATGTTTGCTCGCTCAGTCTTCAATTAGTATTTGTACCGAAAAAATCAATAAAGCATTATTTCTTATTTTATTAAATTATTTTGTTTTCTGGTTTCATTTAGCTAGAATTCTTATAACGGGTGATTTTTTAAGAGGTTTAGAACTTTAAAAAAAAAAAAACACAAAAATTTCGAAAAAATGAATGAAATATTTATTTGAATCGATAGTTTGAACCTAGCAATTTAATGTTTAAAGATAATTTCATGCAAATGTTGACCGCGGCTGCGTCTCAGGTAGCCCATCCGCTGAGTCCAATTTTGGCATACTCTTTCACACATATCGGCCGGTATCTCACGAATGAATGCATGGATGTTGGCTTCCAGTGCGTCAATCGAAGCGGGCTTGTCCCTATAGACATTAGCCTTGACATACCCCCACAAAAAATAATCTAATGGTGTCAAATCGCACGATCTAGGCGGCCAATTGACCGGCCCGAAACGTGAAATTAACTGTTCACCAAACTCGCCTCGCAATTGCGCCATTGTTTCGCGTGCTGTGTGGCATGTGGCACCGTCTTGTTGAAACCACATATCATGCAAGTCAAGAACTTCCATTTCGGGCAAAAAAAAGTTTGTTATCATCGCTCGGTAGCGTTCACCATTGACAGTAACGCTGCGATTCGCATCATCTTTGAAGAAATATAATATAAACCGCACCAAACAGTGGCTTTTTCGGGATGCATTGGTAGCTGTTGCAATGCTTCTGGCTGATCTTCACTCCAAATGCGGCAATTATGCTTATTTACGTACCCATTCAACCAAAAATGAGCCTCATCGCTGAACACAATTTTTCGATAAAAAAGCGGATCCTCGGCCAACTTTCCAAGAGCCCATTCACCAAAAATTCGGCGTTGTGGTAGGTCGGCTGGCTTTAGTTCTTGCACCAGCTGTATCTTAAAAGGCTTTACGCCCAAATCCTTCCGCAAAATTTTCCACGTAGTGCTGTAACAAAGGCCTAACTGCTGGGAACGGCGCCGAATCGACATTTCGCGGTCTTCTGTCACACTAGCTGATACGGCCGCAATATTTTCTTCACTACGCACAGTACGTAAACGTGTTGGTGGTTTAATGTCCAACAAAGTAAATTTGGTGCGAAATTTGGTCGCAATCTTCCGAATAGACTGCTCAGAAGGTCGAGAATGCCGACCATAAAATGGAAGCAGCGCGCGATGAACATTTCGAACCGAGCACGAATTTTGATAGTAAAATTCAATAATTTGCAAGCGTTGTTCATTTGTAAGACGATCCATGGTTAAATTGCAACCCAAACTGAAGCTGTTTGACAGTGACACAAGGTACTAAACACACGTCAGCTGTCAAAACCAGTGTTGCCAAAACCAAACCAGCTAAAAAATCACCCGTTAGTAGAAGACGAATAGGGCTATGTAGTAGGATTATGAAACTAAAATGAGTGCCTTTCATCCCTAACCTTGAATAAACAGTCCATAGGGGGGTTAACATTTACCAACATGCTCGACAACATGGCTCGAAAGAAAAAAATAACTGTACACCCAACTTTGCGTTTACATGGATACTGATACTGTCGAGCATCATTATTTTTCATTTTTCGGAACAAACGCACCCGGTAATGGCTTGCAAAATTTTTGTATAAACTTCCAAGACTATCTCCAGAACTCATTATTTGTTACTGTTGCCATTTTTTCCCGTCACCGTGGTTATATAATGCAAAAAAAAAAACACCGATGTTGTCGACAACTGTTTACACAAGTTGGCTGGTTGGACGAGCCAGTAAGCCCCCCTAATGTGTCTGTGTGTGGAACTTACAAGATGATCGAACACGAATTATACTCAAAAGGGTTGCATTGACATCCGAAGTTAAAGCGGAAAACACAAAGGTACTTTTGTGCTAGCGTTGAGTGACGTCTAAAGTTGAAATAATAGGAATCGCTAACAACCTATCACAATACAGCTTTGTGCTTCAACCTTCAATTTGACTCACGCAAATAAAACGTAAGCTTAACGTAACGTGGGAAAAGCAAATGTCAAATGTTGAAATATTTTCTACTTTTGTTTCATTTTCCTTTTAACTGTTGTTCGGTGCGCGTAAAAAAATGTCGGTGTTCTGTCGCGAATTGAATTTTTAACAATTTTGAAGCTAATATACAAAAAAATCTTTAAATAATCTGTTGAACAGAATTTTTTTTCAAATTAAGCTTGAAATAAAACAAAATTGTTAAAAAAAACTTCAAACAATTTTCGCTTTGTTTACCTAAAAATGTCTTTTGAAGAGCGGCTCATAAATTTGGTAAGGCGGAATATGACTATTTGTACAACACTAAATCAAGAACATACAAAAATTCAACAAAAAGAGCCGTGGCATGGGATGAAATAAGCAGAAACCTAAGCGTACCAGGTATGTACCTCTACGCTATATTTTACTCAGTATGCAACCTCTACTGGGCATGAACGTGTAGTACCTCGTGGCTTGATGGTTAGTGCGTAGGACTGTCATGCCGAAGGTTTGGGTTCGATTCCCAGCCGTGCCACCTAAAAACAGAAATGTTTTATTCGAGGTACTGCCTCTTGCGAGGAACTGACAAATCCTCCAAGAGTATACTTGTCATGAAAAAGTGCTTCTCATTTAGCCGTTCGGACTCGGCAAAAAACTGTAGGTCCCCTCCATTCCTGCCAACAAACACGCACACAGGAATGGTTGTGAGTTGTAAGTCACTAGGCCCTGGTTCTCCATGAGCTGTTGCGCCACCCAATTTATTTATTTATTTATTTATTTACTGGGCATGAACAATAGAATTTTTTTTTTTGTTCATAACTCTAACCATTGTTCTATGCCAGTTGTAGTGGCATATAATGAAAGTATACTATATTAAACCTTTAATTTTTTTTAGTTAAAGACTGTATGCAGCGATGCACACTGGGACCTCTTGTATGGAGAGCGTGCTCAGAATGCAAATTTGAAACTAAAGGTTTCGAATAAAATTGTAATGTGGATTCAAAGTTGACATGATTGCTTATCAATATGTCAAGTTTTGAAGTTTTTGGGAGACAGAAATGTAATAGAAAATAAGCGATAAAAGCAGCAATTCATGTAAATTCTAAAATCCATTGCGCAATTGTTGGTCATTTGAAAATTCGAAAAAAATAAATTCGTGGTGAATACAAAAATATAAAAAATATATTGGCATCAAATGAAGGTCAGTAAAAATAAAAAAAATGTTTTTATCAAATTAGATCAACATATTTCACTTGCATTTTAAGAAAATTGAAAAGTTACGTAGAAAATGTTCAAAAATTTTTTTTTGATTTTGCGCACGATGCTTTTAAAACTGAATATGTGGTCTAGTAGTATCAATATTCCTCTATATGAAACAGAAGTCAAAAGTGAGAGCATGGTGCGCAAAACCGAAATAAGATTTTTTGAATATTTTCTACGTAACTTTTCAATTTTTTTTAAAATGTAAGGGAAATATGTTGTTCTAATTTGATAAAAATATTTTTTCATTTTTCACTGACCTTCATTTGATGCCAATATATTTTTTATTTTTTTGTATTCACCACGAATTTATTTTTTTTCAAATTTTCAAATGACCTACAACTGCACAATGAATTTTAGAATTTACACGAATTGCTACTTTAATCGCTTATTTTCTATTACCCTTCTGTCTCCCAAAACTTCAAAACTTGACATATTGTTAGGCAATCATGTCAACTTTGAATCCACATTAAAATTTTATACGAAACCGTTAGTTTCAATTTTGCATTTTGAGCACGCTCTCCATACATGAGGTCCCATTGTGCGATGGAAGAGTCTCCGAGATCGATTCTCAAGAGAGCACAAACAAATGTCTCTTCCATCTGGAAGTGCTGCTGTTTATAACACGGACGACAAATGGGAGTTCTATGATTATCTTGTATTTCTCATTCCCTCGCTTACAACAAGAAAGTAAACAATAAACATTATGTCAAAAATGCCTACATATATCAAAATATATTTACTTTTTTATTGGTAGACAAATCGGGAACACCGAAAATGAAGCAGCAGTTGTTGTAGAGAATAGCGGTGAGGTTCCTATTTCTTCTCCTCCAATATTATCGGGAAATGGTGTTGGTGGTGCCAATGCCAATAATGAATGTGAAAACGATAACGTCATCAATCCGAAAAAATCCCGAGCAATTAAGAGAAAGGTCGCGGAGGAAACTTTTAAGACTTTCATGGATGGTTTAAACACCACCATCGCTGATCACCTTAATGAGCCTTCTTCGGATGTCGACATGGAGTTTATGATGACCATGGCAAACAAAATGAAGCCACTACCCGAAGCGATCAAAATAAATCTACATACTCGAATTTTGAGTATTATTAACGAAGAGTTGCTGCATTTTGTAAACATTGATAATAATTAATGTTTTAACTTTTATAATACCTACTATTTGATTAACAAATCTGTGATGTTCCTATATTAATTTATATAATCAGTGATCAGTGTGAATTTGAAGTTCCTATAATATAATAATTTAAACAAAATAATTGTGTTTTTTATAACATTAACATTTTGCTTTATTGAGTAGGTATAGGGAAGAAAATGGAAGAAGAAAATGGAATATAAAAATAAATGGCGAAACAGAAGATTAAAAATGTGTCTACATAGATTTCATTATGCGTAAACTGTGGTAGGTACTGTATACATTTATATACAATGTAGGTACCTACCTACATAGATAGATTGTAGGTCGATATAAATAGGGCGTAAGACAGCAAGAACATTGAAATTGGAATTGGTAGGTATATAATGAAATAGCAAAGACTAAAGATTTTTTGATTAAATAGTTTTGTTGCATATTGAATAATTTTGAATGAACAACAGCAACAGGTGTTTATAAAAATGCTAGTTGCTGTTGCAATTGATAAACAACGAAACCTGCATTGGGATTGAGCAGAACATGTTGCTTCAGTGTGTGTGTGTGTAGTGCATCGGCCTCTGAATTGCAAGGTTCATGGATCGCTCCCAGATGACGGCAAAGAGTTTTTCAATTAATACGAGGATAACCAAACTAAGCACACACAAGTTGTTGTTGTTCATTCAAAATTATTCAATATAATTTGATGTATAATTTGCAGCATGCACTGCACTTGTGTGGATTTTCATTTACACACACACTCAAACCTACTTTTGTTTTCGTTTTATTTTTTTGATTAATTGAAATGGATTAATACTTATTATCCTTCTTTTGCTTTTAACACATACCAACATTTTTTAATAAAATGCACGACTGGGTCGCACGAACTTGCTCTTGGACTTCTCCATCATCGTAATGCTAGTTTTTTTTTATTAAATCCTCGAATTTTTTCGACACGAAACCAATATGTAGAACTTGTTTAGCAAATAAAAATATGGGTAGGTAGGTTGTATACAGTGGTATTGGAAAACAAGTTCTATTTTATTTTTGATTCCTGTTTTGTTTTGGAAGTGATTCGAAACGAAATTCGTCTGGTTTAGTTCTTATATATATTTGTGTATTTAAAAAAAAATAAGTAAATCTGCATACATAGGTCATCGATTTGTATCGTAATATAAGTAAGTCATAGGATTAAAAAAAATCATTCAACGAATCTGAGTATGTAGATATTATTAACGTACCTACTTACCTGTATACATTTATCTATATAAAAAATACATACGATATTTGTATTATAAGATGTTTATGGTTTATTTAATCACTTGTTAAGGACTGGAATTTAAATACAATAGTTAAAACATATGTAAATTTTTGTTATTATATTTGGTTTTCAAATAAGTATTCAGTTATCTTATCCCGCATAAAAGAGGCAGCTTCAGATGAGTTATTAGAACCCAATGGCCTGGATGTTGAAAGTGGAGCAATCTCACTTCGCCAAACATCTTTTATAATTTGGTCGTTCTTATCGTAACGGTCGACAAATTCAGGCGAGTAATATGCTTTGTCATTAAGCTTAACAAAGTTATGTAAAACAACAGTCGCCTTAACTATCCTATCTGCATTTTTTGGCAGCATATTAAGAGTTGTCGTTAATATACGCCACTTGGCCACCAGAATGCCGAAAGCGTTTTCAATAACACGGCGAGCCCGAGAAAGTCTCTTATTGAAATTCATATGCTCTGGACTCAATAACTTTCCCGGAAAGGTCGCATAAGATATGTCTTCAGTGGGAAAGCCGAATCTCCAACCATGTAATGAGGACAGAGGTAGTCAGAGCTCGGAAGCAGTTTAGGCGGAGGAAAATTGAAACCGCCAGCTGTAATCTTCCTGCCAAAAGATGACTCTTTAAAAATTCCACCATCACTTTGACTTCCGTATTCTCCGATGTCCACCGTAGTGAACGTATAGTTTGCATCGCAAGAGGCAAGAAGCACTATCGAATTATGACCCTTATAGTTCCAGTATTCGGATCCAGCACCAGGGGGACATTGAATATTGACGTCTTTGCCGTCTATCGCAGCAACACAGTTAGGCATATTCCAGAGAATTTCAAAATCGGATGCGATGCGCCTCCAATCGTGCTCAGTTGGTTGGGTCAAATAAAAGGGCATGAGACGATCCCATAATATATCACATGTTTCATATATGATGCTTGCTACGGTTGAGTACCCTACACGAAACATCCAAGCAAGGACTTGTTTTGGAACTCCCTGTGACAGATACCTGACCAATATTATAGATTAAATAAAATAATATGAGGTAATGAGTATGAAAAAACCTACAACAGAACCAAAAACAATCGAGCACTGGGTTCGATCGGTTTCCTCCAGCGTGTTTTTTCCAAATAGGGTTCAATAAGCGCCTGAAGAATTTCGAAAGTTTGATGAGACATTCTTATTATTTTATAAAAATGTTCTGGATCCCGTTCCTTCATCTGTTCAAAGTTCTGGGCGTAGAAACCTGAATCATCTCTTGTTAAATTAAACTCGCGAACCCACCAACGTCTTTTTGACTGTTGTTCTTCTTCCTCTTCTTCTAGTAAATCCAGGTATTTTTCGTATGCATAGTAAGCTGCACATGCTATTTTTCCAATAAATACTGTCTTTTGTACCTTCTTATTAAAGTCCATGATTTGTTTTTATTTCGTTTGGAAATAATACGTTTGGAATTTAAAGAATTTCTTTTCAGTTTAGATCTTAAATAAAAATTAATTTGCCAACAGCTGTTTCGCTAAATGACAGACGTCAATCAAAGTACAATCAAATGAGCAGTAGCGTAACGGAGGCAACGCTAGCACAAAAGTATCTTTGTGTTTTCCGCTTAAATCAAAATATGTGTTTCTTTTAATCCAACTCACTGGCCGACGTCTTTTGGGGATGATCGTGCTCTGCAGTGGCGATTTCTGGTCTTGAGTTCTGGATTGGCTACGAATAATCCCTTGATCGAAGCTGATTGTAATAAAAGCAAACATTTTTAATTTGTTTCCTCTATAATGAGTTTTAATTCACCTCATTTATCTATACCTACATAAAATCCAGTCGTCACTCTATTTTCAAAAAAATTTCGAGAACCGGTTCCTAAATATTTTCACTTTTTCTTATCTTCGACAACATTTCTTTCTTTATTGACACATTAGTGATAATTGTTACATATATTTAAACACTTTGAAAAATAAGGATGAAATTATTGTAAATATAGTATAAAACATGCTTTTAAGCCATTCGAAGCCTCTCAGCTACTCAAACTTTATGAAAATGTAACCTGTAAACTGAAACGCTCTAAAAAATTGAGGATTAATCCCTCTATATGGCGTTTTTCTTTTTTAACTCAGAGCAGATCAGATCAGATTCAGAAATTGAAAATTTTATAATCTGAGCCCTCTGATTCAATTATTTTTGTGCTTTGAATCTGATCTGATCTGCTCTGACCTCTGAACTAAAATAGAAAAACGCCAATAGACACCTTATTTTTAAAAATCAAAGCAGTAATTCTCGACTAATAGCAAATTTAATGCAGTTGGATCGACAATTTTTGATTTTATTTGGTTATTGGAAATTATCAAAATGTGAATTTTCTTATAATTAATTAATAAATTGAAAATCAATACTCAAACTTTTGAGCAACGTACAGCAATGTTTCATATATCAAATTTTTTATCAGGATTGGTGAAATAGAATTCTGAAAAATTAAATCCATTTTGTGGACTTGGCTGATAAATATATGCCATAAAGTTTGCCAAAAGGGGGATTCATTTAGTAGTTTTTAATGTGAGACTTTTTTTAAAAACACATTTTTGATATTTTACTTCCAATTGAGCTTTATAATTTAGATATTTCTGATTTCTTCAGACAGATACTAAATCATAAATAAGGTGTATTTTAGTTCCTTATTATTCAAGTTATGTATTTTTCAGGTAAATGTGCTCGAAAAGCATATATTTATATAGATGCCCTAAGTTTGTTCCCCCCTAAAATTTCTTGTGAAGTTTTTTTATAATTTTGTTTGGCTGAAAATAATTTAAATTATTAGAATCCATTATTTGACACCTCATTTTGGAATACTAAACAAAATTACCAATGTTGATAAGTTACATTTATACTGAATTCTTTCAATTATTTTCATATGCAAAAATTAAAGGTATTTTGTTTGTGTACATTTTTTCTTAGTTTTTGCATGGTTTACAATGATGTATGATACATTAAAATAAAAGTATTTTTAATTGTTAATCAAAAAAATCTGATTCATTAAAATCCGTTGGTAATTAAAAAAGTTATTAACGTTTTAGTGAGGCTGGAACAATGTACAACAAAGCATGTTTTAAATGTATTAAATTCAAATAATATTTAATTCCTGCTTGTGATTACCTACATATATTTAGTCTTTATACTAAATTTAAATATTTTATTAAAATTTTTTTTTTTATGTTCAATATTTATATGAAATTTTTAGATATTAATGCCATTAAAAGTAGGTGCAATAAAACATTACTTCAAATTGTTTTTAAATTTTTTAAATAGTTACCATGTAAAAAATAATATTTTTTTTTTTATAAATCTAACGATTATCTTACTGCCAGTATTTTTAAACCTTAATTATAAAGATTCATGCAGATTTGTTTGAGTAATCATTATATTAATGAATGTCGATCATTTTTTTAATTAAAATGCATTTTATTTGTAAAAAATAATTTAACAAAATTTTAGCACCGATCATGTAGGTTTGATTGTAAAACATTGTATAACATAATCTTAGAAGAAAAAATAAGCAAAAAACAAGCATTTTTTGTTTTTTTCAAATTGTGAAATTTTTCATCAAGTTTTGAATTTAGAATGCTGCAAATCGAATTGAAGGCAGACTTAATCACCCCTTTAGTATGAAATTTCTTACCCCTTTTCAATGATTTTTTCACACAATGTAGCGTGTCATTTTGGCTTTATTTAAAGATCTTAACCTTGAAGATCGGATGAGTAGAATGGGAGTTATGATTTTTTCAAGTTAACCATATAAAATTCGAACTAAAACATTTGCTTCAGATAACTAGGTTCTCCACTGGTGGGTACTGGTCGGCAATCAACTCACATTTTACTACCCAGGCGTTGGCTCTTTCAATAGAGCGAGTCTGTTCTTAAAGATAGAGTGACACAGCACATCGGGAATAATATGTAGTTTGTATGAGATTTGTTGGCGCAAATTTTTGTAGCCAACACGGCCAATATTGAAAGAAAAATAATATTAAAAGAGATTCCTACTTTATGGGGTTAATATAGCACGTAGCGGTTGCAGTGAATGGCTCGATTTAAATAGGTTTTGCTGGTTTTATAATGACTTAAACGGATTGGGGTGTTGCTTTTTTATCAACATAAAAGGATATTTTATTCTCAAGTTTTAATACAAAACAAATTGTTTGTAGTACGTGTATTTAAGACGAAATTTTAGGGTTGGCGTAGCCAACCTAGCCAACTGAGAGGAATCGCCACTACTAATGTTGTCGTGTCCGAAACAATAAAAAAAAGAACAACAATTTTCGTTTTACAAATAGCTTATGTTTATTTTCTTTTTCATGTTAACGCTCTCACGGTCAGACTCAGACTGAATGTGAGCTTGCAACTTACTTATCTCTTATCTCTATATCAGCTAGGGAAAAATATAAGTATGTATACGATATAATAAAGTAAATAATACATATATGTAAATATTGATAGGTTCGCCTTAGCAACAGAAAACAGAAGGTTCTCTCTCAGCTTTGAGAGCTTGGCTTGGCTTCGGTTGAGGTCTGTACATGGCAACAAAGATGTTGGCATGTAACTCCTCCCGCCCTAGTATGGACAGAATGCGCTTATAGCGTGTGAATGTTCATATTTTAGTAAATTTTAACAAATTTAAAGGTTTTAGTTCTCATAATTTATAAAATAAGTGTTTGTTGAAATAATTGTTGACTGTGGCATATACGTACTATTTTTTTTTTTTTTTTATTTTTACAATTATGCTTATTTTCATTTTTGTAACAAATTGTCATTAATTCACTGTAGATAAATGAAATGTTATTTCAAAATTTTGTTTTATAAGTATAAGATAACAAAATAAAATGCACGACTGGATCGCACGTACTTGCTCTTATGTTCAAGTTGTGTGGGGCTTAAGAACTTTCAAAAATATTCAAGTAATTATAGAAAAAGTATAAAAAGCATTTAAATCGTTCTTTTAATTGTATAAACAGCCTGATAAATAACTTAGAGCTCAAAAAAAAGTATGCCATTTGATTACTTGAAAAAATATGAATATATGCAAGAAAAAAATTAAAATCGTTGGAGCCGTTTTCTTAAAAATGAATTTCTTATATATAAAATGTTTGTAACATTTTTCAAAAAAAAATTTGGTATGCCAATTTTGAGAATATATTAATATACATTTAAAACTGAAATTTCAAAACAATTCATCAACCCGTTTTGGAAATATTGAATTTTCAAAAAAAAATTTTGAATCTTTTTTTAAAAATCCAAAATTTATTTTTTTCAAAAATTTTGGTATGCAGTATTATTTATATTCTAACAAAGCTTTTGTGCAAAAAATTTCATTGAAATCGGATGAGTGGTTAATGAGAAAATCAAAAATAAAAAAAAACTGTTATATGGCAGGTACCGTTAATAAATGTTTTTGGTGATTTTTTTTCTTAATAAAAGGTAAATCATATCTACAATAATACACAAATTTTTTTTATCAAAATCATTGGAGCCGTTCTTGAGATAAATAAGCTTTTCCTTAACGGTTGTATGGCAAGTACCGTTGTTTTTTGAGCTAAAAAAGAAAATTCAATTTCCCTCTGGAGAGTTACAAAAAAAAACCTTAAGTTCAAAATTTGAAGAAAATCGCTCAAGTGGTTTAGGCTGTAGGTTGAGGTACGGACAGACAGACAGAATTTTGCCACCCACTTTTTTCGTATTCTCTATCATCGTAATGTCATGTTTGATTGTTATCTCGAAATTTTTTTTTTGCACGAATCCAAAACTTGCCCTATAGTACCTATATCGCAAGTAAAAATCTATAAATATATTTCTCTTTTTTTTAATATATACATATGTATATAATTTTGACATGAATTTTGTTTGTCTTTAATAAATATGTTTTTCTTATAATACTCTTAATGATATATGGTTAGACAATATTTGTTAGATTAAAAACGAAATAAATCATATAGTTTTAAAGCAAAATGATAATTAATGGTTAAATTCAATTTCCTTCTTGGTTTTTTATTCTCTTTCTGTTTGAATAGTCTCTACCAGTAAGTTTTCTATCAAACATTAAGTTCCCTATAGGATTCTGATATCTATAGTTCCTTTAAATTAAATGTCTATCACGTTTAACGCCGGACTGGTCCTTAAAATAGGTTATTCCTTTCTCTTTCACATCTTTTATAATGTATCTTGGTAGGTGTTTTATGGGGTTGGGGTCAAAATACTGTATGAGTCATAGTACTGTATTTAAAATACTGTATCTCAAAATACTGTATTTCAAAATACTGTATGTACAAAATACTGTATGATCAAAATACTGTAAGTCAAAATTCTGTATTTCAAAATTCTGGTTTGTCAAAATTCTGCATTTCAAAATTCTGTATCTCAAAATTCTGTATTTCTAAATGCTGTAAATAGGCTGCAAAATAAAAATCGTTTTGATAATGTAAAATAGTGCGCACTTTTTTACATTACAAAAACAATTTTTATTTTTCAGCCTATTTACAGCATTTAGAAATACGGAATTTTGAGATACAGAATTTTGAAATGCAGTGCTCACTTTTTTACGTTATAAAAACAATTTTTATTTGTCAGCCTATTTACAGCATTTAGAAATACAGAATTTTGAGATACAGAATTTTGAAATGCAGAATTGCGACCAACCAGAATTTTGAAATACAGAATTTTGACTTACAGTATTTTGATCATACAGTATTTTGTACATACAGTATTTTGAAATACAGTATTTTGAGATACAGTATTTTAAATACAGTGATGTTCAAAGGGTAGACACGGTGCATTCAAGAGGACACAAGCGTTCACAAGCTTTTTTTCAAAGCGAACCTCTGTCTATCAACTCCTACTCTCACCTCCAAGTCGTGAACATCGGGTGCCTAGTACTTTAACTGAAGATGGGGTTCCAATCCCTGTGGACGGTTTTAGGTGGCAGCAAACGAGAGAGGGGGGGAGGAGTGTACCCACTAAGGCAGTTCTCCTTCATCCAGGCGGCAGCGGAAGAATTCTCAAGATGGAATCAACGGTGGCGTCTACAGTTCCAGTTAGGCTGAACTACTTAGTGAACACCTTATACGGGCTACTACGACATATTCGGAGCTCAGGCCTATAAGGAGCGGTTAATCCGGCTCCCCGCCCTTGGAGGGTCTGGTCCTCCAGGTTGGGGGTCGTGCCGTCGGGGTGACTTCCCGGCCACGTAAAGCTATCTTAGTTGCGAAGCACCAACAAGCCTTGGATACGGACGGATTTACTGTTGACGAACCAAGCAAACGAAATAAGGACAACGAACTTCGGATCTGCACGTGGAATGTTCTGTCTCTCTATAGACCACGTGCAGCCGAACATTTAGCGGAGGCCCTAGACTGCTACAAAGCAGACATCACCGCCATCCAAGAAGTGCGATGGGATGGGCCGGGCAAGAGAAAACTGAAAGACTGCGATATCTACTACGGTGACTGTTACCGACCACAAGGGCAGCGTCTCTTTGGATGTGGATTCGTCGTTAGAGGCAGACTTAGGCAAGAAGTCTTGAGTTTCAACTATGTGAACGAGCGCCTCACGACAATTCGCATCAAGGATAAATTCGCCAACATCAGCCTGATATGCGCGCATGCCCCCACAGAGGAGAAAGATGACGACACCAAGGACGAGTTCTACGAGCTCCTGGACAAGACATATGAGCAATGCCCTAGCTATGACATTAAAATTGTCTTGGGTGATTTTAATGCCAAACTGGGAAGAGAAGACGTCTTTGGTGGCACAATCGGAAGATACAGCCTGCACGACAACACCTCCGATAACGGACTCAGGCTAATCGACTTTGCTGCGGGGCGAAACGTTGTGGTAGCTAGTACGCAGTTCCCGCATCTCGATATACATAAGGGGACATGGCGAATTCCTGGTCAATCAACCGCCAACCAAATTGACCACATTGCGATCGACGCAAGGCACTCCTCCAGTATCAAGGATGTCCGAACGTTCCGAGGAGCCAACGTTGACTCGGACCACTACCTCGTTGTAGCAAAGGTAATGCTACGGATATTCAGACCAAAGCCAAAACAGGGAAATACTGTGAGGAAGTTCGACGTCGGACGGCTACAGTCGCAGGAAATCGCCAGGTCCTTTTCCGATCGAGTCTCTCGCACCCTCTTAACTAGTCCTTTGCCGCCAACTGCAAACATCGAGAACCAGTGGAAAAACTGCCAGGAAAAATCATTTCTGCAAATTGTATAACGGCGATGACGAACCGAATTCCGCTAACATGCAAATTGCACCATTCAACTTGGACGACGTAGGCCAACAATTCCGTCCACCCGATCTTGACGAAGTGAGGATAGCCATATCTAAACTTAAGTCCAATAAAGCTGCTGGAGCTGATGGCCTTGCGGCTGAACTATTCAAAGCGGCTGGCGATGAATTGGTTAGGAGTATGCACCAGCTCATCTGTAAAATATGGTCGGAGGAAAGCATGCCTGATGAATGGAACCTCAGCATTGTTTGCCCGATCCTCAAGAAAGGCGATCCTCTGGACTGCACCAACTACAGAGGCATCAGCCTTCTTAATATCGCCTACAAGATCTTCTCTGCCGTACTTTGTGAACGCCTGAAGCCATTCGTCAACAACCTGATAGGTCCATATCAGTGTGGCTTTAGGCCAGGGAAGTCCACCATCGACCAAATATTCGCACAACGGCAGATCTTGGAGAAAACCCAGGAGTTTCAAATCGATACCCACCACCTTTTTATCGATTTCAAGGCCGCGTATGACAGCATCTATAGAGACGAGCTATATAGAGCAATGTCTAGTTTTGGCATCCCTGCCAAACTCGTCCGTTTGTGCAGGATGACGATGGAGAATGCACGCTGCTCCAGCAAGGTCGGCAAAGACCTCACCGACACCTTTGATGTCAAAAAAGGTTTTAGGCAAGGCGACGCGCTGTCATGCGACTTCTTCAACATCGTTCTTGCAAGAATAGTGCAAAACTCTCACGTCAACACTAGAGGCACAATCTTTCAAAAGTCCGTCCAATTACTCGCTTACGCTGATGACATTGACATAATGGGACGAACAAAGCGTGATGTAAGTGGTGCTTTTGTGAGCATTGAGAAGGAAGCCAAGAAGATGGGTTTAACGGTGAATGAAAGCAAAACGAAGTATATGCTGTCAACAAGAAAGGACACCCAACACTGACGTCTAGGACAGAACGTCACTATAGACAGCTATAATTTTGAGGTGGTCAGAGACTTTGTCTACCTAGGATCCGCTATAAACTCAGCGAACGATACCAGTGCTGAGATCAAACGAAGAATTACTCTTGCCAATCGCTGTTTCTTCGGGCTAAGAAGGCAATTGAGAAGCAAAGCCCTCTCTCGAGCAACTAAACTGTCCCTGTATAAGACGCTTATCATCCCGGTCCTGATGTATGGTGCAGAGGCATGGACACTGCTAACGGTGGATGAGAACGCGTTAGGCTGTTTCGAGAGGAAAATTCTCCGGGTGATTTTTGGTCTCGTCTGCATAGATGGGGAATGGAGGAGAAGATACAACCACGAACTGTATGGGCCTTACAGCGACACCGACCTAGCCACAAAAGTGAAAAGCCAACGACTAAGATGGCTGGGTCACCTAGAGCGAATGGACACCAATGCTCCGGCCCGGAAAGTCTTTGAATCCAACCCCGTGGGACAACGCAGTAGAGGTGGACAGCGTAAAAGGTGGCGCACGCAAGTGGAAGAGGACCTCAACCAACTTGGCGTGCGAAACTGGAGACAGCTAGCTAGAAACCGAGCCGGCTGGAAGAAGCTTGTTGGTTGAGGCCCTGGTCCACCCCGGACTGTAGCGCCACCTTAAGTAAGTAAGTAAGTAAGTAAGTATTTTAAATACGGTATTATGACTCATACAGTATTTTGACCCCAACCCCATAAAACACCTACCATGATACATTATAATAGATGTGAAAGAGAAAGGAATAACCTATTTTAAGGACTAGTCTGGCGTTAATCGTGATAGACACATAATTAAAAGGAACTATAGATATCAGAATCTTATAGGGAACTTAAAGTTTGATGTTTTACAATCAAACCTACATGATCGGTGCTAAAATTTTGTTAAATTATTTTTTACAAATAAAATGCATTTTAATTAAAAAACTGATCGACATAGCTTCATTAATATAACGATGACTCAAACAAATCTGCATGAATCTTTATAATTAAGGGTTTAAAATACTGTCAGTAAGATAATCGTTGTACATTGTTCCAGCCTCACTAAAACGTTAATAACTTTTTTAATTACCAACGGATTTTAATGAATCAGATTTTTTTCGATTAACAATTAAAAATACTTTTATTTTAATGTATCATGCATCATTGTAAACCATGGAAAAACTAAGAAAAAATGTACACAAACAAAATACCTTTAATTTTTGCATATGAAAATAATTGAAAGAATTCAGTATAAATGTAACTTATCAACATTGGTAATTTTTTTTAGTATTCCAAAATGAGGTTTCAAATAATGGATTCTAATAATTTAAATTATTTTCAGCCAAACAAAATTATAAAAAAACTTCACAAGAAATTTTAGGGGGAACAAACTTAGGGCATCTATATAAATATATGCTTTTCGAGCACATTTACCTGAAAAATACATAACTTGAATAATAAGGAACTAAAATACACCTTATTTATGATTTAGTATTTGTCTGAAGAAATCAGAAATATCTAAATTATAAAGCTCAATTGGAAGTAAAATATCAAAAATGTGTTTTTAAAAAAAGTCTCACATTAAAAACTACTAAATGAATCCCCCTTTTGGCAAACTATATGGCATATATTTATCAGCCAAGTCCACAAAATGGATTTAATTTTTCAGAATTCTATTTCACCAATCCTGATAAAAAATTTGATATATGAAACATTGCTGTACGTTGCTCAAAAGTTTGAGTATTGATTTTCAATTTATTAATTAATTATAAGAAAATTCACATTTTGATAATTTCCAAGGTAGCCGTAGAAACCAAATAAAATCAAAAATTGTCGATCCAACTGCATTAAATTTGCTATTAGTCGAGAAATACTGCTTTGATTTTTAAAAATAAGGTGTCTATTGGCGTTTTTCTATTTTGGCTCAGAGGTCAGAGCAGATCAGATCAGATTCAAAGCACAAAAATAATTGAATCAGAGGGCTCAGATAATAAAATTTTCAATTTCTGAATCTGATCTGATCTGCTCTGAGTTAAAAAAGAAAAACGCCATATAGAGGGATTAATCCTCAATTTTTTAGAGCGTTTCAGTTTACAGGTTACATTTTCATAAAATTTGAGTAGCTGAGAGGCTTCGAATGGCTTAAAAGCATGTTTTATACTATATTTACAATAATTTCATCCTTATTTTTCAAAGTGTTTAAATATATGTAACAATTATCACTAATGTGTCAATAAAGAAAGAAATGTTGTCGAAGATAAGAAAAAGTGAAAATATTTAGGAACCGGTTCTCGAAATTTTTTTGAAAATAGAGTGACGACTGGATTTTATGTAGGTATAGATAAATGAGGTGAATTAAAACTCATTATAGAGGAAACAAATTAAAAATGTTTGCTTTTATTACAATCAGCTTCGATCAAGGGATTATTCGTAGCCAATCCAGAACTCAAGACCAGAAATCGCCACTGCAGAGCACGATCATCCCCAAAAGACGTCGGCCAGTGAGTTGGATTAAAAGAAACACATATTTTGATTTAACTTCGGATGTCAATGCAACCCTTTTGAGTATAATTCGTGTTCGATCATCTTGTAAGTTCCACACACAGACACATTAGGGGGGCTTACTGGCTCGTCCAACCAGCCAACTTGTGTAAACAGTTGTCGACAACATCGGTGTTTTTTTTTTGCATTACATAACCACGGTGACGGGCAAAAATGGCAACAGTAACAAATAATGAGTTCTGGAGATAGTCTTGGAAGTTTATACAAAAATTTTGCAAGCCATTACCGGGTGCGTTTGTTCCGAAAAATGAAAAATAATGATGCTCGACAGTATCAGTATCCATGTAAACGCAAAGTTGGGTGTACAGTTATTTTTTTCTTTCGAGCCATGTTGTCGAGCATGTTGGTAAATGTTAACCCCCCAATGGACTGTTTATTCAAGGTTAGGGATGAAAGACACTCATTTTAGTTTCATAATCCTACTACATAGCCCTATTCGTCTTCTACTATAAGAATTCTAGCTAAATGAAACCAGAAAACAAAATAATTTAATAAAATAAGAAGCGTGTGAATGTTCATATTTTAGTACAATTTTAACAAATTTAAAGGTTTTAGTTCTCATAATTTATAAAATAAGTGTTTGTTGAAATAATTGTTGACTGTGGCGTATACGTACTATTTTTTTTTTTTTTTACAACTATGCTTATTTTCATTTTTGTAACAAATTGTCATTAATTCACTGTAGATAAATGAAATGTTATTTCAAAGTTTTGATTTATAAGTATAAGATAACCAAAAAATCTATAAATATATTTCTTTTTTTTTATATAGACATATGTATATAATTTTGACATGAATTTTGTTTGTCTTTAATAAATATGTTTTTCTTATAATACTCTTAATGATATATGGTTAGACAATATTTGTTAGATGGCCATTAAAAACGAAATAAATCATATAGTTTTAAAGCAAAATGAATTAACTAGTTTCAATCGAAAGCACAACATTTAATTTTAAAATTCAATTTCCTTCTTGGTTTTTTATTCTCTTTCTGTTTGAATAGTCCCTTCCAGAAAGTTTTTTATCAAATTTTAAGTTCCCTATAGGATTCTGATATCTATAGTTCCTTTTAATTATATGTCTATCACGTTTAACGCCAGACTGGTCCTTAAAATAGGTTATTCCTTTCTCTTTCACATCTTTTATAATGTATCTTGGTAGGTGTTTTATGGGGTTGGGGTCAAGATACTGTATGAGTCATAGTACTGTATTTAAAATACTGTATCTCAAAATACTGTATTTCAAAATACAGTATGTACAAAATACTGTATGATCAAAATACTGTAAGTCAAAATTCTGTATTTCAAAATTCTGGTTGGTCGAAATTCTGCATTTCAAAATTCTGTATCTCAAAATTCTGTATTTCTAAATGCTGTTAATAGGCTGAAAAATAAAAATCATATTGATAATGTAAAATAGTGCGCACTTTTTTACATTATAAAAACAATTTTTATTTTTCAGCCTATTTACAGCATTTTCAAATACAGAATTTTGAAAACAGAATACTTTTTCTTAAGAATATGTATATAGTAATAATTTTTCGTTAGCATTAAATTCTGATATACTTCCCTTGAACAATAGAAAACACGACTGATTTTTTTGGTGATAAGAAAGAGAAGAAGTATTTATTATGTAACATGTCAAGTTTACAAGTGTCCTTTGAGTTTATTAGGCATGTTCAATTACCTGTCCAATACTCTCCCTTAATTGAAATGCGTTTGTTGTAATTCAAATTTCAGTTTCTTAACTTGATTAACATTATGTAAATATAAATAAGAAGTATATTGACTTCATTTAAAAGAATTTACTTTATTGGCAGAAGGCCTTTAGAATATAACATTCAATTAAAAACCAAAAATACTTGAAAACACTTCCCATTTGCGACCAGAAGTTGGTTTGGTCAAAATATCAGCTGTCATCTCATTGGTTGGTTGATGAGTGAGTTTAATCAAACCTTTTTTGACGTTTTGGTGCACGAATTTTTCTTTGACATCAGCGTGCTTAGTTCGTGCAGAATATGCATTGTTGGTTGCCAATTTAACTGCACTAAAGTTATCACAAAACAATTCTATTGACCCAGGTGAATTTATGAAGTGTTCCCTCTCAAGCATTTTAAGCCAAATGCACTCTTGTATTGCTGCTGTCATAGACGTAAACTCAGCTTCTGTCGTTGAGATGGCGATGGTTTTTTGTTGTTTGGTGCACCATGAAATTGCGCCACCTTGCATGGTGAACACATACCCAGTAGCATCGCAATCAGCATCGCAATAACCTTTGAGTTGTGTTTGGGAATTGTCGTATGTTATCTTCTTGTCAAGTGTCCCTTTAATGTAACGTAAAACACGCTTCGCAGCACCCCAGTGTGCTCTGCCAGGATTATCATTTTGTAGCGACTTAATACATTGACCAGAAAACAGATGTCAGGCCTTGAGACCTGCACGCAAAATTGCAGAGCGCCAACCAGTTGTCGATACGGCGCAGTGCGTCGATTGTATGGAGATGGTGGACAAAAATCAAATTTCCAAAACTAAGTTGACTTTGCAAAAAAAAATTATTGGAAATGTAATAAAAAAGATATTTTATAAAATCTAACGAAATTTTCACGCCCCCTGCCACGCCCACTTTTGAATATGGTTTATATCTTAAGAATTGTCTGCACGATTTCAATAAAATTTAGAGAATTTGACTTTCTAGGTGTGTTCAAAAACAAAAAATGGTGTGGACCCTATCCGCCCACTGTCACGCCCACTTTTTTATATTGTTTATTTCTAATAAACCGCTTTTAAGATTTGAATAATATTTTGGAAATTTGAATTAGTTAGTGAGTTGAAAAACACAAAATATTGTTAACGTTATTCGCCCCCTGCCACGCCTTTTTTAAATCGTGAACAATACTTCACAAAAACATGACTTTAAAATAATATTTTTTAGATAAACTCTGACAACACATATAAACAAGACCAAAAAATATAAATTTGTGTATAAAAATGAACAATTCTTCTTTAAAAAATTAAAAATCAGAGTTCTATTTTCAAAATCTTTAATGATAAAAAAAGTAAGCGCAGCCAAAGATTTGTCAACCCATTCAGTATTTTGTATATGTATACTGTGCAATTTCTTCTTGATCTTCCTTCGATAATTTTAGATCTTTTTTTTCTTAAATTTGAAATCAAAGGATCAAATCTGAGAAGCAGGACTGTCAAAATATCTTCGTTGGTTGCGAACCTCAACTCTTCAGTTGTCCAATTCAACTGAAGAGCTAAAAGTTTCACAATTTTTCGTTTTTTCGTGTTTTTTGACGCTTCTGAAAATGGTGTTTGGGGTCTTCCCTAACTAGTTCCTGGTTCATCAAAAGGCGATACATTTTGCAGATAGGTTGAAATGCTATCAGGTAGTGTAAATCTACTTTTAAGCCAAGCCTCATGGCGCTTCTTGAAAAGAGCATGATTCCTTGAACATTGTTTCCATCGTCGTTCAAGGTTTGAGTCAACAAACTTAATTTTGTACTTTAAATCATTTTTAATTTTAAAAGGACATTTATTTTTCTTCAATTCATTCAAAATAAATGTTAAAATATCTTCAATTCATGATTTTTTATCAAAAGAAATTCATTTTTCACCAACTTGTTGATTTTTAAAGGTTTGACCTTGTTCTACAAAAAGTTGAATATTTTGAAGGTTAGCAAAAAGTAGCATGAAAACTTTGCATTTTCGCAAAGTAAAATTATAAGACAATGTAATGACACTAAAAATTCTGCTACACTTTGCTAAACTTTTCTTAAAAGCTTAACCAAATAGAAAAAAATGCCTTAAAAATATGAATTTTTTCAATAATTCACTTAACTTACAAATTATTTCAAAAACCAAATAAAATTAGTCATAGCAGCTCTGAATGAATCCATTATTAATAATCACTGCCAAAAAAATTTTGTCTTCAATTACTTTTCTTTCACCAGCTAAATCACTTCACACAAAATCGCGTTTCACAACAAGACTCTGACTATTATTACCTTATATGGTTTAAACAATTTCGCTTATCTATCACCTAAAAAAAGCAAACAACAAAAAAACATTAAATGACAGTTATTCAACATGTGCTTGACCCGAATCAAAGCATAATAGAACAAAATTGCATTTTTTGATTTTTGATTTTTGTCCACTGGTCGACGCACTGTGCGGCGCATTCTTCATTTGGTTCTTCTCATCATCGTTACTCGGACACATTTTGGCAGATACTTTTTGATTAATATCCATTGGTGCAACCGTTGGATTGCAGTCTCTCATATTAAAGCGAGATAAAATATCTTTTATGTACTGAGTTTGATCAAGAGAAATGATACCCGTTTTCCTGTTCCTTGTTCGAGCTCCCAAAACGGATGATATCTCTCCCATATCCTTCATCTTAAACTGCTGGAAGAGAACATCAGTTAGCTTTTGTTCCATTCTTACATCATTGCTGAATATAATTATGTCATCCACGTAAATGGCTACGATGAACAGACAAGAACCTTCGGTTAGATAATAGACACATTGATCTATTGATGAACGCTTTAGCCCAAAATCTAAAAGAACTTGGTTCAGAGTACAGTTCCAAACACGACTCGATTGTTTGAGTCCATAGATTGACTTCACCAGCTTGCAACAGCGACCTGTTCCATCAGAGAATCCCTCAGGCTGTGACATGGAAATCTCTTTTTCGAGTTTGCCATGGAGAAACGCTGTCACAACATCCAATTGACGAATGTTCAAGTCAAATTTAGCTGCAATCCCCATCAAATATCGAATCGTTGTAAAACGATCAACCGGCGAGAACGTTTTGTGGTAGTCCACACCTTCGACTTGAGTAAAGCCCTTGGCCACCAACCTCGCTTTAAATCTTACGACTTTACCTTTGGTGTCACGCTTTGATTTAAACACCCACTTACATTTAATCGGAGGTTTACCAGGGGGTAACTCCACCAGCTTCCAGGTATTATTTTGTTGAAGCGAGTCAAATTCATCTCTCATCGCACACTTCCTTCCTTGAATGTTGATGGATCACTCGCAAAGAAAGCAATAGCGATACTAACGTAGTCTGGCTTTGGCTTCCCTTGATTTCGAGAATATTTCTGGTGAGGTTCGATATCTTGAAGCAACTCTTCTTCATCGCTTGCATCACTTGGTTGCCACATGCTGCCGTTGCTGTTTTCAGTGAGTGAAGTAAATACATCATCAACTGGTGGTTGATGAGATGAATCAACAGCTGCTTCCAAATCATTCCGGTTGGTAGGTGAACTGGTTATTTGCGGATCACTAATTGATTGAAGTTCTTCATGAGACATATCCTCCTCTGATTCGCAAATGTCTTCTTTTTACCTTCGGAATAATCCAACAAGAAACGATTAGTTTTATCAGATTCAAAATCAATTACCTGATTCATGCCACTTGACTCCAAGAATGTTACGTCTCTGCTTATAATAACTGAATTTGAATGGGTGTTGTAGAGCCTGTATGCTTTTGCATCTGAAGCATATCCAATAAAAATGCATTCTATGGATTTTCTGTCTAATTTTTCCCGCTTTACAGCTGGCACGTGCGCAAATGCTCGACATCCAAAAACTTCAAGCATCGACAAGTTTGGTTTTTGTTTTGTCCAGATTTCTTCAGGTGACTTATCTCCAGTTTCTTTACGTGGGATTCTATTGATGATATAAGCTGCCATCATTACAGCTTAGGTCCAAAATGATTTTGGGAGCCCAGAATCGATCAACATGCAGCGCACTTTGTCCATAATTGTTCGGTTCATGCGCTCTGATAAACCATTTCGTTGTGGGCTATAAACAGCTGATTTTTGATGTACAATTCCATTTTTCTCAAAAAATTCGCGGAATTTGTTGTTACTTAATTCGGTGCCATTATCGCTTCTAAAGCACTTTAATTTGTGGCCAGTTTGCTTTTCAGCCATAGCTTTTAATTTAACAAAGCAATCAAACACCTCGCTTTTATTTTTAATTACGAATATAACCACTTTTCTCGAAAAATCATCGATGAACGACACAAAATGACGAAAACCACTCATTGATTCCACCGACGACGCTTGACAAACGTCACTATGTACCAACTCCAGTAACTTGGTAGCGCGGTTGCCTTCGTCACTAAAGGGAGAACGGCTATGTTTCCCTTTGACACATCGTCACGTGAATTCTTATTTGTCCTACAGACCATTTTGGCTGAAAATGAGTTATATATGCCATTGTATATTTTCGACCACGCTCTTTCGATTGGTGCAATCCAAATTGTTCTATCTCTTTTATTTATCGAGATAGAAATTGCATTTTTGGCCTACAGACCACTATTTTTTCGATGACTTTTATGCTTATTTGTCCTATAAACACTTTTAGTATGCAGTAGGACAATTTCTATACTGGCTTTCGAATTTATTAAAGATTTGAGCTGAAATGTCCTATATCCAATGAAATTGGATATAGGACAAAATATATAGGGACATTTTAAGATCAGCAAGTTTTTGCTTGTTTGTTCTATATCAAGGGGCAGAAGTTTATTTTGCATACAAAACAACAACAATCGCTGTGACGACGTGCTTTAGAGGCTAGCCAATAATTTTTTTGATGAGTAGGTACAGTGAAAATAACATTATAAATTGGGTGGCGCAACAGCTCGTGGAGAACCAGGGCCTAGTGACTTACAACTCTCAACCATTCCTGAGTGCGTGTATTGTTGGCAGGAATGGAGGGAAGGGACCTACAGTTTTTGCCGAGTCCGAACAGCTAGATGAGAAGCACTTTGAGGATTTGTTGGAGGATTTGTCAGTCCCTCGCAAGAGGCAGTACCTCGAATAAAACATTTTTGTTTTTAGGTGGAACGGCGGGGAGTCGAACCCACACCAACGCTGATATGAAGAGAGATTTGAGACAACTATTTTTACCGATGGTTTAATGATAGTGTCTGATATTGGTTCAGGAATTAATCTTTTCTGAGTCTAGGTCTTTTAAGCTACCCAGCTTTCCTAGTGTTTTGAAAGGTGAATTACTGACAGTTGGAGAAGAATGCAAAAACCAACACCATCAGAATCCAAATACAGCTATTTTATCAGACATCCTCGGAATTCATCCAGCAATGCCGAGATAAGCTCACAAGTCTGAATGTGTATCACAATAAACTCACTCTTATCTGGGTATCAGATCACAGTGCCATTGAGGGAAATGAAAGGTAGGACGAACAATTCAGGCAAGAATCAGCCATTCATAACTTACTTTCATTCAGAAAGAGTCACCATTCCGTTTAAAGTTGTGAAGGGCACGTTTTTTCTACGGAACATTTTCACCAACTTGAGTATATCCAGGAAAATTTGGGCCACCTATAATAAGCCGAGAAATTGATATGATATGGAGACCCAGGTAAGACATAGCCATCAGGGTCATTGCAACTTGTACTGAACATTGGCCAGTAGGAGAACATGAGGTAAAGTTGGGTTTTCCTTTCAAACACTAAATGTCGTAGGTATGGGGACTAGCAAAAAAAAAGAGATCAGTCATAATTCTCCTTTGTAAAAGTCCTACTATGTCCATAATTAAAATTAAAGCACTATTTCTTGAAAATGCTTTTTTTGCGAACTTTTACCAATGTTACGAACTGAAGATCAAAGAATTGATCTCTCTTAACGAACATTAGTTGTTTCAGAATCGTGCTCTTCGTCAATTTCCTTAGACCAAGAACAAGCAGACTACCAATTTTTTAAAGGAGTTTGTGGTGAACTGAACAGTGAACGGATGAAAATACAGTTGGCTTGACTGAGTTTCATACCATTCTACCAGTAATACGCAAGCTGTTTGGTTTGGTAAAGCGTAGATGGTTTTAATTAAGTGCAATTCAACTGAGTGAGTGCTTAGATCCATCTCCTAAAGATTCTTCGATCATATGTATGTACCATTCCACAACTATAACCCAATTTTGTGCATAGGTAACAAGAGTTACATATAGTATTAAAACCGTGCCATCGCGCCATTTCAACCTATAACTAAGCTACGTAATAAAAATATTTTGGTTTAAAATTTAATGGCATTTAAGTTTTTAGTTTTAAATAGCAGCAAATAAATTTTCACAATAAAATTATATCGTTCTCTCCACCACCTATTTACAAGCTGAACTTGAAAGGTGAATTTACAGTGCATTTAACTTCCTTCCGTTTTTTTTTTTAATTTTTGTGTTTTATTGTGTCCTATATCCAATACGAGTTCTAAAAGAATTGGGGGATAGGACAAGAATCTTGAATTCACTTTTTCAAGTTTTGCAAACGTATAGACAGGTGTCCTATATCCTTTTTGTTACTATTTTTTCAAACTCAATTTAATCACTGCTCAAACAACTTTAAATAAAAACTGTGATTTGGGTGGATGGACAAATATCCAAACTTTCAAAAAGTAAAATAAAAACATGTGATTGCATTCAAAAATATAAGCAAAGTACTACTTTGAAGTTTAAAAGTAGTTTGAAGTTTTAAAAGTTAAGAGCTGGGTCTGTAGGACAAATAAGAATTCACGTGACGACATGTATCGCACACACTGTTTCTCGGAATCGAAATGTTTTTAATTCGCTCTTCAGGAATGTCATGTAATCAAAACTAGCATGTCCAAAGCGACGATGCCATAAAATCATATTTTCTTTTGGTTTCTTTGTGATATTTGGCTCTTTCTGCACCTCAGCAACAAAAGATTTTACATCATGCTCAACATCTAATTTAAACAAATCGTTTTCTAAACTTGCTGTGGCACAATTATAATCCAGTTTGAGTCGAATATTGTACACCCATCATTCGTAAACAATACTGATTTGTTGTTTTTAAACATTTGGCTAACTGATAACAGATTTGCGCAAATATTGGGTACATAGTGAACTTCGGCTATTGTTATCTCTTTCTGGTTGCCATCATTCACCACACGTTGCTTTACGCTGCCGACACAATCAATTGAAATTTTATCATTGTTTGCCACAACAACTTCTTTCTGCACAGGCTCGCGAATATTTTCAATGTTCGACTTGTGTTTTGTCATGTGTACGGTGCAACCACTATCAATGTACCAATCTGATGGCAATTTACTCGATTGAACTAGCAAAGATGAAAATAGCATGGTTTCACTTTTGTCATTTTTGTGTTGTTGCTTTTTTTTAATTTTAGCTTAAGGGCAATTCATTACAAAATGCTGTTTGGAACCACATCCAAAACAATGTTTTACATTTTTGCCTTGGAATTTCTTGTTTTTCACGACTAAAGCCGCCTCGCTTGAATCACATTTTTCGCTTTCAAAGACTAAGCCCCGCATTAGCAAATTTTTGACATAGTCAAACGTGAATTTATTTGAAGAGTTTTCTACCGCAAGTATCATAGGTTTGTACTCTACATCGTCGATATTAAAGCCTGCCGTTTTCACTTTAGACCAAAGTGAACTCATTTTATTGACATAATCCTCCATTGATGCACATTCTTGCTGCTTGAGTGATACCAATTGTTGCAACAGTGTCACTTTGCGACCGGTGCCGGTGTCATCAAAAGTCGCCGCTATACTATCCCACGCTTCTTTGCATGAGGTTGCTCCTTCTACATGGTTGTAGTTACACGGCTCGAGTAATAGCGTTAACTCACCGATTGCTCTAAGATCAGCTTTCTTCTGGTTTTCATTTGCTGTGGCGGACAAAGCATTTTGGCAACAGTCCCACAAGCCCATAATTATCATATGAGCTCTTGCACCGACCTTCCATTCAGAGTGATTCTCCCTGTCTTTAAGGCGATTGAATGGTATTTGATGGGAGGTCTTGGCCATAGTTTAATCTGTAAAGATCGGCCAAGAAGTCCTCAGGGGAAATCATTTGGTGGACCCTCCTAACAGCAATCTTCCTACCAGCATTTTTCTTTGCCTTTACTGAAAGGCCGACCTCTACAAACTTTATGTTTTTCAACTCTCTCTCTTTTTCAGAAGGCAAGTTGATAACAACGTTACCATTCCTTCTATGGGCAACATTCCTAACTTTAACACCTAGAGAAGGGGCCACCTCTTCTACGACCTTCTTGTGAATGGCCTTAGCCGATTCAGTACCTGCGCTTTCAACGACGCAGGAATAAACCGGCTCAGGCTTCTTAAACTTGAACTCCGGAAAAGAAGTAACAGGCCCAACCGGATTAACAACCTGCGCGTAAGAAAGACAACTTTGTAGACCAAGGGGAGCGTTCACCTCATTAGGGGAACCACTGAGGAAAGGAACAACAGGGACTGGGGAAATAAAACTATAAGCACGAGGAGCAGGGACGGGTACGGGAGCTGAAGTTGAACTCTTTCTCCCCAGCACATCAACCCTACTTTTTATCCTCTCATTTTCTGCTATCATCTGCACGATCAGGTGCTCATAGCTAGCAGCTATTTCAAACACCTGACCCGCAGTTTCTCCTACAATCTTCCCACTATTAATAGGTGAAGTCACCTCCCTCTTGATAAGGGACATGGCCTCACCTAACTTGTTGTTGTTGGAGGAATCGGCACTGAGCCCAGTGCCACTTCTTGCAACGACCCTACTTCCCTTTGCATTCTTCACAACAACAACCTCACCTCCCTTGAGAGCTTTATTCCCTTCAGGAAACCTTGCAGTCATTAATCTCGCAGAAATGGGCGCCCAGGAGATCAAACTACGCCTCGCTTCTTCGTTCAACATAATTCCGACACCATGCAGTCTTTGGCCGCCCTCTCTTTCATCTTCCCCGGTCTGTCCAGTGTCTGATCTGTATTCAGCTCTACCTCTCCACTTAGTTTCGCTTATGCCCAAGATACTGATCTCTAGGCGAAGCATTTCACGCTCAACTTCCTCGTATCTACCATCGCTGTACAAGGATCGAACGTTCCATGCTCCGATTTTCGTATGTAAGCGGTAGCCAAAAGTAACATTTGCGCTTCTTAAAAGATTTCTTCTATATGTCAACGATTCATTTATTATTATGGCGTCTTGATTGACGCTCGTACATGAAAGATGCCGCACCCCCAAATCCGATGTGCGGTTTACTGCAACCGAAGCTGCAGAAGGATTTTCCATAAAAGATTACCTCTTGGGGACTCATTTCCATTTGTTGTCATAGTTCATGTATTTGCATATATCCTTCCACCATGGTGTTTTCCGAAATATGATTAATAACATACATAAGCTCAGATTTGACAGGCACACCCGCCTTTTGTATGGTCAAACACATAACTGCTCGAGGCCACCCACTATGGGAAAACAGACGCCTTTTGTAGCCGCCCAATATGGGTTACAGACGCTACCTGCTGCTGCCGTTGGCCTTTTAACAAAAAAAGCTCCTCCGCCACCAGACTATCATGCCGTTGACCACTGCCTGTAGTTCATCCGTCTTAAGGGGGCTTTTACCATCCCAAGGACAAGTTTGTGCCCTGACCAGCATATAGCTGGGTTGTCTGCTTATCCCGGCATCCATTCGGTCCCCCTGCACGTTAGCGTTACCTGCCCTCTACCACGCGAAGGTGTGCATAGGGATTTTCCTATCATTGAGCCATATGGCGTTCTAGCACTCTCAAGTACTTTTAGAGGGCAAGGAATATTACAACATATATTAATTCTTCGAAAAAAACCCAACACATTTACCTTTCCACAGAGCTCCTGGAATATAATTCCTCGCTCGCAATCCATATTAGTAATTTAATTCACCCCGAGGGATAGACCACCGGTGGAAATAAATTTTACAACAAGACGCACAATTTCTTCGAAAAATATTATTCGGTTCATTCCGACGGAAAACGATAGTAAAATTTATTATCTTAAGCCGACAGAGAAAAAACCAAGTTTCGACTACACAAATTCAACTGAGTAGATAAGGATAGGATGGATGGTGAGCTTTAGGTGGACACCTGCCAATTCCAGCCCGGAAGGAGTTAAGTTCAGTGTCAACCAGCACCGCTGACTTCAATCTCTTCCCTTTGAGAAAGTTTTGTTTTTGTTATTAGGGTTCCCAATGCCAGACTAGTTTGTGAACCCTATGCATCACCAATTTGAAGAGACTGTTGTCTGCTTCCAATTGACTTTACTCTGCATTGTAAAATCACTTTGGTACCTAAAGTTTTTTTCTATCTTATCAAAGCAATGTCTTTTTACCTTGACTGATCGCGGATTTGATCACAACCATCAGCCACTGCGACGCACCCGTAAGGTGCCAACCCATACCACAAGCATGGCCTGGAATTAGTGAGGATATCTCGTGGTCCCGCAGTACCTTTAAATTTATATTATTTCTTTGTAAAGGTAAATGTTAGAATTATGAATAGAAAGTATATCCAATAATTCAACATGCGCAATCATAACAAGTAACGAATGCAGTTTAGTAATATTTTCTTTGCTTTTGTACTTATTGCACCTACAGAAAAAGCAGGGACGATAACCCTTGGCTCGTGTGTAAAAAGAGCAACCAAGGGCTGGGGATTAAACCTGATATACAGAGCCTACTGTCCTACTGTGTTTCGCCACACCTATTTCATAAGGAGAGGTCGTAAGTCGATTGTCTCGGATTAGATAGTAGATTTCACTCAATCGAAAGTTCGTAATGTTCTGGGTAATAACTTCATAGACAACCAACAAACTTCCAATCCAAACTACACAGGTACGTTGCCCAGGTGCTACTGCGTGGAGGTACACAGTTCGGAATATGAGACACCTTTGATGATCGGACTAAATCGTTCTTTCGTGAGAAAGAACAACCAGCACCTAACATCCCAATTCAGCACCCAGTAGATAAGGACAGTAAGATCGCATCTTTATCACTTTTTTTTTATTTATAAATTCATTTTCATTTTTCATTCATCATAAAACTATCTTAAAGCTAGATACAAATTCATAAAAACTAGCCTACTTATCAATATCTTACAACTAACTTACCTAAGAACTATCTTAAAACTAGAATTCATATTGGTTTTATTTTTCACCAAGAAGAATTGAAAAAAACTTGGTATCTATATCTTTTATTTTGGTTTTATATAAAGTCATTGTATATGAATCTAGGAGTATTATCATCAGACGAAATTTTTTCTCGGCTCCTTCACAAACCAGATGTCGTATGATCGCTTCTCACAGAAAGGGAAATTAAAAATTCCCTTACTGAGGGAAAAAAACAACTAAGCAAACAGCACTCTTGTGCCCATAACAAATGACAGAAAAAACAAGAAAAACTGGTTCCAAACAACAACAAACGACAGACAAAAACAAGAAAAACTGGTTACTTTTTCGATTTTCTTGTGTTTAGGAATAAGGGAGAGGAATAGGATAGGAACATTGTAGCACAAATAATTATATACAGATGTCTCACCTCCATAGAAAATTCTGTCTTCAAAAATTTTATCAGCCGACAAATCATCAGCCGACAAAATGCTTTTTAAGTGGATTTCATGAGAAGAAGAGAATTTTAAGCCGACAAATATCCAAAAAGAAAAAGCTTTTTCTAATAAGAAAAGAGATCAACATGGAAAACTCTTTGAATACTTTTCTCATTAACACAAAAACAAATGACAGAAGAATTTCTCTCACACAAAAAAAAATTAAAGATACAGGAGAAATTTAGCTTTGTGGGTAGCTATGTAGATTTTCAGATGTTTTTTCTTCTGCGGAGTTGGTTTTAATTACTTTGCTATTCAGATGCAGATCGTGGACACTGGCATTGTGATTTTGAAAAGAGAAACAGCAAAATTATTTTTGGTGCGACCTTAGCATATGACACATGTTTTTAAGGTAGTTTTTAATGCTGCATCAAATGACATCAAAACCAAGTCGGCCTCCCTGAAAGAAGTTATTGTCATTTTTTTGTATGGATAAATATATTTTCTTACTCTTTCTTTTTTCATTTTTGTAAATGGGTACCTGCTTCTTTAGTAGTTCAAGTAATATGGAGACAGTTTTGTAATTGATAGACAAATTAAATAGAAATACATTGATAGTAGGTAGCACATTTTAAACACTTTTTATTTCAATTCTATCAAAAAATATTGGTATGCATTCATATTAGTTCTTTAAAAACCTTTCGCTATCGGCGATACGTAAGTTTTAGTTGTTTTTTTTCAATAAAACTGTGACATTGAAGGATTGGTTACTTCATCAGACAATTTGTATAAAGTTTAATCATAAATCACTGGTATATTTGGCTTTTTTTCTATTCTATAATTTTTTTGAAAATATTTGAAAAGACAATTCAAAAAATATTTAATCAATTGGAATATGTATTCAAATTCAGAATTATTACAAATATTAACAAAAACTGATCTAAGGGCGGCGATTAAAATTAAAAAGGTCACGGAAAAGGGAATAACTTTTTTGATATGTATGTAGTAATGTACTAGCAAAATTTAAATAAAATTGGTCAAACTGTTTTTGAAAAAGAAAATGGAAAAAACGACGTGAAAAAAAAATATTTACACTACTCAACAATATTAAAGGAACCAATTTTTTTTCAATTTTTGTTAGCGTTTTTTGAAGAGCTGTATCTTTGTGACGAGTGGTCGTATTGAGTTGAAATAAAAAGCATTTTACAGCTTTATGTTTTTTGTTTCGAGATTTGTTTGCAAACAAATCTTTTTGAAGTACCGTTATTGCGTTATTGCAAAAAATGAGACGAGACAACTAAATTATTTTTTTTTTATTTTTTTTGAATGTCCTCATTTCTATGGATGATTTTTTTTGAGTCAATTAAATGTCATGATCAGATACCTTGTTTATTCAGCTTCAATTCAGTTTTTTTGTTGTTGTCGTACGATTTTTTTTGACATGGTTTATCTGACTTTGAATGAAAAAAGATACTTTTAGCTTTGATTACCAATATCTCAGCAAATAATGACGTTATAAAAATTTCAAAGACAGTTTTGAAAATTTGAAAAAGCGTTTTACAAGATTTTTTTATGATTTTGTAGAAATTATTTTTTTTTACCGTTCACCGTTAGTTTAAAAAAAGTACTAAAAACTGACGTTTTGTGGTCTTTTCGTAAATCTTTTTTTTTCGTTGCAAATATTGATTGCATGGCCTGCGTTGGTATGCAAATTTATAGGCTTTTAAATCATCAATATTCTTGTAAATTTTCAAATTGATTCATCGAACAGTTTTTCCTCACCAAAACTTCAAAGTCTTACAAACCAGGTAATAGCCGTTCCACACTATCCCATTGAGTATTAATACATGTCAAAAAAGAGTGAAGAAAGTCATGTATAATAGTGTGGAAGCAAAATATGAAATTTCATCACACACAACTTGACATCGCATCCTACACGATTTGACATTGTGTTTATACCTGAAAATATTTTAGATCGGTTCTAAAACCATCACACATTCTATCCCACTTGGGCGTTTGAGGTTATGGTGAAACTGATTTGTTTTGATGCAAGTGTGGAAGCAAAATATGAAAATCATTTTCATCACACAAATTTGGCAGTCGTATGAAATTCTTTCCCACTTTATTCTGACATGTGTTAATACTTTGTGGGATAGTGTAGAGGCACTTTAAAGGAACAAATTGTGTTATTCCTAAACAGTGCGTAGTCGTCATCAAAATGACAAGAAAATTGTAATTCCAGTGGATTTTTTTCACAGTTTTGCATTAGTTAGATATTTTTTTGAATTGAAATGAAATAAAAAGTACATTTTTCCAAAAAAAAAAAAAAAAATAATTTCAAAAATTTTTCAAACAAAAAAACTTGATTTTTTTTTAAATTTTTTTTTTGGAAAAATTTACTTTTTACTTCATTTCAATTCTAAAAAATTTCTAACTAATGCAAAACTGTGAAAAAAAATGTGTGAGTACCGGGACTCGCGTTGAAGATGTGTAAACATCTGTTTTCATTCAAGGGTAAGGGATCAGGTCATTACCACGTATGGCAAAAATTGGGAATCTGTAATACAAGCGCTCAAACAAAATGGTCGCACGACACAAATTATGATGAATTTACCCATTCAAAAACCCCTTCCCTTTTTATTTCGGGCACCTACCTATGAAGAATTTTTTGGCATCATTTTTTGCGATTTTACTTCTGGATGAGATAAGACGTTGACTCCACAGGCGGACCTAAGCGATCTGTCTCTCCAATTAAATGTCTGATATCTATATCATAATATTTTCTTCTTTCTGCACTGAAGTAATTTAAGTAACTTTGAATAATTTTTTCCAACTCATCACCTTAATATTGAGTTTAATTGGTTTATCCATCAAAAGCAGCTCATCGAAATCCAAAAGCAAAGTCGGATTTTGTGTTGTTTTTATAATACATGTATTTTCGTATGCATATACAATCCAGATCAGATCTGGGGGAAAATATACAAAGCTCATTTAATATTTTTAGTTTTATTGACTTTATCGCCTATAGTGAGCTTGGAAATTGTTTTCTACGTTTTGTGACATTTTTTATCCAATTTGATCGATTTGTAGTAGAGAAATGAATGATAAAAAATTGCACATATTTTGCTAAAATATTCAATTTTGTGCTAGAATGAAGTTAAATGAAGTTTAATTAGAAAAATGTGTGCATTTTCGAAGTGCTGATAAAAGTTCTTTTCAAAAAATCTGAGAAATCACGACTTTTTCTTGATTTTTAATTCCAAATTGATTTCGACTTTTTTCACCCATTTTGTTTTAACTTTTGTCATTCCTTAATGAAAACTAACTCTTAGTAACTTTTTTAGCTATGACATTGCAATTCTTCTTTTTGACACATTAACCACAGCTAACTCATCATCGTGTCCTGTAACCCCGGCTGGGGCATAGGGCGTCAACAAAACGTCTCCATCCTTCACGGTCTGCTGCAAGGTACTTTAGCTATGGCCACGTCTTTCTCTGTGATTCTGCTTCCGCTAATGCTACATTTCCACCTAGCGCTAATCTGAGATTTAATGAGATTAACCTTAAATCTCCTTTAAATCTCGTAGATTTACCATACAAATTGATTTCGTAAATCTTGAAGATTAGAAATTAATCTTGTTAAATCTTCCAAGGATAAATAGTTTTACAAATCGAACTAATCTATTCTTACATGGTGCTGAACGATTCATTCGAGACTCGCATTCAGTTCTTCATTGTTTCACACGAATCAAACATTCTGTCTCATTCGCACTTCATAAAGAAAATTGGAACGCCATTTGCATTTTTGAAGGTGCTGTCAAATTTAATCTTTTTTAAATCTTTTTGTGCGGTGGAAACACCAAAAATATTTATTAAATCTAATCTGAGATAAACCTTTGGTGGAAACATAGCATAAGACAGTTGATTTCCATATGGTTCTTGGTCTTCCAACCTGCCGTGCACCCTGAGGATTCCATTCAAAGGACAGCTAACTAGAGAAACATAAAAGAACGCACCACTTGGCAATTCATTTTATGACATTTTAAATCACGAAACTGCAAATAACACTTAGGGTCAGCTTGTTCACAGCTAATCATCTTTAGTCAATGATTATTGTGACTATTAAATCCGCGAATGTGCTTGGTAACCACAATTTTAGTCAATGAATCCATAGTTTGAGTTGTTCATTATCGAAATTGCTAATCAGCAAATACTGGTTAATTATCTCTATTTAACCAGATCCCTTGAAAATCTTACAAATTTTACCCAATATGAACAAACTGGCCCTTAATATCACAAACAAAAATTGCCACCCGTGATTACAGAGATTTACATCAAAAGTAGCATAATGCCGGATTTAAACGACTGTAAAGCTGCCAGTATAATGACAAAAAGAATGAATTTGTTCATTCTTTTGTTGTTGCTTTTGTCATTACACTGCCAGTTTTCCAATCGTGTATGCCCGGCATAAGGATACAAAATAATGACACAAAAAATTAAATTTCTAGAAAAAAAAGCAACAAAATCTTAATCTGTCAAAATTTATGTCAGATATCTCTGTCAAGATATAATTGCAGAGAAATATCTCCGACATCCAATCGAGAGGTGAAACGGAGTGACTCCATCAGATATTTCATGTCAAGAAGAGCATTCTGAGAGACATTTATCTACTGTGGAGTCGGGGTGTAAGGAATTCACTCCACTTAGCAAATACCAAAACCAAACGAAAACTACCTTACCTATTCGAGTTTACCTTACCTACAACAAACAAAATTGTTCGGACCGGAACCAGTAAACCATTTCCGTTGCATTCGTGACTATCAATTTTCCCCATACCGAGCGCTAAGATGTTTACACATCAAAAATCCACTGGAATTACAGTTTTCTTGTCATTTTGATGACGACTACGCACTGTTTAGGAATAACACAATTTGTTCCTTTACCTGGTTTGTAAGACTTTGAAGTTTTGGTGAGGAAAAACTGTTCGATGAATCAATTTGAAAATTTACAAGAATATTGATGATTTAAAAGTCTATAAATTTGCATACCAAAGCAGGCCATGCAATCAATATTTGCAACAAAAAAAAAGATTTACGAAAAGACCACAAAACGTCAGTTTTTAGTACTTTTTTTAAACTAACGGTGAACGGTAAAAAAAAAAATAATTTCTACAAAATCATAAAAAAATCTTGTAAAACGCTTTTTCAAATTTCCAAAACTGTCTTTGAAATTTTTATAACGTCATTATTTGCTGAGATATTGGTAATCAAAGCTAAAAGTATCTTTTTTCATTCAAAGTCAGATAAACCATGTCAAAAAAAATCGTACGACAACAACAAAAAAACTGAATTGAAGCTGAATAAACAAGGTATCTGATCATGACATTTAATTGACTCAAAAAAAATTATCCATAGAAATGAGGACATTCAAAAAAAATAAAAAAAAAATAATTTAGTTGTCTCGTCTCATTTTTTGCAATAACGCAATAACGGTACTTCAAAAAGATTTGTTTGCAAACAAATCTCGAAACAAAAAACATAAAGCTGTAAAATGCTTTTTATTTCAACTCAATACGACCACTCGTCACAAAGATACAGCTCTTCAAAAAACGCTAACAAAAATTGAAAAAAAATTTGTTCCTTTAATATTGTTGAGTAGTGTACTTAAGCTCATTAGAAGCGCTTTTTACAAAAATAAAAAAATGGCTAAGCTATTGAATATACACCTCAAGGAGTTAGGGTGCGTTTATGCTAAAGCTGAGATAAACAATCCGAGCAGCTATGTGAGCAACGATGAACTCGAAGATCGAATCACAGCTTTTATGCTGTGTTCATATTGGAGCGTCGATAACTGATATTTTCTTAAACAAATTACACTGGTCTGCAACGAAAATCGCCTTTAAACCAAAATATACTTTTCCAAAGGATTTTGGCATGCTGAATCCGAATCTGAAGTCAAAATTACTCTAGCACATCACGTTTTTGAGATGTTCCAATTCAAACATGTCAAAAACCCGTTTTTTGGGTACTTTTGACGTTGAATTTCTTCACTGAGTGAAACTTTTTTTAAAACTAATAACAGGACCTGAAAGAGGTACATATATTTCATCTTTCTAAATCATTTAAAATCTTTTTAAAACTCGTTTTCCTTCCAAAGATATTGTAAATTCAAGGACATCATCCAAGAACTACTTAGCTCTTATACAGCTCTTAGTTGCAACATGTCGCTGAAAATTCATTTTTTGGACTCCCACTTAAATTTTTTCCCAGTTTACCTTGGTGCAGTTTCAGATGAACATGGTGAATGGTTTCATCAAGACATGATGCACATAGAACGAAGATATAACGGGAATGGTCAGAAGCAGCGCTGGCAGATTTTTGCTGGTCAGTTTTTCGTCAGACAATGGAAAATATGAAAAGAAAAAAAGCTACAAAATAATGTGTTTGAGGAAAAAAAAGTTATAGTAAATTGTTTATTGGATTTTTGAATTTATTTTATTTTTAAAATTACTTTTTTAAGGTGTCGTTCGGTAGAATCGGTGTGTTTTTTTATATTGTAAAATATTTTACCAGTTTTTTATACAGAAGACTCAGTGAAAAATATACTAATGGGAAAAAAGTATTAGGGATTTTAAAACGCTTAGTGGTTTCTTTTTTTAAAGTCTTTGATTAAATTTTATTTAATATACTTGAGTTTATGAATATCAAATATAGGGAAATTCTATTATTTCCCAAAAAAATATGTTTTTTACAGCGTAAATCATAAAAACTACGAAATTTCGAAATTTCTGTTGTTTTTTTTAAATAACGATTAAAAATATAGGTGAACATTGATGGATGATGACAAATCTGGTTTCATGTGAAAGCTTATATTATGTGGAGTAAGTCCTCCAAATTTGAGCAGAATACGCCCAATAGTTTTTTTACCAGGTCAACCAAGTCTAAGAGGGCTCTTTTTTTACAAATCAATCATGTTTTTCAAAAATCAATTTAAAAAAAAACTGGACGTGATAGAATTTTTCTGAAACCAGATTTAGATTTTTTTTTTATAAAAAGAAACATTTAAAACCTTTTTTAAATATTTATTTGTAAGGTAGTAAACATTTTAAAAATAATTATTTTTCTGGGTTTAATCGGACTCGCCTTCCCATTTGAGAAAAACTTATTTTACAAAATCTCAAAGAGTTTGTTAGAATTTTGGAAACTTAACATTTAATTTTCCCTTGAACCGGTTTTTATTCTAAATCAATTTTTGTTTTATATCCTAATCTTAGGGCTTTTAGGTTAAAACAAGTGGAAATAAATACCTAACTATTTTTATGAACAAGAATTTGTTTTCTTTCAACTTTATTTTGTGTAACCCCAAATAAAAATTTATTAAATATAAAAACATATTTTTTCCATTTCGTTCGTTAGTCTTATAGAAGGGGGTTAAGGAAGGTTGGGCCCTTCTTTAATTAACTTTGAAGAAAAAATTGACTTTTTTTTCAAAAAGAGGAAGGTAAATTTTAATTTATTTTAATTTTTGCCGGAGAATTTGATTGCTTGTACTCGCCCAGCTGGGAATATGCAGAACCTATTGGAATTCAAGGTTTTTTTTTGTATGCGTACCTCTGTTTTGTGTAAAGGATGTCATTAAAAAAAAGTAGTAAATCACTAAGTTGCTTTGTGCTACAAGACAAAAGCGAAAAATTGGTCTTTTAAGGGCTAAGATTTTAAGGCCAAAAATAACGGCTCTTAAACTATATTTGCAATAAGAATAAATTAATTTTTAGTACAATACCGTGAGTTTTAAAGAACATGTACAGCCCCCCTCCCCCTAGCCAAAAGTCTGGGCCGCATCACGCACTATTAAAATGTTCTTCTCGATGCTGGATGCAAAATTGACAGTTCTTTTTTATTGTGAAATTCGGTGCTACTCTTAAAGCGATTTGTACAGTGTCTGTATAGGAAAAATACGGCAAATGCTTAAAAGAAAAAGGTATCAAGAAGAGACTCGGAAGCCTTGACCCACGACTCACAGTCAACTGTTTTTCCGTCTCATCTTTTATCTCTTTCGCACTTCGAAAAGAGTCAGATGCAAAGAATCATCGTGTAATGGGGGACATAGATATTTTTTTCTGTTTCAATGTGAAAAGTGATTTTTATGCCTTAATTTTAGTTTGTTCCTGTAACATACACAAAATTTATTTTATTCAAAAGTATGTAATGTCCTGAATTCGAATTTTTGGTAGTAATGGCTCAAGAACGTCAGGTTTTTAAGATATTTCTATTTATATCTTAGAAGTCCTCTTTTCTAATTTATGAAATTATCATGTTTTTTTATAACATATGTAATTTAAGATGAAAGCTAGCAACAAATTAGCAATTTCTCGAAGCGGAATGCAAGTACCTACCTATTTAAAAGATCAAAAAAGAATTTGAAGGAAATGTTTATGCCTCAAAATAACAAAATTATTAAAAAAAAAACACTTAGGAAATATCTAATAAAACCCGAAATTTACCGAAAAATCGAGCTATTTTTCAAATTTTATACTGAAATACCTACTTCAAAAACGTAACATACTAGAGCAGTTCTGAAACCAGATTCGGATTAAGCTCAGCAAAAACCACCAGAAAAGTATAGACATATCTGTAGTGTTTTGTAGAACCATGATACCTAGGTAACTCCATTTTAAAACTTGCGTCCTTAAGTCCACTTAACATTAAGCTAGATGCTGGAGCCCAAACGAGTCTACCGATTTTCTTCAATTTTGGAATATTTATGAGCACAATCTTTGAAAAATTATATTTCAAATTTGAAGGAAATCAGTTCATCCGTTTAAGCTCTAGGTCGATGTAAAGTGGACGTAAAGACGCAAATTTTTAAAGGCAGTTATAATATTTCTACCAAACTACGGATTCTAGGTAGGTATGTTACTGGTTTCAAATTCAAATTTTGATACACAGTGTTATTATAGCAGTTTTTTCCTACAACATTATTTTTCTACAGTAGATAATCCTACCTTCCCAGATATTTGATACCATTTTTTATAATCTATAAGTACAACAAAAAATTATATACAAATCCATCTGTAAACCCATCTTTGGAATTTAATAAAGTTTATTTATATAAAAAGAATACGTTACCTTTAAACAAATTCCCATACCTAGGTAGGTAGGTACATTGCCTTTCTTTCATTTTTTAGCAGACAAATCTTATCAAATCAAATCACACAAAAATTCATCATAATCCGAATCACTCACAAATATTATTTTTCCTAACTTAATCAAGAAAATCTTTAAAAAGGCAAATAAATTCGAATACCTACATACAACATATGTATCTACATCTATGTAACTAATACCAAAAATTTTGTTTTGGTTTCCTTTAATGAATACACAAGAAGTTATACTTACCTACAATCGGAATACACAACGCACCTGAACTTGCATTTTTTTCTCGTCTCACTTTTTTCTCATTAAGATCCCGCTATGAGAAATTTAGGTACATAACCATAGGTATACCTATCCCTTACGAGAATACTTGAAAAAATACTGTGGCGAGATGTTAGATTGAAAAAAGAGTAACGAGAAACAGAGAGCATCGCAGAAAATATATTTTTGTTGTGATTTTAGAAGGTACAAATTTGAAAGAGAAAAAGCACTTTCACCAGATCTTAAAATAATTCCATGAAAAGAGCTTTCTTAAAAGCTCATTGAATTGTAGGTTTTCAGTTTCATATCCCAGATTTTTCTATGAGCGTGAGACATCTGTATATAATTATTTGTGATTGTAGCATGTAGCATGTGGGATGTGGGTATATCTACTTGCGGCTAGGATAAGTTTTTTTTTTTAGAAGTCAATGTAAAAAAAAACTGTAAGTATGAGCAGAGCACACAAAAAATATTCGGGTTCGATTTGTTTGGTCTCTCTTGTCTGAACTCTGGTAGTTTATTTTGAAGTAAGAAAAAGTATACTTAAAAAAATTGAGATAGAGAAACTCATTCGAAGGTAGTTTGGTTTTCTTGTACCAGAAGTTTTTCAATTAATTTATTTTCAATATTTCAAACTATTTTTCATGCACTCTAAAAGGAGTTAGGTATCTGCCTGCCTAATTGGAGTTCTGAGTGATTTCTTTGCAGAAATGTGATGTCAATTAAGATCCATAATTTTTAGCTATTGATGCGGGTGGACAGTTATTTTTCGTTGAAAACATGAACCAAGAATTTATTTCATCTTAAAATTGTCGGGGCTTAGAGTAATTTAATATTTACAAATTTAAATCTTCGTGGCCACTATTTTTTTTTTTCTTGCAAGGTTGTTATAGTTTTTTATAGTTAATTAGGTAGGTACCTACTCCTGTATTTCTCGTCTTAAACGATCAAGTTAAAATAAGAGGGAGCTCCAAAATATCAATACAAACGTTGCATTATGAAAGTTAACAAAAAAAAAAAATTAAGTAGGTATACCTATGTATATCTATTTTTGTAGACACAAATCAAAGACAAAAAACTATTTTTCTTGTAAATTTTGAACTTCCCACACTTTATTCCAATTTTATTTACAACGGTTCAAAGATTACACTAGTTTACAAAATTTTGGGTCATGGTAGGGTCCTTAGAAAAAATATATTTTCTAGACTAATTTTGGGTCACTGAACACGAAAATCAAAATTATTTTTTTTTCCAAAGAAGCGTTTTCGAGATATGCTCAAAAATCATTTTCTCAGCTATTTTTTCAGATATTCCCATAAATCTCGCTAACAGCATAGTTAATTTACATAAAATGTGTATTTTCTGAATGATGTGATCTGTCTCCTTCCGACGATGTACTGCTTGTATAAGTCAGACTGAAATTTTATAAGTTACAGGCATTCAAAGTTTCAAAAACGAGTATTTTTGAAAAATTTCTAGTTTTTGGTTGCTCCATATGGATAGAAAAAAAAATATTTAAAATAATTTTAAGGACTCAAGTGAAAAACAATCTTTTTAACAAAGATTTGAGCTAAAGTTTTTCTAAATCGGACGATAAATGTAGAAGTTATTAAATAATTAGTGAAAAAAGGCAATTTAATTTTTTTCAATAAAAGTCATATAAATGTCTACTAGGGTGTCTGTTATTTCCCAAAATCATTATTTTAAATCAGAAACCCCTTAAATCAAAATTCTATGTCCTTAAATAAAGTTTTTGACCAAAAAATTTTTGTCTAAGGTGATAAATCGTTGCCTTTTAGGCCATTCTCTTTTCCAAACAAAGGCGAATTGAACACACCAAACTCCAAGACCAGTAATGACGTGATGTATATCGTTGGAAAGGTATTTTTATGAACTACAATAGTTACTAAGAGACTTAATTTCAAATCTCTATGTGAAAAAAGTTATTCGCTGGCCAAAATTGTGTGTCAGCGCATTTTGATGTGAAAAAAACTATCCTTAACTAGCGAATAACTTTTTTCACGTAGAGATTTGAAATGAAGTCTCTTAGTAACTATTGTAGTTCATAAAAATACCTTTCCAACGATATACATCACGTCATTACTGGTCTTGGAGTTTGGTGTGTTCAATTCGCCTTTGTTTGGAAAAGAGAATGGCCTAAAAGGCAACGATTTATCACCTTAGACAAAAATTTTTTGGTCAAAAACTTTATTTAAGGACATAGAATTTTGATTTAAGGGGTTTCTGATTTAAAATAATGATTTTGGGAAATAACAGACACCCTAGTAGACATTTATATGACTTTTATTGAAAAAAATTAAATTGCCTTTTTTCACTAATTATTTAATAACTTCTACATTTATCGTCCGATTTAGAAAAACTTTAGCTCAAATCTTTGTTAAAAAGATTGTTTTTCACTTGAGTCCTTAAAATTATTTTAAATATTTTTTTTTCTATCCATATGGAGCAACCAAAAACCAGAAATTTTTCAAAAATACTCGTTTTTGAAACTTTGAATGCCTGTAACTTATAAAATTTCAGTCTGACTTATACAAGCAGTACATCGTCAGAAGGAGATAGATCACATCATTCAGAAAATACACATTTTATGAAAATTAACTATGCTGTTAGCGAGATTTATGAGAATATCTGAAAAAATAGCTGAGAAAATGATTTTTGAGCATATCTCGAAAACGCTTCTTTGAAAAAAAAAATAATTTTGATTTTCGTGTTCAGTGACCCAAAATTAGTCTAGAAAATATATTTTTTCTAAGGACCCTACCATGACCCAAAATTTTGTAAACTAGTGTTATCGATAGAACTTTCGAACCAATGTTCAAAGTGTTTTATTTAATTTAATTTAATTTAATTTAATTTAATTTTATTTTATTTTATTTTATTTCATTTTATTTTATTTTATTTTATTTTATTTTATTTTATTTTATTTTATTTTATTTTATTTTATTTTATTTATATAATTTATAGGCTTCGTAAAGAATTATATTATATTTGTAGTACCTCGTGGCTTGATGGTTAGTGCGTAGGACTGTCATGCCGAAGGTGTGGGTTCGATTCCCAGCCGTGCCACCTAAAAACAGAATTGTTTTATTCGAGGTACTGCCTCTTGCGAGGAACTGACAAATCCTCCAAGAGTATACTTGTCATGAAAAAAGTGCTTCTCATTTAGCCGTTCGGACTCGGCAAAAAACTGTAGGTCCCTTCCATTCCTGCAAACAAACACGCACACAGGAATGGTTGTGAGTTGTAAGTCACTAGGCCCTGGTTCTCCACGAGCTGTTGCGCCACCTAATTTATTTATTTATTTTTAAAGAATTATACAATTTCTAGTCTCTTAAGCTTCTATCAACACGACTAAAATTGACTAGCAGAGCATCCAAAGTTGAACTTCATTCTAATTGAACATTTTTGTCAAAACTGTATGACTATGATTTCAATATTTTTCTTTAATACAGAAGCTTCCAAAAAATAAAACAGTATTGTATACCAAAATTTTCAAAACAATTTTTTTTTTTACTAAAAAAATATGTTTTTTTTGAAATCAAATAATTTCGAAAACGACATCATCGATATTTTTGAAACTTGATACTTAAGAGTTTTTTAATACTTTCCAAAATATTTTAAGAAAACATTTTACTTTTATGAAAAAACAACGGTACCCTTCATACAAAAGTTAAAAAACGGTTAACGAAAATATTTTTTTCTCAAAAATGACTCCTACGATTTTAATTAAACTTTTTCCGTATGCTTAAACTATCAAATATTATAAAATTTTAATCTTAGGAACTATTAGTAGTACCTCTCATACAATGGTTTTTTATGTTTTGAATTTTCTTATTATCAGCAGAACGAATTTAGATTAATTTTTATATATGGGTGATTCCGTCTCAACTGTGATTCTTTGTGTCCAAAAAATACAAAAATATGGTCAAAAAGAGGGAGAACTAAAAACAAAAAATGAAAAAGAGTTTCATTTATCGTCTATACTAGTTTTAGTACACTATATTTTTTATTTCTTTAAAAGTTGTAGCAAAATGCTTTTACTGTAATGATACTCTGACTAAATGAAGCCACAAACACAAAACAAAAATTGTTTCCAAGAAGTTTTAATTTTTGAAAATATTCTAAAAAAAGAATCACAGTTGGCAGAGAATCACCCATATACATATTTCAAATAAGTTCAAATAATATTGCACATCAAAATTTTCAAAAAACTAATTTCATGACTTCTAAAAAAGTTTCAAATTATTGTTTTGAAAATTTGATATCTTGAAAACGGGTTCAAAATTTTTGTTTGAAATTTAATTTTTATATGTACATAAATAAATACTTAAGATTTGCATGTCAACATTTTTCCTTTAAAATGTTGTAAGAATTTGATATATAAAAATTAATTTTTTAAAAACCGCTCTAACGATTTTAAGTTTTTTTTTAATACAACCATGTATGAGACTGTGAGTGCAAAAGCGGTTTAACCCACTTTTTTTTTGATCATGTTTTTCGTTTTGATCGATTTTTAATAATCTTTTTATTGAGATTCAAATAGTATACGTCACATTTTTGGAAAGCTTTTAGAAATTAAAATTTTACCTTTGATGACTTTTGATGCATAAGTGTAAAAATACGAGGCAAATATATCAACAATGCCAAAAAATGGGTTACACCACTTTTGCACTCACGGCCTCATATTGCTTTGAATTAAATCTGAGAAACTCGACGCTCCACATCAAAAAACCACTAAGAAAGCGATAAAAAAAATAAAAAACCTGTTTCCACCTACATACAAGAAAATAAGAACGAATACCTACGCAAATAGTCATCAGTTTCTAATTTTCATTCCAATCTATTTTAAAGGCTCCCGACACGGAAAGCATTTTGGGTGCCTTATCTTGGCAAAGAACAGTACCCAGCAAACATTTCCCTTCAGAAATGATTTATAAATAATTCACAGAAGTGAAAGAAATCCTCATTTATGAACTCATTTATAAACCGGTTTGGATCAAATTTACTGGGTAGCATTACTTCGAATTCGAATCGTTTTTATGTTGCATTAATAATAGAGTAATTCTTCACTTTAGTGAATGTAAATAGGACGCTTATATATTCCTTTCACTGAACAATTCATGAATCTTTTTTGAATCATTTAAATGAGACAGATTTGATTCATTAATATGAATATAAATTGGAGTTTCCTCATTCAGTTTAGTGAATATAAATTGAATTATATTTAATTCATTAAAATGATTCTTTAATAATTCGAATGTATACCATAGAACTGAATGTAAATATTATTTCAGTGTGGTTATACAAAATGCTATTTCAAAATGGTAAAATTATCTGCATTAACAGTTTGATTTCCCTAGATTTATCGAATGAAACTTAGGATAAATTTTGCTAAAGTATATTATTTTATTTTAAATTCAATTGAAATGTTGTCACAACAAATGAGATGTCACTTTATTTTTATCACTTTATTATGTTTATTTGTTAATTTATTCAATATCTTTTTTTATTTTTTTTTCACTGCCACAATGGATATAGTTCCGTCCGTAAAATAACAATACGCAAAATTGAATGAAAGTGACGAATTTCCTCTTTGCATAACTTTTGTTTCAGTTTTGGCGCGTCTAGGTCCCGTTATGGCTTTTCAAAACAAAATGAAAGGGACATTCAGTTAATGTGAATAAAAATGGACGAATATACCTCTTTTGAGGATCGCTTGTGCGCGTTCACTTTTATTCATATTATGTGAAGGAAATAAGAGTCTCGATATTTTTTTATTATGAAAAAAGTGAACACAAATCCCCTTCCCCGCGTATGAGGTAAAAGTGATGGGATATTTGAGTATATTCACATTTGATTCACTAAAGTGAGTGTTTCTCGAATACATATTCTTCATTTTCACTGAATGTTCAATGAACGTTCAGACAAATGTTTGCTGGGTCATCGAGAACAAAAGAATTTGTTTCTGTTTAGAAAATATGCGATGTGTATTGAACCTTTATGTAACGATAAAAACTTGTTTTGATCCTCTTTTTTTGTTTCCTCTTCTCCTCAATGTCTGAACCTACGCATGTATGCATGTACATACATACATACCAATTCATTCTTTATTTTTTTTCGGCAGTTTGTTTTTGTTCCCTTCTCACTCTCGTATATTGACACTGCTGTGACGTGAGGAGAAGGAAGATAATTGCCTTCTCTCATGTAGTGAGGAAATAATGTATTTTTTTATCTTTCATCTGCTGTGAGCTGGGTGTGAAGCTATGATGAGGGAATAATACACTTCTTGCTTCAGTCGTCTCTAGCGCTAGTATCTTTTTCCTCAAGTAATACTACTATTAGATTTATATACAATGATAAAACTTACAAACTATATAAAACTAAATTAAACTAAGTAAAACTAATTAAAACTACTATAAAACTACTTAAATTTACTTACAATCTACTTACAGACTACTTACAAACTAGAACAGCCACAGCAAGCATTTGAGAGTTTTTATAATTTTATTGTATGTTTTTCATTTTTTTTTTGTGCCACCCTGACTGTCATTGCTTAAAAATAAATACCTTAACCTATGTAAGTCGACCATGGCATAGAAAATGCAGTCAACTTTTAAATATCCGAAGAAACTTCGTGTTCAGTACCCATGTTCTGTAACTATCGCATCGATAAAATTCGTCGAGAAACGTTGAAATATGGAACAAAAGTCATTTTATCGCATCATCGGGGTTCTGTAACTTTGACATGCGATAATTTTATCGCATGGAACAATATGGAATGAAAATCACTGGAAAGTGCGATAAAATGGTGTTCTGTAAGCTCGAAAGGCGATAACTTTTTCACATCAAACGTCAAAACTTATCACCTGATTAAAAGCAGGCGAAAACCAAAACATGGCGGAGGCAAAAAAGGTAAGCAAAATAATAATTAACTAATTTCGAAACTTTATTGATCAGTATCAGTGCTGCTAACCGTAGAATAATTATGCTACATGTAGCATAATTTGTGGTCCTGTATGATGTATGATTGAAATTCATTATCATACGCAAAATGTATGATAATTGTGGTATTTGACTTAGATTTAAATACAAAATTTCGCTATCCAAATTTAAAAGACATCAAGTCTAAACATAAATCTACTCTTTTTTTTAAACTTCTTCTGAATGCAGCCATCAGCCTTCTAATATAATAGTATGTTACTACGTTGAAGCTCGCTTCAACTCTTTGTATACCTGGCTCGAGTTGAATTGAGCTTGATTCGACTCGATTCCGCTCGGGGAGCTGAGTCGAGTCGAAATTTGTGACGAAAAACCTGGGTCGAGGAGTTGGCTTTATAGATAATACACTTTGGTCTGTTTATTTGTATGTTTGTCTTCAAATCTAGTTTTGTTTAAATAGATACGTGTAGTAAAGTACTCGTGTTAATTCAATTATATTTGCTTTGCATTAAAATAAATACATTAATGCCATTCATTTTTCTGGAATCTCAATACCATTTCAACTCAACTCTAAATGGAGCACTCAACTCAAGTAACGAAAAACCTTGGTTGAATATTCGACCCTATTTCAACTCGAGCTCTCGATTCTGCTTGTAAACGTAGTAACATTTTTGGCACTTCTTAACTCGTGTAGACGCTTTCATTTTCGTTGTCCATTGAACTCTTTTCAACAAGACATCAAGTCTGTCCTTTACTTTGAGTAAAAGTTGTGTCAAAGTTCATATAAAAAAGAAATTTTGACACATGTTTGGACTAAAAATCACAGAAACTGGAAAATCAAATATTTCGAAAACGTTATGATCGACTCGATATTTGAGACTTTTGAAGTACTATCTAAACAATTTTTAGAAAAAATTTTACATTTATGAAAAAATAACGGTACCTTCCATACAAAAGTTAAAAAACCGCAAAGGAAAATATTTTTTTGCTTAAAAACGACTCCTACAATTTTGTAATATTTTAAGTAATATTGCATATCAAAATTTTCAAAAAAAAAGTTTTTGAATTTTAAAAAAAAGTTTCAAATTTTTTTTTGAAAATTCGATATCTCAAAAACGGGTTAACAATTTTTTTTCTTCAAATTTTGTGTTAGTATACACATAAATATCTGTGGTGTTTGGTAGAAACATGATAACTCCATTTTAAAATTTGCGTCTTTGGGTCTACTTTACATCGACCTACAACCTAAACGGGTGAACCGATTTTCTTCAAATTTGAAACATAATTTTTCAAAGGTTATGTTCATAAGTATTCCAAATTTGAAGACAATCTGTGGCCTCGTTTACACTCTAGCTTGATTTAAAGTGGGCGTAAAGACGCTAATTTTAAAATGGAGTTATCAGGTTTCTACCAAACACCACAGATATATACTTCAGATTTGCATACCGAAATTCATTCTTAAAAATGTTTTAAGAATTTTATATGTAAAAAATTATTTTTTTAAGAAACCGCTCCAACGATTTAAAATTTTTTTTCCATACAATCATATTCAATCAAGAATTAAGATGGCATTCTTTTTTTTCACCTCAAACTGTCAAAAGAGTTTTTTTTAGCCAATTTAAATGTCGTATTTCAAACTCTACTTTACTTTGTTTAAGCATGTCTAAAACGTATCTTCGCTCCGAAAAAAGTTATGCGCAATTTAGAAAAAAATTTAAAAATCTTTTATTTTTCGATATTTTGTATGTTGGACGTTGGTTTTTGTTTCTTTTCCTGCTTAAATTTTTCAAGAAATTCTCCAAACTATACATTTCGATAGAAAATTGAATTTTGAACAAAAAGTTTTAGGAGTAAAATTGCCAAATTAAGCTTAGTTTTCGAGTTATATCAAAAATATTGAAAAGTGGCCAGTGTGACCATTACATAAATAATAATAAAGGCCAAACAAACATGTTGAATAATAAATACTCTTGCACGTAATTGTTCCTTTTTTAAAGGTCTATTTAATAAAGTGGGGCTGTTAAGGAGACCAATCTTTCATTTTGACCTGACGGGTTGAACTTAAGTATACAAAGAGTTCATATCCTAACTTTACTTTAAAGAAGTGTTGGGAGTGTGTCAACATTGTCAGAAGGACAAGAGGAGGGTTGTCACTTACCAGTTTAAATCCCGAAATGTTGCTTATAAATCGAAAACCAAGGGTTGGGCGTTGACCCGAGAACTCCCGTTTGTTTCAGCACTCTTGAAGCCATAGGACCACATAATTGTTTTCCTCCCACCCCTTCCCTTGTACGAAGGGGTGGAAAAAGTCGTTTCGGGAGAGAAAATTTGAAAAGCCCAGAAAATTAAGAAAAATATTCTAATTAATAAAATTTAAAGATGCTGTCAACGCAGAATTTCACAATCTACTACATAACATCCGAAGTTGATTGGATACCTACTTTGGTTTTTTTCAAAAGCCACTTTCAAAGTGCTGGGGAGGGGGGGATATGAAAGATTAACAAACTTAAATATTCATCTTGGTATAATATAAGCATATGACACATATTTTAAGGGTATTCTTTAATATCCAATCTTACAAAATCAGAATGAACTCGATACGACTATCTTAAAAAAGTTATAGAATTTTTAGTGAAACAAGTAAAATATTACCAAATTCGAACAGCATTGACACATACTTTATGAACTATTAGTGTATTAAGACTCAACCCGTCAGGTCGAAATGAAAGGTTTGCCCTCATATCGGGCACTAACGCCCCTACTAATAGGCTATGAGGAATTTATTAAACAATCAAAGCATAGCAAACATCATAATTGCTACTCGGTATATATTTAATTTAGATACAAAAAAATGCGTTCTTTATATGTACTTACATAAATGTTAATAAATTTAATAATTAAATTTTTATTTTAGAGAAATTCTTTTTTCTTTTTTTTATTAGGGACATTTTTTTTATTTTGCGTATGATAATTTTTACTCTGGTATGATAGAAATCAGCGCATTGTATGATAATTCACTGTGAACGATATGGCAGCACTGATCAGTATATATTTTTAGAGATGCGCGAGAATATCAAAAAATCAAAAGGAGACTCTGGTGGACTTTATGTTTGAGCATAAATCCTTTGCACGTGGACAATTTGCTGATTCCAACAGCAGGCAAAATAATAATGAAACTTGGGAGTCCCTAAGCTCCCGGCTCAACTCCCAAGGGCCTAATATAAAATCGATGGAGCAATGGAAAAAGGTATGAATGATATTACGTACACAACACAATTTTATTTATGAAAACTATGTCTTTCCATTTCAGTGTTGGACTGACATAAAATCGGCTGTGAAGAAGCAGGCTAATGAGCAGAAAGCCTTCATAAATAGGACTGGTGGTGGAAGCATCACCGATGGACCTCGCCCTCTAGGCGACTTCGAGGACAAGGTCCTATCCATTACAACAATGGATGCTGTTGATGGAGATGCTTCCACCCCTGAGCTGGGACTAGCAACACCATTCCTTCAAGTGAGTACATACCTACATATATTTTATTTTGTTGAGTTGAATAATATCTTAATTTTTATTATTTTAGAGTCTAGAAATAATGATTGGGGCAGCAGCCGAAGCAGTGTTCCCAGATTGGTGGTTTTTCCAACCAAAATGGTTGGAAAAAATGCCTTTGGTGGGAAAAATGGTGGGAAAATATTCATAGTGGGATATATGGTGGGAAAATATTTCAATGGTCTCTTCTTTGGTGGGAAGAACCACAATTCACCATACCTGCCTATCTTCGAATTTTATGACCTACATTATAATGATTTGGCACAAAAAAACAGAATTTAAAAAATATTTTTTTTGTGAATACCACACAAATGAGTTACCAAAAATCACTGACCATGAACAAATTAAAAAATATCTCAAAATTCATAAAAATCAATGGCTGACCAATTACTGAAACTTACTAGCTGACCTTTTACGACCTTTAAGTGACCTTTCAAGTGAGATGCCAATATTTTTTTTGTAACCTTGAAACGAACTTTAAAAATTCATATGAAAAACTTTGGCTGACCAATTTTTGAAAATAGTTGATCTTATCATGATCTAGTGATCTTTCGGATCGGTATTTTTGTGAATATTCCACAAATAAGGTGGCAAAAATCATACGTGACCTTAAGAAACTTTGAGTCTTGATTACAAGTTTTCTTGGGCTGACTAATTTCTAGGACAAGTTAACTTTCTTCACCAATTACTGACCAATTACTAGATGACATACTATTTTTGTGAATATGAAGTACCAAGAGTGCAGAGCCAACATTCTTCTTTTCTTATATCTAGGAAATATTTATAGCAGGAAAGGTTATGGTGGTTTTATTTCCTTCCAGTACAAAAATGGTGGGATTTTTTTTGGAATTTGGTGGGATTCTAGAAATCTCATCTGGCATCACTGAGCCGAAGAGACTGACGATGATGTACTGCCAGAAGCATCAAGAAGCAAAAAAAAAAAGACCCAGCACACATATGAAAGTGCAATACAAGAGGCAAGAGCTATGCACACCTCTGTCATAGAAAAACTTGATGTTTTAATTTCCTAAAATAAGGAAATTCTTTATATCCTAAAACGTTAACAACTTTTTTAATTATTATTATTTTTTGTTTGTTTCCCTTTTATTTGCTCTTTATTTAATTGATTTTTGTTTGAATTGGCCTTATTTTATTTTATGTTATTTTAAGTTTATATTCATCTCTTTATGTGATTTTATTGTTAATGGTGTTCTTTGTTCCTTGTTCTTTTTGGTTTAGTTATTTTGGAGTGGCTTTATTTTATTTTTGTTATATTAAGTACCTTATGGATACCTATTTTATTTTGTGCTTTTTTTTTAATAAATCAACTAACTAATTAAAATAACTTTTAAGTTTGCATTTCATTATTAACAAAAAAGAGGTTCACACATAATGTACATACATGCATACATACATATCTTGCATTTTTTTTTTTTTTTTTTTTTTTTTTTTTTTTTTTTTTTTTTTGAAATTTCACTGAAATTCTTATAAGTGTTAAATGGAAAACAATGTCACTTGAAAAGTACCTGCTCGATTTGGATGATTCAAACGCTCCTGAGTCGCAAATTTGATGATATGCTTAATTTCAAAAATAGTTTCTAGTTTCAACAAATATTTCAAAAAAATTTCATATAAAAATAGTTTCTTCATGTTCAGGGATTGTATATGAAATGATGAAACTATTCCTATATGGAATTTTTTTGTAATTTTTTGGTAGAATTGAGAATGGATTTAAGGACCAGTTGGAGGGCTTAAATTTAGACTGATACGTGTTTCAATCATCCAAAAGAAGAAAGTAAATTGTTTTAAAGTGACATGTATCTAAAAATTACAAGAATTTGAAGAGAAAATCATACGAAATCAATACGAATCAAACATTATGATTTTCTATAATTTGTTTTTTTTTTATTTAGTAATACTAAGAATAAAATAAGATAGTACTGTTTGCAATATCTTAAGACAGCCTAGTTAAAATTTCGCTTGATGCGGTCCCGAATCACCGTGGCTGCTCGTAGATGGGCTGATGAACTTTCGTGAACAAAATCTTCATCTCCAGCATCATCTTCGGCTTGAAAGTTTTCCTCGACTAAAAGTCCGTGCCTTAAACGGAAGTTATGCAGCACACAGCATGCATTAATTATTCTTCCTGCTGCTTGCGGAGAATAGGATAACCCCAGTTTAAGGCACCGGAACACAGATTTTAAAACTCCGTTGAGCCTCTCAACACAGTTGCGTGTTCTTGAGTGAAAGGAGTTGTAATTTCTCTCATCAACAGCAGAAGAGGAGCGATATGGCGTCATAAGATAAGGGCGAAGTGGATAGCCGGAATCACCTACATAATTCAAAATGATTTTAAATTGTAGTACAAGCGCCTTGTTAAACAGAATTGCTTACCTAAAAGCCAAGAGCTGTGTTCTCCCGATTGACAAGCTTCATATCTTCGCTCAAGTAAAGATTTCACTTGAGATCCATCCCATATATACGAATCATGTGAGGATCCTCCAAACCTTGCTATCACACTAAAAATTTTCAGGTTGAAGTCACATATCTAAACGCAATTTTCATTAAAATTAAGATTTTAAGTTTCTCAGAATATATTTACCAACTGGACATTCTTCGAGTGGTATCCCTTTCTATTGAGATAGCATGCTTCGATTCCAGCATTCGGTTTTTGGATCCTGACATGTGTGCAGTCAACTGCCCCAATAACTCCGGGAAATCCGGTCTCATTGTAAAATCTAGTAATAATGTAGGTACATTTATAATAATAATGAGTTCAAAAATATTTTTCAAATTTACCTTTGCTTTATCGATTCGTATTCCTCTTCTCTCGGGAATTTGATCCACTTGCCCGCTAGCTTATCTTGAAGTATTTTTGATACTTCGGCTACAATGCGGGACACCATAGTTCGGCTCATCGCTGCTGAGAAGTCTTGTCCAACATCCCTTTGGTAGGACCCAGGCGCAAAAAAAATGCAATGCCGCACAGATACGGACAGGGATGGGGATAAAGGTCGTCCTCTGTCCCTGCCTCATATGTGGACGCATTTCTTCGACAAGAACGCAAGCTGCTTCCCGACTAAGTCGGTACAACTCCCGAAATCGCTCTTCCGGCATTTCAAATGGGTTTGTATTATCCCGAAGTCTTTGTCTATGAATACGCATTCTGTTGCGTCGTTGGTCCATTTCCGACAATAATATTATTGCAAACATGGTTAATTATATTTAATTTATTAATAAATTCACTTTTAAGGAATAAACTTTCACTTTTTTCAATTATTTTAGAACTTTAACTTTGTTTTTCTTACTATTTGCGTCCGTTTTTTGTATAGTTATTCACTAGTGGATAATTTTCAGCTTAAATTCACATCACTTTCTAAACAATTCTTTGTTAAATTAGTATCAAAAGAAAAAATATTCACTTCACGATTTAAAAAAATGGAATTGTTTTGGTTTTGAAATGTCAATGTGACAGTTTTACTTATCGCCTTCCATTGGAAATTCCAGTCAGAACTGTTCCGAAATTTCAGTTATCGCGTTCCGTTACAGAAACCCAATTTTTTCCAGAGGCGATAACTGAGGAATGAGTTGTTTCATTTTTTAACGATGCGAAAAGTTATCGCCTGAGTTACAGAACATGGGTACAGGTTTCAACCACCAGAATTGGTTCTCCTGCCTTACGCCATCTCTTCGGTCCCGATCGGACACAGTCCTACTGAACCGAAGGTGCTCGGCTCCGTCTTGTGCGAGGACGTCTCGACTGTAAACGAGCCGCCGATCTATAGTTCTACGGCCGACGTGGTAGATTAGCGGAACCGCAGCCCTATCCTGGATCAGCCTTCGACTGTCTAAATAGAGGAATGCATCGTGCGGAATAAAGCCGCTTAGACGCACACTCTCGTAATAATCGTTTTTAGGGTAATAAGCCCCAAAAATTAAGCTGTTGGTCGAGGACATTGCTCTTGCAATGTGACCTCGAATAAGCTTCAATAAGAAATTATCTATCCTGTTTATGTTGGCACCGTTGTATAGAAGCAGGTTGGAATAATAATGTTTGTACTCCGACTCTGGTGTTCTGTGTAATCCAAGGCAGCGTCTAAGACACTGCCTCTCAAACACCCGAATCCTTTCCATTTGAGATGGGGCAACGTTGAACCAAACCGGGCACCCATATGCAATCATCAGCCGTATGAGGGCCATGTAGCAAATCACCTTCACCCTGCTGTCAAGCCGGCTGCTATAAAACAACCGTTTCGTCAGTGCAAACACTCCCCAAGCCCTGGACAGAGCAGCATTTATATGTGTGTCGAAATACAAATACTGATCCATCCAGATGCCAAGGTACTTTACTACACCTTTACTCGCCAGTGGCTGTCCATTTGACCCTACGATCACCAGCTTACGCCAATTCTTTCTCGTATCCCTTGTGGCTCCATGCAACGGAGTCCTAAACAAGATAGTTTCTGATTTCTGAAAGTTGATTTTCAGCTTCCAGTCATCGCGATATCGCTGAATCTTTTCGAAGTCACGCTGCAAAAGAATTCTGATGACCTTGACTTTTGGAGCTGTTCTGTACGCAATTAGATCGTCGGCATACACAATTGCCTGAGTTAGACTACTTATCAGATCGCTGGTGTAAATGCTGAATAGAATCGGCGAGTTGACCGCATCCTGCTGAAGACCATTTTTAATATTAAAGGTTGTGGGAGAAGTCACATTGCAACTCTTGACAACAAACTTTCTACCATTGAGCATATCATAAGGCATATATAATAGTGGTTTACTAATGCCTAGTCTGGTCAGCTTTAGATAAAGACCCTCTAGCCATACGGTGTCGAAGGCCTTCTCCAAATCAACCAGACAGTCACCCGTACACTGCTTTTTAGATTTGTTCCATTGGACATCAGAAACGAGTTTAGACGCGGTATGAATGGTGTCATGTCCCGCCTTAAAACCGAACAGATTTTCCGGTATGATATTATTGTCCTTTGGCAACTAAACAGAGCTCTATTGATAACTTTTTCGAATACCTTGCTGATACTCGGAAGAAGACTTATCGACCGGGGATTCGCCGGATTGGAATTGTCCTTTCCCTTTTTCGGGAGAGGATGCACCACAGCTGTCTTCCACCGCACTGGATAATATGCATTATTCAGAGCGTTGTTAAACAGTGTGGTATAAATGTCTACTGCTTCTTGCCGTAAATGTCGAAGTACAACGTTGGATATGCCATCGACTCCTGCTGACTTCTTCTTCTTTAATGAATCGATGATTAGCTGAAACTCCACCTTCGTAATTAACAGGGAACTGGTTCTATTTCGCTCGGCGATTATGGCGTTTGTCAAATGATCTTCATTGAACCCGGTTAAACCAAGGTTCTCTGATCGCCATTGCGTGATGTCATTCCGAAGGTAGAAGTGCTGTTTTCTGTCGTTCTCTGGAGCTTAAGACACGGAAGGTCGTTCTGATCATTCCTTCTAAATATCTTGTTAATTTGGGGAAACAAACTCGGGTCGCTAGAATTAACGGCCCGGATCTTATTATCCCGCTACAAATTAATCGACAACCGATAGTTTTCCTTTATTAGTTATTTGATGTTCTTGATCGAAGACTTCAGTGTCCTAATCTCCAGATCGTGTGGGTCAGTAAACCGCGTGGCCAGCGCACCTTACTGTAATTGTAAGTATGCACAGGCACATACTCATCCAACTCCATGAGCTCGTTCGGAAGCTGTATTACGGTGGCGAGTCCGCAGTGGTCACTGTCGTACTCGATCGTTCGTAAACAGTTTCTTGGTTTTTGACCCACAGTGTCCGTAATTGTCAGTCTTGAGTCTATTAGCAATAGATCTGTCATAAGATCAGTAGGCTGAGCTGATTCCGGTGCATAAGCCGCGATCACATACATTCGCTTCCCCCGTTGGAGAGGAATGCATACGATGCACGCCTCCAACAGCCGAAATATGCGCAGATTACAATTACATATAACTTTATGATTAATGCCTTTTCGTATGAAGATTGCGACGCCCCCCCCCCCCCCCCTTGAGTGGGGTTGGGTCGATCTCTTCTAACGATATTGTAATTGTTGTTAGTCAATTTATATTTCTGGTTCAGCTTAGTTCCACTGGCCATAAACACATCTGGACTCTGGTCTTTCAACAATTGGAAAAGATTAGCTCTACGTTCGGTCCTAATCAGTGAATTTACATTCACAAAGAGGCCTCTCCGACAGCGTGCCTTTAACCTCTTATTTGCGTTAAGCTAGGCAAAATAGAGTAGATATAGTCTACCCTATTCGCCTGCTCCTTGATCTTTTTCTGAAGTCCTGTCAACTGGCCTTGAATTGCCAGCAACATGCTTCTAATTTCGGCCTGAGCGTCCGGAGCCCTAGGCACGAAGGCCGGTTGGGCTACCTCAGCTGCAGGCTGTACCGTGTTTCGTTTCCCCTTCCTGCCGCCATTTGGGCGTAGGAAATTCGGGGATTGACGGGCATTGTTGTGGGAGCCCGCGTTGGGGGGCGTTTCTCAACTACTGTCTGCCTAGCCGCTTTATTAATACGTATTTGCTGAAAAGCTGAGCAACCCCGATAGTTAGCAGGGTGCCCCTCCTTTCCACAAAGTGCACATTTAAGCTGGGTCATATCATCGACCCTTTCCTCTCCGAGCTTGCACTCTCCCTTGATGTGGTTCTCGCCACACTTCACGCAGCATGACTGCATTTCGCAGTTTGCTGCAGCGTGGCCGAACCTTTGGCAGCACATGCATTGAAGCATGTCGCCACGTCTCTTTAATCTATCCCTTATTACAACCTGGGGCCTATAACACAAGGCTCCAAGTCTACAAGCCAAGAGCCACTTGTAGGATTACGTTAGTTTTACAAGTGTAGATTATTTCTGTAACACACAAAAAAAAAACTTACATTTGTAGAAACAAAAATTTCCCTACACTTGTAGGCATTCCATTCTGCATGCAATGAGTTGAGTGTTCGTCGGCGATCGACCGACAAGATCCAGAACCGACCGATTGGAAAGCTTATAACTTATTTAATTTTCATTTTTCAAAATGCAAAAGTGGATGAAAACTTATACCATTTTAAAAATTGTATTGAACAGGAGGGACAGTGGGGGCATTTCAATAAATTTTGCACCTAAAAATTCATTTTCATAAAAAAATATCGTCAATTTTATTAGCTTCAAAAAATTATAACTTTGCTTCTAATGCTCGGATATTTGAGATTAAGACATTATGAATTCAAAATTCGTGTTAAATTCCGGACTAAAAAGGTAAAGGCTTATATCATAATTCACAAAGATTTGGCCCTGCATCTATGCGTGTATAGACATGCTATAAAGTATTCCCCGGTTAAAAAACTGATGCCAACAAAATAAAAACATATGTAAATAAAAAACGGAATTCTGTTAATTGATCTAAAAATTACGCAAAAAGCGGGGAACACTGTACCTACATTTTTACTTGCGATATAGGAACTATAGGGCACGTTTTGGGTTCGTACAACAAAAAATTTGAGATAACAATCAAACATAACATTACGATGATAGAGAACACGGAAAAAGTTTGTGGCACAATTCTGTCTGTTTGTATCTGGATCTAAAGCCTAAGCCAATGATGCGATTTTCTTCAAATTTTGAAGTTAAGGTTTTTTTGTAACTCTCCAGAAGCGAAATTGATTTTTTTTTTATTGTATTGTATTGTATTTGTATTGTATTTATTAATTCATTTTGATAGGTACAATAATTCAGTTTATAAATAAAGTTTAGAAGACCAAAAAGAATTTAACATAATGGAAATATTACAAATGGTACTAAGGTAAAATAAAAAAAACCAGAGAGTTATCAAAAGAAAAATAAATTTTTTAAAAGAAGGCAAGAAAATAATTGAAATTTAAGTGATTTTAGTACTTACTCAATAAAAAATATAAAATAGTATTACAATATAATAATATATTATACAAAAACTACAAAAAAACTTTAAAAATAGTGGTATTCATCTGAAAACAATTATGTATGTAACCGTAACCAAAACAAATTAAGAGAGCTCTAAAAATAACGGTACTTGCCATACAACCGTCAAGGAAGAGCTAATTTATCTCAAAAAAGGCTTTAACGATTTTGATTAAAACAAATCAGTGTATTATTGATGTACTTTCTGGTAAGAAAAAAAATTACCAAAAATATTTATTAACGGTATTTGCCATACAACGGTTTTTTTATTTTTGGTTTTCTCATTCAACGCTCATCCGATTTCAATAAAATTTCTTGCACAAAAGCTTTCTTAGAAGATAAATAATACTGCATGCCAAAATTTTGGAAGAAATAAGTTTTGGATTTTGAAAAAATATTCAAATTTTTTTTTTTTGAAAATTCAATATTTCAAAGACGGGATGGTAAATTATTTTGAATTTTCAGTTTTATATGTATATTAATATATACTCAAAATTGGCACCGATTTTTTTTAATGTTACAAACATTTTACATATATACAAACAAATTATTTTTAAGAAAACGGCTCCAAAGAATTTAAGTTTTGTTTGCTTATATCACATTTTTTTCAAGTAATCAATTGGCGTGCTTGTTTTAAAGCTCTAAGTTATTATCAGGCTGCTTATACAATTAAAAGAATGATCCACAAAAAATGTGATTTTGAAATTATATTTGTCAGGTTCTGGCAGCTTTTTCTTGATATTTCAAAATTAAAAATGACAAATAATTTCAAGGTACACTCAGTGACAAAAGAAAGTATTCACTGGACCCTAGAAACCACTAGTTTATAATATATATTCACTTTTCGGACACATTGTAATTGTAAAAACTAATTAAGAGAAATGATATCCCTTTCTTAAGTCTCCAGATGCTCGAACATGGTGCGAGTAAACATAGTTCGACTTAACTCCGCAGACAGTGAAACCAAGCTGAGACCAAACTACTCGAACTTTATTATTTTTACGATTTATACGTCATTCCAATAGTTCACTGAAAGACTTACATATTTATTTTTTTATTCGGGATATTTGAAATTTTTCTTTTTCTTTGCTAAATTTTAAAATTGAAATTTAAAATTAAAGTGAAATATTCGAGTAAACAAACGAAACCATTCCGCAAACAGCCGAATCTGGTACGACAAACAAATAGCCCCGACCTTGAACATCGATAAAAATCAAACTTTTTTTGATTTTGGTGAGACCAAATTTTTGTTTAGTGACCTAACCAGCCCGCAAACAAGTAAAATCGACTCGAACATAGTACTCGAACTATATTCACTGTTCACTCGCACCATGTTCGAGCGTCTCCAGAGCCCTTAAAAAACATTTTTTTTAACTCGTTTTTGCTCTGCTGACACTTTGATTGATTTAATGAGAAATATGTATAATGAAGAAATAATGTGGTGTCATACGGGCATTGCTAAGATTAAAAATTATAGGTACGAAAAAGAAGAGTAAAAAGAAATCATTATTTATTTTGAATAACATACAAAAGTCCACTTTTGAATTTAAAGTTGTACCTGAGCGAAACACGTATGGACTTAAGGTCACAGTAATTTTATATTAAATTATATATACCTACACAAGATATTAAGATTTATTCAAAGTAGGCATATTCAATAATTACATTTTTCAATTGTACATAAATATACAATATGTATGTGGGATCACCTTGTCATTTATGGATGATCTCTATAACCTTATCACAAACTCACCACACTTTGCCTCACGAATTACCTGATAAAGAGATAAGAAGACACACTCATTCTTGACTTCAACGAGATCGGATCTTCTGTTCTGTTCAGTTAATTAATTTAAATACCTACTCCTACTTAATCTATTTTCTAATTTTCTATTGAAATTTGTTTAATTATTTGCCTATTTTTCTTTTCTGAATTGTTTTGTAAAAACTTAATTTTAAATAAAAAACTTTGGAATCAAATCCTATAAATTGTGGGGGCTCAACCATTGAAATTGAGTGCATAAAATTGGAAAAATCAAAAAATAAAAAATAAAACTTCGAAAAAAATTGAGATCTTGGCTGAGGAGATGACGAATTTCTGCTGAAGCTGTTAGTTGTTGGTGGAGATTAAAGACGAAAAACGGGAAATAGGAAGAACTGTAGAAGACAAGAACGGCAGAATTAACGGAGTAAACTTGGTAGTATATGCATATTGTGGAACCGTAAGTTAACCGCACGAGGTAAATGCTTTATTACATCATACATTTTGATTTGACACAATTAAGAGTAAGCAGTTACACAAATTAAAATATTAAATCTATAATGGGGAAAAAAAATAATAAGAACAGTACTTCGATCGGCGGAGGAGGATAACGTGATTTTTCCGATATTTTCGAGGATTTAGAAAAAAGGCAGGAAGAAGTTGAGGCTAGGAAAAAACAAAAGGAAAAGGAGTTAGAGTTGGATAGGAGAGAGGGTCTGATTAGGGAAAAAGAGAATGAGTTGGCAATGAGGTTGGAAGTGTCGATTCTGAAAACAACTTTAGAAGAAGAATTGCTGAAGGTGAGAGGGCGTTCAAATATTACTTTTGATGATGTTGCAACTGTGGTACCAGAATACAGTGGGAATGACGATTATGACGTAGGAAGTTGGGTACAAGATGTCGAAAAAGCAGCAGAAAACATGAAGTGGTCTGATATTGAGATGGTGTTGTTCGGTAAACGGTTGTTGAAAGGTCCCGCTAAGTTGGCAATTAGATCAGAACCAGGCATTTCCAAATGGGGAGAGTTAAAAGATTTTCTTGTCGAAGAATTTTCTCCAAAAATCTGCACCGCAGATATTCATAAAAAGTTGGCACAGAGATTGCAAAAACGAGACGAAACGATTCACGAATATCTTTTGGCTATGAGAGAGATTGGGTCTAAAGGAAGAGTAGATGATGCTTCAGTCATTGAGTATGTTATTGATGGTATAGGTGATACTCCACAAAACAAAATGATTCTATATGGTGCGGCTACCATGAAAGAATTTAAGGAAAAGTTGTCAATTTACACTAAATTTAAAGAGAGTTTTTCTTCGAGTCACAAGGTAAAAGACTCCAGGCCTACAACAGAAGGTGGCAAAAATATAGTTCGTAAGCCCAATACTCGTTGCTTTAACTGTGGACAACTAGGGCACCAGAGTAGACACTGTAGTGATAAAAGGCCTAAATGTTTTTCTTGTAATGAGTTTGGGCATAAGTCAACAGATTGTCCCAAAAACCAACAAAAAGAAAAGAAAAGCAACTTTGTTGAAGGTTTAGGAGTCAACACACTGAAGCTGATATCTGTAAATGGCTACGAAGTGCAGGGCCTTATAGATACTGGCAGCGACATTACACTAGTTAGAAGTGATGTATATGTTAAGATGGGTGCACCACCTATTATCCAAAAGTCATTCCCAGTACGTGGTCTGTCTACTAGTTCTGTAGAGACTCTTGGTTATTTCATTGCAGAGATAAAAATTGATAACTGTATTTGCAATGGGTGTGTTTATATCATGTCTGATTCGGTTATGCAGTCACAGTTCATCGTTGGAAAAGATGTCTTGATAGGGAAAAATATAAAGCTTGCTCCTGAGGGCATACAGGTTACTGAGATTGAGGAACATCTTTGCCAAATCGCTAAAGTATGCACATTAAATGAGTCTGTTTATACGATAGGAAACGAAGCTTATAAGGAAGAAACCGATCGACTAGTTGCCGAGTATAATCCTATAGCACGAAACTCATCACCAGTTGAAATGAATTTGGTCTTAAAGTCAGATGTTCCTATTTCGCAACCCCCTAGAAGACTTTCACCGTTAGAAAAAAAAATAGTTGATGATCAAGTAGCAAACTGGCTGAGTGATGGTATTATTAAGCCAAGTTCTTCGGAGTATGCAAGCCCAGTTGTTTTAGTCAATAAAAAAGATGGGACGAAGCGACTTTGCATAGATTTCAGACGACTCAATAAGGAGATTGTTAAAGATCACTTCCCTCTTCCTTTAGTTGAAGATCAGATAGATGCTCTCAGTGAAGCGGAAGTATTTTGCACTTTGGACTTAGAGAACGGTTTTTTCCATGTTCGTGTGTCTGAAGAAAGTAGTAAATACCTTTCATTTGTAACGCCATCTGGACAATGGGAGTTTTTGCGAGCTCCTTTTGGCCTTTCCACTTCCCCAACTGTTTTTATGAAGTTTATTTACAAATTTTTCTGCCGTTGATTCGAAAAGGATACATGCTGGTTTTTGTGGACGATGTAGTGGTTAAAGGGAAGAATTTCGAAGAGTGTCTAGAGAGACTAAAAGAGGTGCTGGCTTTGGCTGAAAGCTATGGTTTAAGAATTAAGTGGCAAAAATGTCAATTTTTATGTCACACCATAGAGTATCTTGGTTTTATAATTTCGAAAGGAACAGTTAAGCCGTCGGAACACAAAACCTTGGCAATCAAAAAGTTTCCGGAACCTAAAAATATCAAAAAGGTACAGAGCTTTTTGGGTTTAACAGGCTATTTTAGAAAATTTATACAAGACTACTCAGTAATAGCAAGACCTTTAACGCAATTACTAAGAAAGGATGAACCATTTAAGTTTTCAGTCTCACAAAAAATTGCATTTGAAAAACTGAAGAAATGCATTTCAACGGAACCTGTTCTTTGAATTTATAGCCAGGAAGCTGAAACGGAACTGCACACTGACGCCTCAAAGTGGGGATTTGGAGCAGTGCTACTGCAAAGATCCAACGATGCATGTTTTCACCCGGTATATTACTACAGCAAAAAGACGAACAAGCAAGAAGAGAAGTATTCCAGCTATGAGCTGGAAGTACTTGCAATTGTGAATGCCTTAAAGAAGTTGCGAGTGTATTTGCTGGGAATACAATTCAAAATTGTAACAGACTGTGCGGCTTTTAAAGCCACTATGGAAAAAAAGGATATACTTCCCAGAATCGCAGGATGGGCTTTGTTGCTGCAAGATTATGGATATACACTTAAGCACCGTGCAGGAAGCCGTATGAAGCACGTTGATGGACTCAGCCGTAACCCTATCTCAATGACCATTTCAAGCGAGTTCCTGTTAAGAGTTGAAGACGCCCAATCTACCGATGAACATTTGAAAATTATAAAAACGATGTTGAGTCATGGACCCTATGAAAACTATTTCCTTGAAAATCGAATCCTTTACAAGTACGATGAAAAAGGTAACAAGCAACTTTGTATACCAAACAATATGGCAAATGAAGTTATTAAGACGGTACACGACGAAGGCCATTTTGCAACAAAAAAGATAGAGGATATCTTAGTCAAGGATTATTACATTCCCAAAATAAGGGATAAGATTGAGAAGGTACGAAAAAATTGTGTGAAGTGTATTTTGGGAGATAAAAAATGTGGAAAACAAGAAGGATATTTACACCCTATCCCAAAAAATTAATTCCCTCTTGATACCTATCACATCGATCATCTCGGACCTCTCTCACCAACTCAAAAACAATATAGCTACATTCTATGTATAATCGATGCCTTTTCTAAATTTGTGTGGATATATCCTTGCAGATCCACGACCACAGCCGAAGTAATTACCAAGCTGGAACAACAAAAAACGATATTTGGAAACCCTGTAAGAATTGTGTCAGATCGCGGTACGGCATTTACATCCACTATGTTTAAAGAATACTGCCAAGACGAAGGAATACAACATTTGCTCATAACAACAGGAGTACCACGTGCCAACGGTCAAGTGGAGCGGATAAACCGCATAATTATCTCAGTGCTAACTAAACTTTCTATGGATGATCCTACGAAGTGGTTTCGCTATACTTCTAAACTTCAAATGTTACTCAACTCGTCTTTTCAACGAAGCATAAAGAGGAGTCCATTTGAAATTTTAACTGGGGTCAAAATGAAGCTGAAAAATGATGTTGTTTTAGCTGAAGCAGTGAACGAAGAGTTTAGGCAGGCTTTTGATAGCGAAAGAGAACAGTTTAGGGTAGAAGCTCGTTAAAACATTGAGCTTGTTCAAAAGGAAAATTCACGTAGTTTCAATAAAAAGCGCAAAGCAGCTCACTTGTATTCAGTTGATGACCTTGTTGCTATTAAACGTACACAATTTGGCCCTAATTTAAAACTTTTTCGTAAATTTTTAGGTCCATACAGAGTCACAAAAGTATGTCCAAATGAGAGGTATGAAGTTCGTAAGGTTGGCAGCCAAGAAGGTCCACGAAAGACTACAACAAGCGCAGACTTTATGAAACCATGGAAGACAACAGATGACTCCTACTCTGAAAGCGAAGACGATCGAGAAGTTATTACTCCATTGAATGATGAAAACAATAAAACTGGCTATAACGATGAACCACATACTTAGACGAATAAACCACCTGCTTAGACGATTGAACCACCTGCTAAGACGACTAAGCCACCTGCTAAGACGACTAAACCACCTGCTAAGATGATTAAACTACCTGTTACAACGATGAAATAATGATGCGAAGATGATTTACCAATAAAATAAGACGAATACCAAACTGAAGTTCAACGATGACTCTAAAGATGCTCCAAAAAGATGATTTCTACGACGTTATTTCCAAGAAGTTCAAAGATGTTAGATGCTGATAATATACCAAGACGTTTTAAGAGTTTGAATACAAACTCTCGAGGACGAGAATTTCCCAGGATGGCCGATTGTGGGATCACCCTGTCATTTATGGATGATCTCTATAACCTTATCACAAACTCACCACACTTTGCCTCACGAATTACCTGATAAAGAGATAAGAAGACACACTCATTCTTGACTTCAACGAGATCGGATCTTCTGTTCTGTTCAGTTAATTAATTTAAATACCTACTCCTACTTAATCTATTTTCTAATTTTCTATTGAAATTTGTTTAATTATTTGCCTATTTTTCTTTTCTGAATTGTTTTGTAAAAACTTATTTTTAAATAAAAAACTTTGGAATCAAATCCTATATGTATGTTGAAGGAGACTATTAAAGCAACTTACATTTCCTTAAATTGGGATCACAAACGTAGAAACAAACATCTGCGTTGATATATTGACAATTGACGTTGAAACAATAATCATGATGAACAAAAATTATTGAAATGCTCAATTAGAAAAGATTGTTTTTTAGCATTTTAAAATACACCTTCTGCATCCTACAAGTCTTGAATCACCTGTAAGATTTCATCGATTATTCTACAAGTAAGATTTAGTTTTTCTGTACACTTGTAGCACAGATAACAAACTATACAGATGAAGATGAAGCATCCCCATAGAAAAAAATGTCCCAATTTTTGTTTACACCAGGCAGACGATCAACAGGCAAGAAAGCTCTTTGCCTGTCGATAGCATAGATAAAAAATATAAAGATGGGAATCTTCGGCTGTCAAACTGATTTGCCTACAAGCTCAGACCGTGGTGAATGTCATAAAGTTGCACTAGTAACCTTTACCACACGCACACTAGTGCAACTTTATGATTTTCACCACAAATCGTCGGTTTTTTTTTAAATTTGTCAGTTATTTTAAAAATCTCATGGACATGTTCGTAAAGTATAAAAGCGGGTGAACTGAATTTTTAAGTGCTCACTTCCCTTTATATCATTTTATTTTAAAATTGCATTGGCTTCTAATATTTACGCGTACTAAAATAAGAAACAACAATATTTTTTGTAATAAATAATTGAATAATAAATGTAGGTTAATTGAATCGAAGTGGGAGAAAATTTGTTTGTGAATTATGAAGTTACATAAGTTTTTCTTTAAATTTGTATATGTTAGTTGTTTTTTTGCATGTCCAAATAAAATTGTGTGAAAAAAACGACAGCAAAGCAAAACAATTTACATGTTAAATACAACAACAACTATGTCCATATAGAGTTAGATAAGTCCAGATAATTATCTGGAGTTAGCTTTTGTCCCGATAAAAATGCTAATGCCAAACTACGATTATCGTTGTGTTATCGATGATTTACATATATAGAAATGTCAAATGTTTGTTGGAAGATAATTCAAAACAAAATGGCAGACCGATGCAAAAGGTAAACAAAAATGTTGAAATGTCCCGGTGTCGTTTTTTTCGCCAAACTCCATATGGAAATGCAAAAAAACACAGCTGTTGCTTGTATACTCCCTTAGTTTTTTGATCTCCGCAGAAACGAACTATCAAAATTTGTCTGGGTAAAGGCTCCCCCAAACCAACGCGAATCATTCGCCCTCGACGCGAAATCATTCACAATAACGCAAAATATGAAAGATACACAATGCAAAACGAATACAAAAAACTGACTGCGAATGATTCGCTATGATTTCGCGTTGGTTTGGGGGAGCCTTAATACAATTATTGAATGAATTTTGTTTTTGCTTTTAGTTATCTTTCAATCGTAAATAAAGTATGTTAATTTAAATCAGTGGTTCAGCAATTTTAATTAACCGATTTCTGAACCACAGAATAAATAATGAGCCACGTTTGTACAACTTTTATGAGTTTAAAAAGTAATAACAAATCATATTCAACAAATAGCTGAAAAATTTCCAAATTCGATACGAAATCATCTCATTACTCATACAAATTCTCATTTTTAAATAAGACAATTTCAAACAAATTTTCTCGAAATAAGTTTTTTTAACATATTATTATAATAGAGTCAATGCAGAATACAAAAACAGAACAGAGATATTAAAAAAAGTGCGCACGCACCTCTAGGAACAATATTTCAAACGCATCCCAATAGTTCCGAGGTGAATTTTGAAACGTCATTTTTTTTCCAAACTCGGTGATATTTTTCTTCAGTGCGTCTAAAAAAAACAAATAATATGTTAAAATAATAAATAAAATGTCTAATTATCCTTCGTCTACTGGTGTCCTGATTGCCAATGATTTGTTCGGCGTATAATTTGAATTCTGCCTATGGAAACTGGTTCCCTGGATGCAAGACGCTCATCCAACAGGCAATGGCTAAGATCAGGCAAATCCAGCATTGTTTGTGTTGAAGGAGCGCATCAGGAAAGGAAGGGCTGGACAGAAACGTTTGGGGTAGCTGGCCAAGTGGAAAACTGCTGAAGAAGGATCCATTGGAAGTTTATTTGTTGGATTTCCCCAACATTGAAATCAAATGTTCTGAAATACAATTGCCTTTCCAGGCGTGTAAAGAAGTTTAGTGATCTTATTTTGAAGGCAACCGAACCTCCAATGATGTTGTTCAATCTTTACGATGATTAACTGAAAATCATTTCGTCCTACACAGCTTTCAGTCGATTTATTTTGATCACCAGAGCCTCGAACGTAAAACACCGAACGAACAAAGATCATTCTGAAGCCATATAAAACAACAACCACAGAAGTTCATCACATTTGGCCAACGTTGCAATAAATGTATATGAAATTCTTGCAAGTGCTGGATACAAAGCGTTGTCATTTCAAAACTACTTGGTGGATTTTGATGGTTGAAGCGGTTTTTAGACTTTATTTAAACCTTCTAGGTTATTTTAAAAAAACATTTCCAATTTAAACAAAAATTTCGAAAAATTTTCCCATAGAACTAGTATCATCATATTCTTATTGAAATTCGAAAAAAGACGAAAATAGTTTTTTGAGACAATTTTTTGAAATCTTTGCTCGAATTGGAAATGGTTTTTGAAATAAGTTAGAATACCTTAATTAAGACTAAGAACCGTTTCAATAATCAAAATCCAGCAAGTAGTTTTGAAATGGCAACGCTTTGTATTTAACACTTGCAAGAAATTTATATGAAATTCTTGCAAGTGCTGGATACAAAACGTTGCCATTTCAAAACTACTTGTCGGATTTTAATTATTGAAACGGTTCTTAGTCTTATTTAAGGTATTCTAACTTATTTCAAAAACCATTTCCAATTCGAGCAAAGATTTCAAAAAATTGTCTCAAAAAACTATTTTCGTCTTTTTTCGAATTTCAATAAGAATATGATGATACTAGTTCTATGGGAAAATTTTTCGAAATTTTTGTTTAAATTGGAAATGTTTTTTAAAATAACCTAGAAGGTTTAAATAAAGTCTAAAAACCGCTTCAACCATCAAAATCCATCAAGTAGTTTTGAAATGACAACGCTTTGTATTTAACACTTGCAAGAAATTTATATGAAATTCTTGCAAGTGCTGGATACAAAACGTTGCCATTTCAAAACTACTTGTCGGATTTTAATTATTGAAACGGTTCTTAGTCTTAATTAAGGTATTCTAACTTATTTCAAAAACCATTTCCAATTCGAGCAAAGATTTCAAAAAATTGTCTCAAAAAACTATTTTCGTCTTTTTTCGAATTTCAATAAGAATATGATGATACTAGTTCTATGGGAAAATTTTTCGAAATTTTTGTTTAAATTGGAAATGTTTTTTAAAATAACCTAGAAGGTTTAAATAAAGTCTAAAAACCGCTTCAACCATCAAAATCCACCAAGTAGTTTTGAAATGACAACGCTTTGTATTTAACACTTGCAAGAAATTTATATGAAATTCTTGCAAGTGCTGGATACAAAACGTTGCCATTTCAAAACTACTTGTCGGATTTTAATTATTGAAACGGTTCTTAGTCTTAATTAAGGTATTCTAACTTATTTCAAAAACCATTTCCAATTCGAGCAAAGATTTCAAAAAATTGTCTCAAAAAACTATTTTCGTCTTTTTTCGAATTTCAATAAGAATATGATGATACTAGTTCTATGGGAAAATTTTTCGAAATTTTTGTTTAAATTGGAAATGTTTTTTAAAATAACCTAGAAGGTTTAAATAAAGTCTAAAAACCGCTTCAACCATCAAAATCCACCAAGTAGTTTTGAAATGACAACGCTTTGTATTTAACACTTGCAAGAAATTTATATGAAATTCTTGCAAGTGCTGGATACAAAACGTTGCCATTTCAAAACTACTTGTCGGATTTTAATTATTGAAACGGTTCTTAGTCTTAATTAAGGTATTCTAACTTATTTCAAAAACCATTTCCAATTCGAGCAAAGATTTCAAAAAATTGTCTCAAAAAACTATTTTCGTCTTTTTTCGAATTTCAATAAGAATATGATGATACTAGTTCTATGGGAAAATTTTTCGAAATTTTTGTTTAAATTGGAAATGTTTTTTAAAATAACCTAGAAGGTTTAAATAAAGTCTAAAAACCGCTTCAACCATCAAAATCCACCAAGTAGTTTTGAAATGACAACGCTTTGTATTTAACACTTGCAAGAAATTTATATGAAATTCTTGCAAGTGCTGGATACAAAACGTTGCCATTTCAAAACTACTTGTCGGATTTTAATTATTGAAACGGTTCTTAGTCTTAATTAAGGTATTCTAACTTATTTCAAAAACCATTTCCAATTCGAGCAAAGATTTCAAAAAATTGTCTCAAAAAACTATTTTCGTCTTTTTTCGAATTTCAATAAGAATATGATGATACTAGTTCTATGGGAAAATTTTTCGAAATTTTTGTTTAAATTGGAAATGTTTTTTAAAATAACCTAGAAGGTTTAAATAAAGTCTAAAAACCGCTTCAACCATCAAAATCCACCAAGTAGTTTTGAAATGACAACGCTTTGTATTTAACACTTGCAAGAAATTTATATGAAATTCTTGCAAGTGCTGGATACAAAACGTTGCCATTTCAAAACTACTTGCCGGATTTTAATTATTGAAACGGTTCTTAGTCTTAATTAAGGTATTCTAACTTATTTCAAAAACCATTTCCAATTCGAGCAAAGATTTCAAAAAATTGTCTCAAAAAACTATTTTCGTCTTTTTTCGAATTTCAATAAGAATATGATGATACTAGTTCTATGGGAAAATTTTTCGAAATTTTTGTTTAAATTGGAAATGTTTTTTTTAAATAACCTAGAAGGTTTAAATAAAGTCTAAAAACCGCTTCAACCATCAAAATCCACCAAGTAGTTTTGAAATGACAACGCTTTGTATCCAGCACTTGCAAGAATTTCATATACATTTATTGCAACGTTGGCCAAATGTGATGAACTTCTGTGGTTGTTGTTTTATATGGCTTCAGAATGATCTTTGTTCGTTCGGTGTTTTACGTTCGAGGCTCTGGTGATCAAAATAAATCGACTGAAAGCTGTGCAGGACGAAATGGTTTTCAGTTAATCATCGTAAGGATTGAACAACATCATTGGAGGTTCGGTTGCCTTCAAAATAAGATCACTAAACTTCTTTACACGCCTGGAAAGGCAATTGTATTTCAGAACATTTGATTTCAATGTTGGGGAAATCCAACAAATAAACTTCCAATGGATCCTTCTTCAGCAGTTTTCCACTTGGCCAGCTACCCCAAACGTTTCTGTCCAGCCCTTCCTTTCCTGATGCGCTCCTTCAACACAAACAATGCTGGATTTGCCTGATCTTAGCCATTGCCTGTTGGATGAGCGTCTTGCATCCAGGGAACCAGTTTCCATAGGCAGAATTCAAATTATACGCCGAATAAATCATTGGCAATCAGGACACCAGTAGACGAAGGATAATTAGACATTTTATTTATTATTTTAACATATTATTTGTTTTTTTTTTAGACGCACTGAAGAAAAATATCACCGAGTTTGGAAAAAAAAATCGAACTGTCAAAACAAAACAAACTCACCGCGTTAAATTGTTGTTGCAATTCACATCTATTCATCGACACGAGTGAAATTACAAAAACAACAATGTAAACAAATGGGTTTTGGGGGGTGAAACGTACGAAAGTTTCCCATCTTTATTTGTTTATCTATGGTCGATAGTAAAGCTCATAAAGAAAGCTGTTTGTCTTTTGCAAAAAGTTCTCTCTTGCGTTCCCGCTCATAAATGTTTCTCTCTTTCTTTGTTACTCAGACAGAATATATAAATGGGGAAAATATTGAATAAAAACTTGTTTTTCTGTTTAGTATTTCTATTCTATGCAGTCAGCAATGATCGAGAGGAAGACGAAAGACAATGCGATGATGTTTTTTTTTTGTTGTGTTGTAGCTATATACGATTTTTGTTGTTGTTAAGGTCGTCTGAGGCTGGTGACAGTAAATAAAAAGTATATTATGAACTCTTTTTCTGCATTGATGGAGGATAATATTCTTTATGTGGGTGATAGACAAAATGTAGGTATTCTTTTTTTCGGTTGTTGGTTGGTTGGTTGAATGAGCGTGTAGTTTTTAGTTTTTGTAGGTATTCTATTCTAGATTCGTTAGAGTGAGCATTTGTTGATTAGTTAGCTAGGTACCTATCTATCATTTTTAATTTAATTTACATATATTTATCATTTTCTAGTTTCTGATATTAAAAAATTTTAATACTAATGCATATCAACATTTTGAACTTGTTGTTTCGTAAAAGGAAACAAATACCTACAAAATAATTTGAAAATACTAATGAAATAATGAAAAGTAAAATATTTTAATTCGATTTGATATGTAAAGAACAGGTATGTACCTATATTCCTACGTGGACCTAGGTAGGAAGGTAGGTATTATATTTAAGAAAATGTTATAATGTCCTGAATAACCTACATTAAATTGGATAATATGGCAAGAGTACGATAACTTAGGCGCCAAGAAATAATAACGGTTTTTTGTAGAACAGTTCAATACAAGCATTTTTTCTATGGGAGGGGAGGGTCTATCTCACCCCGTTTGGGTGGGAGGGGCAATTTCATAAAAACAGTACCAAAAATGTAAGAAAAAATATTAAAAAATAACAGTTATACTTACAACAAAGTAGCGAGGATCACCTCGCAGTCTTTATGTGGTATCACAATGGGCCTATTCTGGCCTAAGTGTGTCAGCAGTTCTCCTGGCAGCCACCTTAACCTAACCTAAGTGAAATCTATGTATGGTTTTTGAAAAAATGAATTTTAAACTCAAAATTTGCGAGAAAAAAAGCATAAAAAAAGGTTTAAAGTGTAATTTATTAAAACTGTAAAATTATATATAATTTTTTTTTCTGAAATTCGTTGCTCTAACTAATTCTTAATCAAAAACTGAAAACTAGATGATTCTATGTCTTCTAGTTTTTGAAAAAATCGATAATTACTATAACTACTTTTGTATGGGATGTTTGGTTCTTGCTTGCTTACGTATTACGGCTGGCGTATAAACAGTGAGGTATGTATGGGGAGGCATGCTGCCCCCCTGCAACCCCCCTGCTTGGGCACATTATAAGATTTGGGGTAGGTGCGAGGTTGGGTTTATGCAAAGTTTCTTTTGCATTTTAAGAATCTGGATTAAGCAAATATATACAAAGCAGTTGAAATGCTCAAAGTATGCATACCCACTTAGATCATACAAAAACGAGCAAACATTCGAGTTTTGTACAGTAGTAGTTTTAGTAATTTTCAATTTTCTCAAAAACTAGAAGACATAGAATCATCTAGTTTTCAGTTTTTGATTAAGAATTAATTAGAGCAACGAATTTCAGAAGAAAAAAAGTGATATATAATCTTACAGTTTTGAGAAATTACACTTTAAACCTATTTTGTATGCTTTTTTCTCGCAAATGTTGAGTTTAAAATTCATTTTTTTCAAAAACCATGCATAGATTTCACTTGATTTAAAAATTAGCAAATAGAACGGAGTATTGGCTTTAAAAAAAAGTACAAAACTTACCTGTAAGTATTACCGTTATTTTTGTATAATTTTTTTATTCCTTAAGTACTTTTTTATGAAAATGCCCCTACTGACCAAACGGGGGGAGATAGCCCCCCCTCTCATAGAAAAAAATTCTTGTATTGAACTGTTCTACTAAAAACCGTTATAATTTCTTGGCGCCTAAGTTATCGTACTCTCCCCGATAATATTGATTTTATTTTGTATTTGTGTGTTACATAAAAATCAGTGACCTCGCCACGCCACTAGATATTTTGCAGGCTATTCCCTTTTTAAATCAATAAAGAAAATTAATAAAATTTGTGAAAACTCTGTTCAAGAAATGTCGAAAGATAAACACAATTTTGAACTAACAAAAATATTAATTAAACATAAGGAGAACGAAAACTCAAGTGAGTGTAAGAGTTTTTTGTGGGTGTTATGGTAATAATTCTACGCTTGCCCCTACCCTTAAAAAAAACGCCTTGCCAACTCAGATATTTTTAGGGAATTTTTCGATACTTGGTTCTATTGATTATAGAAATATTTATCCCAAGTTCCATTTACAAGTGTAGGTACCATTGTTTTTAACTGTTGTATGTACTTAAAAATAAAATGCACGACTGGGTCGCACGTACTTGCTCTTATAATCAAGACACTGCGAGTTTAAGAAAATTGTATATACAAACATGGAAATTATGAGAGAAAAATGTAGAGAAGTATGAAATACGACATTTAAATTAGCTAGAACAACTCTTTTGACAGTTTTAGGTGAAAAAAAGTATGCCATCTTAATTCATGATGGAATATGATTGTATGGGAAAAAAAAATTTAAAATCGTTGGAGCGGTTTTTTAAAAAATTAATTTTTTATATATAAAATTCTTAAAACATTTTTAAGAAAAAATTTTGGTATGCAAATCTTAAGTAAATATTTATGTGTATATAAAAACAAAATTTGAAAAAAAATTGTCAACCCGTTTTTGAGATATCGAATTTTCAAAAAAAAAATTTGAAACTTTTTTTAAAAATCCAAAAACTTTTTTTTTGAAAATTTTAATATGCAAGATTATTGAGTCTTATCTGAAATTCGTAAATAAAAAAATTCATCTAAATCCGTTTAGCTAATAACGAGAAAATTCAAAACAAAAAAATACGTTCTATGACAGGTACTGTTAATAGTTTCTAAGTGTAAGATTTTATATTTTTTTGTAGTAGATCATACTAATTTTAGTATATGGAAAAAGTTTTATCAAAATCGTTGGAGCCGTTTTTAAGCAAAAAAATATTTTCTTTTGTGGTTTTTTAACTTTTGTATGGAAGGTACCGTTATTTTTTCATAAATGTAAAATTTTTTTTAAAAATATTTTAGAAAGTACTAAAAAACTCTTAAATATCGAGTTTAAAAAAAATCGATCTTGTCATTTTCGAAATATTTGATTTTCAAAAAAAAATTTTGAAACATTTTTTAAAAATACAAAAAATATTTTTTCAAAAATTTTGGTATACAAAACTATTTATATTTTTTGGAAGCTTTTGTATAAAAAAAATAATTGAAATCGGTCTTACCGTTTTTAAGAAAATCAAAAATTAAAAAAATGGTTCTTTGGGAGGTACCAGTTATAACCATTTTTGAAAAATGGTTTTCCACTTAAACAAAGCCTTTACTAAAATAAATTTTTTAATTTTTTTTTAAGAAAAGTTGTCGAGCCGTTTTTGAGAAAAATACGATTATGTAAAATTGCTAAAAAAAATCGTATGGCAGGTACCGTTATTTTTTTTTGCACGAATCCAAAACTTGCCTTATAGTACCTATAATCGCAAGTAAAAATCATCATTACATAAAAAGGACCTTAACTTTTTTTTTGGGTAGTTGATCATTTGGATTTAGTCTCATTAAATTCAGCGATAAAAGTTACCCTTAAAAATGTAGAATAATATTATTAAGTTGCTGCAAAAATAAAGGTATTTCAGTTTGAAAGACTTCCAACTTTTTCACCTCTTCAAATGCATCTACACAAAAAGCCAATGTGGGGATTTTGGATAGATACCTATGTTATAGAGGGTGTAATTCTGCGTCGATACCGATTTAAGTATTTCATGAATTAATTATTTCAACCTCTGCACTTATTTTTCCTGGGCTATACATACCCATTCAATTTACGAATTTACCTCAATCAAAACATCACCCAGATTTATGAATAATGAATTGAATCAAGGCAAAAGCTATTCGATCTTCCATCAAATCAAGAAGAAAATTACTGCAGAAGTAGTGCGTAAGTATACAATATCAATATTCTCTATTAAAAATAATTCATATAATTCAAAAAAACCTCTTCTCTTTTTTCAAATTAATTTTTTTCCCAACATTTTCAAAAAGTCAATTTCAATATTTTTCGGATAAAATCTCATGAAGCGCGAAGCAAAATATGTATACAATGAAGCGTACATAATGTATATGTAAAACAAACCATCTTCCAAACACATGTACCTATGTAAATAAAGTACGAAGTAGCAAATTTGACCTGCGGCAGTCAGTCATAGAAGAAGAAGTAAAGGAACTGGTGTATATCACATATACAGTGTACGTGAATGAAGCAGAAAACTGTATGCCCGAAATGTCAAATCGGTGACTGAATGGAAGAAAAAAAGTAAACAAAAAGTGATACAAGACTAAAAACATTAATAAATCATTAATTGTTAGAAAAAAACAAATAGTTTGGAGTGATTTACTTAGAAATGTATGTATACTTACTAATAACAATACAAAAATATGAAGTGCAGTGTTAAATTGTGTATATAAAGCAAGAATAAGGCGGCCAAGAATCATTTCCTTTCACAAGTGAGTTTTATCATATTTTTCTCAAAGAAAGCGATGTGAATTGATCATAATTTAATTAATCATCAATCAAGTAACACATTTTAAATGATTAAACTTTATAGTCTAAGAGCCGACAGCAAATTTTGGGAGTGGATGTATAACCAAAATATGAGTACATGGTTATATAGATTTAAGCATCGTGATATGGAAAACAAAAGTCTGGCAGGGTTTACTCTCAGCTTTTGGGGGTGGTGGGTGGTTAAAAATTGCGATTTTTCCGATTTTTGTGTGAGGGGTATAACCACTTCAATTCATATATAAAATATAGGAAATGACCTTCTGATCTCAAATAATTAATTCCCAGACGTTTCCCTTTCAGCTTTCTGCCCGCCAGAAGCGCATCAAAGTGAGCTAAAAACCAGCTTTTGATGTCAGGGGTATAACCAAATGTGCGACACATCACAAAATCAGGAAAAATCTCCTGATTACAAATATATAGGTGCCAGACATTTTATTTTCAGCTTTCCCCCTGCCAGACGCCCTCAAAGTGGTGGAAACCCCCTTTTTTATTCCAGCGCTATAAACAAAAGTGTGGTATACCAAAAAATTATAAAAAATCTTTTGATTAAAAATATGCCAGTTCCAGACTTCTACCTCTCAGCTTTCATCCCTTCCAGACGCCCCCAAAGTGGTGGAAAACCCCCATTTTGATGCCAGAAGTATAACCAAAAGTGTGGTACACCAAAAAATCATAAAAAATCCCCTGATTAAAAATATGTCAGTCCCAGACCTCTACCTCTCAGCTTTCACCCTGCCAAGACGCCCCCAAAGTGGTGGAAAACCCCCATTTTGATGCCAGGAGTATAACCAAAATTGTGGTACACCAAAAAATCATAAAAAATCCCCTGATTAAAAATTTATGATTTTTTGGTGTACCAAACTTTTGGTTATACTCCTGGCATCAGAATGGGGGTTTTCCACCACTTTGGGATCTTCTGGCAAGGTGAAAGCTGAGAGGTAGAAGTCTGGGACTGACAAATTTTTAATCAGGGGATTTTTTGTGATTTTTTGGTGTACCACACTTTTGGTTATACTCCTGGCATCAAAATGGGGGTTTTCCACCACTTTGGGGGCGTCTGGAAGGGATGAAAGCTGAGAGGTAGAAGTCTGGGACTGGCATATTTTTAATCAGAAGATTTTTTATGATTTTTTGGTATACCACACTTTCGTTTATAGCGCTGGAATAAAAAAGGGGGTTTCCACCACTTTGGGGGCGTCTGGCAGGGGGAAAGCTGAAAATAAAATGTCTGGCACCTATATATTTGTAATCAGGAGATTTTTCCTGATTTTTTGATGTGTCGCACTTTTGGTTATACCCCTGACATCAAAAGCTGGTTTTTAGCCCACTTTGATGCGCTTCTGGCGGGCAAAAAGCTGAAAGGGAAACGTCTGGGAATTAATTATTTGAGATCAGAAGGTCATTTCCTATATTTTATATATGAATTGAAGTGGTTATACTCCTCACACAAAAATCGGAAAAATCGCAGTTTTTAACCACCCACCATCCCCAAAAGCTGAGAATAAACCCTGCCAGACTTTTTTTTTCCATATCACGATGCTTAAATCTATACAACCATGTACTCATATTTTGGTTATACATCCACTCCCAAAATTTGCTGTCGGCTCTTGTACTATTAAATAAACTAAGAAAATTAATAAATCAATTGAAAACTTGCACATGGTTTTTCGGTTTTAATTTGGGATACTAGTAATGTCAAACTGCGATTCTGTGAAACAGGGACGTATTGTTTTTGTTATTGGTGGTTGTAAGGCGCAACTATTTGCTAAGCGCCCTTTATATCAGGAAATTATTTTTGTTATTAAATCGATTTTGTACCTTTGGAGTTCGTATATTTATGTTAACATGTGCATCTTCAGAATATTGCTCAATTTTCTCTGTAGTGAAGTTATTAGTGCATTTTTTTAATGTTAATTAATTTGTCTATTCAAAAATTAAAATAGTTTAATAAAAAATTTAAAAGGTTTCCGAAAGTCGAGTGGTAAAAGGATGACCATTCTGAAAGTGGATGAAATAAAGCCACATTTTGGGTGCCAATTTTTTATCGATGCGAATGATTTGCTATAATTCACGTTGGTTTTGGAGAGCCTTCTATCATGACAATGCGTAAATTAAACTAAGTAAATCTATAATGTTCCACTGAAACAACACAATTTTAAGGAAAGTAGGTATTAAAACATTTTATCGGTGCCTTAGAGGGTTATCATAAAAAAGTAAGTATTTTTTTAAACATACCACTGAAAAGAAAAATAAATTCAGAAAATAACAAATGATTGTTATGGCGCCCTAGTAAGTTGCCATTAAAAATCACTCCGTCCCTTTTGTAATGTATTTGTGTTTGTGAGAGCAAACACTATTATGAAAAATGCTTCACTTTTTTCCACAAATGGCGCTTCCTTATATTTTTATTCTAAGCAGTCAGTAGCACATATTGAGTAACGATCATGAAAACAAAAACAATGACCACATAGTTCCTAAAAAGAGAGAACAGAGAAGCAAACTGTTTTTTTTCCTTTTATTTTTTCTCAGAGCTCTTGAAGAAATACGAGAAATAAGAAAACAAAAACAAAATTGTGCCTTTTTTCTGTGTATAGCTCTCCCATATGTGTTAGAGAAGTAGAGAAAATAATTTAGAAAGTTGTCCCTTCTGTAAGAAGTTGAACTTTTGAGAAAGCTCTTTTTTTGCACGAATTTCGTTTTCATAGACATTTTTTCCCATATAGATGCTACATCTGTATAGTTTATTATCTGTGCTTGTAGCTTTGTGTTACAGAAAGAGGGAAATTGCACAATTTTCCACTTGTAATGAATGTTCATTACACTTGTAAAAGAGCCAGCTGACTTGTAGCTTTGTGTTACAGAAATTCATTACATTTGTATGGATTGACTTGTATTACAAGTACCTACTTGTAGCTTTGTGTTATAGGGCCCTGGTAGTTGAGGACGGAAATACTCCTCAGACTATCCAGCTGCTGGGCGAAAGCTGAACCAAGAAGAACGGCAAAGACCGCTTCTCCCGTCTGGCTAGTAGTGAACGGCATGACCCAGATAAACTTGAGATCGCCGCTCGCTTTTCACGGAGCTCATCAAAGAGCACCTTTGGTTCCGTGCAGGAATCTATGCCCTTCAGCAGGACCGTTTGACAATTATCCATTTTGGGGGTAAAACTGAAGAACTCAGTCGTGGATTCTTTCAATAAGTTTTTAATAATTTTATGATCTGCCACTGTGAAGCAGTGTATAGCATGCCTATCTTTGCTAAGTCTTTTAATAATAAAGTTTTGGCCTATGGCCGACTTACATAGTTCTATGGTCTCCTGCAATTCCATCTTATAGGTGTTGATGGGTGGCACCTTTTCTTTCTTGCTTTGGGGCGACTGTGACTGCTGCTGGTGTACTTCCTGCTGCTCACTGCTCCGCTCCTGTTGTTTTTGTTGCTGCTGCTGTTGTATCTGCTGCTGTTGTTTCTGCTGCTGTTTTTTAGTTGTCTCTGCGGGAGACTGACGCAAATACAAAAACCGAAACTATGCGGGACTATACCAGAACGTACAATACTCGTAAGTGCGAAAATTTTAAACGGATGACTACGATTCACCAAACTATGAAAATTGGAGGGCACTATATTGTAGCTTGGTTTTAGGTTGGCAACCATAGGAGGAAAAGTGCCAAACAACATAATGGAGTTGTTTGATTCCTATTGGTAGATACATTAAATAAGAAGGCGTATGAATAAAATATTAATGATGGAGTCGTGGGGATAAATTTATACGAGAACGGGGTCGGATTTAGACACAATTAGGATCTAAGAAAATTAAAATGCCGGTGATGGTTGGTATTGGTTAAACAAACGCATTGATTATGTAGGTAGATAGGTTAATATGGTGGACAAGGCCGCAAGTGGGAACATTTATACGAACACGTGGTCGGAGTTAGACATAAAAAGGAATATCAGGAAATTTAAAGTGCCGGGTGATGATTGTTACTGGTAAGGCAAGAGCATTGTTTAGGATGGAAAATAGGTAAATATCATTGACAGGGCCGCAAGGGGGTACATTTATACGAACACGGGGTCGGAGTTATATATTGTTTTGGATGTACATAAATAGGTAAATATGGTTGACAGGGAGGCAAAGGAGTATGAATATCTCAGGGTACGGAAATATGCTCCTGAGGATCAATATATTGCAACTTCGTTGTTTCTTGAACGATTTCGATGAAATTAACATAGGTGATAGCGAATACAGATTTTTAAAAGAAAAAAATATTTTCAAAACAGAGGGTGTTTCAAAAATGTGTCAATATATTGAAACTTCATTAATCCTTGGTCGATTTGACTGAAACTGACATAGGTGATAGCTGTTACATAATTGAAAAGGAAAAAAATATCTTCAACAGGGTGTTTAAAAAAAAATTAACTTCGTTGTTCCTTGAGCGATTTCAATGAAATTTAAACAGGTGATAGCTGATACAGATTTTAAAAAGAAAAAAATATTTTAAAAATAGGGTGTTGCAAAAAATGTCATCCTGGATGGTGATTGCTATTGTTAAAAAACAAGTTAGGTTATATACAAAATGGGATATTCGCAAAAAAAAGCATGACAACAATATTCGTCAGTAATTTTTGTAGTCAACTAGTTTTAGAAATTGGCCATGGTCAGCTATAGAATTTTGTTTACCAATGGCATGTTCTAGAGGCTTATAGAGTTTTAAAAATTGTATGTTAAGAACATGAAAAATATGGGAGAGACAATTGAAACATAGGTGATAGCTGATACATAACTAAAAAGGAAAAAATATTTTCAACAGGGTGTGTAAAAAAAAAGTCAACTTCGTTGTTCCTTGAGTGATTTCAATGAAATTTAAACAGGTGATAGCTGATACAGATTCTAAAAAGAAAAAAATATTTTCAAAACAGGGTGTTTCAAAAAGATGTCAATATATTGAAACTTCATTGTTCCTTGTTTGTCTAACCAATAGTAATCATCCCTCACCATTTCAAATTTCCTGGTATTCCTTACTATAATGATTATAATAAAATACAATAAAATTGAAAACTTATTTTTTTGTTTTGTTTCACTTTATCTTAGTTGAAATTTTAAAAACAATAAGTTTCACCACTTAAAGGAGAATGGGCATGTTAGCGGTCATCAATGAAATTAGTGTCAAACGAAAGGTATGCTACTCAGTAACAACTTTTACTATAAGCGTTACATTGCACTTCATTTAGAAAAGAAGATACTTCAATGTTAATATAATGCAATTGCATATGGAAGTATCACATACAAATTATATTATTAGTGTGTGTAATGCTTTATCCTAACTTTAAAACATATAGTAGAACTGTTGTTAAATAAATAATGATTTAAGTGACCTTTGTATACTAAATAATGATTTAAGTGACCTTTGTATACTTTAATAAATTGTGGAATTTCTTAGTGGGCTTTAGGTCAATAAAGAGATGTTAAATTAGCTTAGTTAGCGACGTTTCGAGCATGATTATGCTCATCATCAGGCCTTTATTCACAAAAATAAATAAATAAATACATAAATATATTATTACACACTTTTTAAATGTGGTGTCAAAGTTACTCACAAGAACAATTAAGAAAGTCTAGTATAAATTTACATTCTTATACACTTGATATAATTATATGTGTTCTATTTAAACACAAGGAAAAACACACTTTTCTTTTAATAAAGTTTATTTCTTAACAACAATCATTTAAATAATTAACAATTCTGGTTATAATAAGATTTCTTTCTTTGTAACTTTAAGTAAGACAAGTTGTAACATAGACGGAAAACAATAGAATGACTAGCAGAAGGTGAACATATTTAGACAAGACTTAATAGATAACAACAATATACGAGCAACTGGACTCAAAGCTTTATCTTAATCCCTAAGCGTCATTTAGTTGCTTTGCTAAATGATAATAATGATCTTCAACTTCATCTTCGGAGAAGATGAAGTTGGAGAAACTTAAAATGCAAATTAAGCACACTTGGTTTTGCTGGACAAAATCAAGGTGTGGTGGAAAGCTGCTTAACGTATGTACGCATTGGGGGAAGGTAGAAGCACTTTATTATATAACACCTCCCCTGCCAAATTGTTTTTGGTCCCCAAAAACATTATTTACAAAAATTTACTAAAACGATAGTTCAATTTAAATTCTTATTAGTCTTACTATTCATATTTTTTTTTAATCCTATTCATTAACAAAATCAAAATCTTTTTTATTTCCAAGAACAAATTTTAAAAACATAAATCTTTTTTATCATTAAGTTATTATTTAAATCAATTATAAAAGATTACAATTATTAACAGCTTCTTACTCTTATATCTAACTTCTTTCACTTTTACAATAAGAACGATTAATTGTTCTTAGTTGTCACATATAATTTATTTATTTTTTATTTTTTCTATAAATTTAATTAAATGTTTCCGTCTAGTTATTTTTTTTTTCAATGTACATACGTATTTGTTTAATCAAATACTTTTGGTAGTTTGCATTCTAATTAACGAATATTTAACATTATTAAGTAAAAAGTATCTCTTTTTTTTAATAAATAACTGTTATATGCATAGTATCAATTACTTTCCTGGCCATGGTAATATCTTATCTCGAATGAATGCTTCTTATAATTAACTAATCACAAAATCATAATCACAATGAGTCTCAAATTCTGCAAATAAAAATGCTGAACGCTGCCCTTACTCGGTACTTGAAACCAACGAATTGATCGCGAGAACGCATTCATTATCATAAATGAGTTGGATGTACTCATTGAAATGTCAAAAGACAAATGTAAAGGAAAAGGAATACTATAAACTAGGAAAGGGAATGTTGTTCTTTTTTGTTTCGTTTCGCGTCTTCCTTGTCTATTTTACCGTACCAAATTCAAAACAAAGTTCAACGGTGCAGCGCGGCGTATTGTCTGATAAAGTTTATGTGTTTTAAAATTAGAAATCTGTTAAATAAAGAAATCGAACAACAAGAGTATTACAATTATGGAATAGATTACAATATTTCACCGATTGGAAAGAAAAAAATCTGAAAATCTAATGGGAAAATGAAAAAAAAACAAATGGATCAAAGTGTGAAGGTAGTGTGAATGTGAAATTTGTGAAGTTGGATTGTTGAATTTTTAAAGCTAAGTGTTCTGATATTTGAATCTGCGCTTAAGTTGTTTTTTATAGTATTTTGTGTTTCTTTTTGTTGAGGTATCTGTGACATAATTCCCTGACGCAGTAAAGTGGGCTAATTTCCTATATTTCGGTTTACATTTTGCAATCGTTCTATTTTGAACCAAGTCTGGACATTGTTCGGATCTATGTCTCTGTTTTGTGTGTCTATTCCACTGATCTCTATAATACACTGGATAGTGTATTCCTATTAATGTATGACAGTTTCTTTGCTTCCATTTGAAGATGACAATTAGGTGGTCGGCTTCATAATTTGACGTCTGAATTATAAAAAAAAAGTATTTTCCAGATAGGGATGTGCGGTATTGAAACAACATCGATTTCAACATCGAAGACCAAACATCGATGTCAATAAATATCGAACCGAAAACATCGATGTTTTTTCAGGTGTTTTTGTTTAAGTTTTTTGTTTGACCAAAGCAAAAAATGCGTCATGCTATGCTCTAATGTATTTTTGCTTTCAAAATTTCTGGTGCCGGCTATTTTGTTCTTAAGTTTCTGAAAATCGATTTAAGTTTTCATACAAATAAAAAATATGAAGTCATAAGCAAGGTATTTCAACTAACATCGATATTGCAAAATAATAATACACAGAAGCTTGTATGCTAAAACCGCGTGTAAGTGGTATTTTTCTAGGCATCAATGATTTTAAAGGTGGAAAATCGATGTTTAAATATGTATTTTGCACAATGAATATCAACAAATTTAATAAAATCAATATTGCAAGGCAATTCATGGTGTTAAGCTGTTATGTGTGCCCTTTTTGAAATTCGATATTTCAAAATCTTGATTCACACGAAGGTGTGCGCAAGAACTTGCATGGTGTAAACTGCGTGTTTCTGACCATCGATAATTTAAATTCGTGAAAATCGATATTAAATATGTATTTTGCAGTAATATTTCAAGGAATTTTGTGTAAACTGTTTTCTGTGGCTTTTTGGAATATATCGATATTGCAAAACACGAAGTTGTGTGCAAAAACTTGCATTGGTGTAAATTGGGTCTTTCTGAGCATCTATTATTTCAATGCGTGGAAATCGATGCTAAAATTTGAATTTTGCAAAATATATCGTCCACAGATTTTATAGAAGCAATATTGCAAGTATTTCATGTGTACACTGTTATCTAACGATATTGCAAGATATTTTTGCTTACAAAAGTGTGTACAAAAACTTGTGTGGTTTAAAATGCGTCTTGCTGAGCATCGATGATATTAATGCTTAATATCGATGTTAAAAATATTTCTTTTGCTTAAATTTGATGGAAGCAAAATTGATAGGCACTTCATGTGTAAACTTATATCTGTGCCTTTTTGCACATCGAAAGTTTCGTTGTGGTTCTGAATTTTTAAGTTCGGTTTGGGAGATCCTTTGATGATTTCCTTTTTCAAAAAATTCCAAATGTTACAGATGACTTAAAAACTATGAAAGTCACTCCATCTAGATTTTACTAGCAGAATCAATCATTTTCGTACTAACTTTTTGTTTGTTTTTTAGTCCGATGTTTTGGATGTTAATATCGATGTTGCAAAACATCGAAATCTTTACTATCGATATTTTGCAAATATCGATTAAAATCGCTCATCCCTATTTCCAGATGTCTATCTGAAGAAAGGGAACAGACCATGATATGAAAATATAAACTTTTGTGGAAGTTTGTTTTATTATTTATTATCTTTAAGTTATTCACTGTGTGCATTTGGTATATTTTTTTAGTATAATTACATAGTTGAATGAGATAAATCATTGCAGTTTGCGAACAAGTTGAGAAAAACAGCTAATGAATAATTATGATGAGGAGGATGCGATTGCATATTCTACGTTTTTTTTGTTTAATGATTTTACCTCCTTGTCACACTCTTTACGTTTGTTATTCCGTTTCATTTACTTATTAGGAAATGAATTTAAATTACGAACACAACAAATGTTAGCAAACAGATCTCAGGGGGTGAAACGAACGGAGAATTAATGTCTGTTTAATGGATTATCTTTGTATTACATGTTATACAGTTATACTGGTATACAAAAAAGTGGTCAGCTTCATAATATAACAATTCTTCAAATGGAAGCAATATTTTTGTATCGATACACTATCCAGTGTTTTATAGAGATCAGTGGTCTATTCCTATTTCCTATTGCTGTTTCCTTTTGGTGTTTGAAAGTCTCAGATAATTTTTGGATGTCTTCCTTACTGATGTTCTTAGTAATAAAATCAATCGGTTTAAATTTCGTAGTGGTGTGAATGGTGTTATTGTAGATGTTTAAAATTTTGAATAATTTCTCATCTAAATTGGAAATGTCCTTAGAGGCATTAAGTATGCGAAGGTGTTCGTTCAACGTTCCGTGCAGTCTCTCAATATCGGCGTTGCCGGTTTTGATCGACGCCGTGGTTTTGTGGAAAAGAATACTATTTTCCCTTAAAAACTGTTCTACGGCAGAGTGTAAAATACACGTTTCACCGTCAGATACAATTTTGTTGGGTTTACCTAAAAACTGAATCCTTTGCTTGATTGCATTTAGGATAGCTATCCAGTTTCTATCCTCTAAGGTATGTATCGTTGCATATTTTGAGAATTTATCTATTGTAGTAAAGTACATCTTTCCTCGCTCGGGAAACAAGATATCAACATGAAGGATGTCGTTAATGTGTTGCGGAGTTTCTGTTACCTGCAATGGTATTTGGATTGGGTGTCGATCATGTTTTGCCACATTACAAATATCGCAGTTATTGACAAACTTCTGAATTTCTGGCATCCACCACCCACATTCTTAAAAATTCTAATAAATTATATGGAGCACTTCCGATTGTTGTAGAACGATGATAATTAGTAGGTCGGTAGAGCTTGAAGTACTTAGAAAGAAACAAATTGAAAAATGGGAATTCTCCATTCAGGGGGCGTGGCATCCACCCACATTCTTAAAAATTCTTATAAATTAAATGGAGCACTTCCGATTGTTTTAGAACTATGAAAATAAAAAATTGAAAAATTGGAATTTTCTATTCAGGGGGCCTGGCATCCACCCACATTCTCAAAAATTCTTATAAACTATATGAAGCACTTTTTGAAGTACTTAGAAAGAAAAATATCGAAAATTTGGAATTATCCATTCAGGTGGCGTGCCATCCACCCACTTTATCAGAATTTCTACTATTCACATGGAGCACTTTCAGTTGTCGTAGAATTATGAAACTTTGTTGAGCGGTAGGGCTTGATAAGTGACAAAATAAATCTTTGCAAAAAGGAGTGAAATCACAACAAAAACATAAATGTTAAAAAAAGAGCCAAGTTCTTATATGTACAAGAAACCTGTCCGTAAAAAGTCAGACAAAAAAAGTAATGAGATCTAAAATATATGCCAAGTTTTAAGCTCATGAAGTTTAATATCGAATATCTTAAGGAGAGTTTTATCAAACAATTTCAAATCATGACAGAAATTTGGTATATAATGATTACTGATTAAAATTTGGTGGATTTACTTGGCAAGTTTTCTCTTAAATACTTAATTAATCACAAATTTAAAATGTATGAAAACTTGACAGTGAACCGTTAGATCATCCCCATCTCTATAAAAAGTTGATTTGAAAGATCGGAGCAAGGATTTAAGATTTGCAGCATCGTTTAAGCTTAAATGTTTTGCAAAAACTTTGCCACTTATCTCGGAATCAAAAGCTTCATTACAAAAGACATTTTTAATGAATTATCTTCAAAACATTGACAAGCATAAACTTCTTCTTCTTCGTTAAAATAGATTGGGATTCTGGCAGAGTCAGTTTTAAGAACACGATTTTTATAATCAATCACCGGATTGAGATCGACTAGTATGTTATTTCCTATTAAACCATCGAAATAATCATGGAATGGATATTCTATAAAATTAACAAATTTATCGGATGCATTAAATTCATTGAAAAGAAGGATACGGTATTCTATATTTATTTGAATATTGCGGTTGAGTACTTTGAGCGTATGTTTTTCAGAAGGGAATTCCCACTTTGGGTAACACAAGTTTTTATTTATTATGCTGTAGGTACTCAGCCCCGCAATCGATAATAAACCTTAAAGGTTTAATGTGGTTTTGAAATACTAAATAGGGTAATTGTTTCGTTGACTTACAGAAAAATTTTGACGGTTTCCAGAATGGTCATTATTAAGTTGAATGTCTTCATTCAGCGTAATATCCATAGAATCATGACCATTAGGTTGCCTGTACCTGTTAGAGTTCCGCGATTGACCACTATTCGTATTGTTATTGTTTTGGCGGGACTGTCCACTCTGATTGTAGTTGTTATTTTGGCGTGATTGTCCGCTCTGGTAACTGTTGTTGCTTTGACGCGGTTGTCTTGTATCAGTAGAGTAATTGTTATAACCCGAGGGACCTGTCTGGTTAACAGTCTGATTGTAGTTGTTATTTTGGCGTGATTGTCCGCTCTGGTAACTGTTGTTGTTTTGACGCGGTTGTCTTGTATCAGTAGAGTAATTGTTATAACCCGAGGGACCTGCCTGGTTAACAGTATTGAATTGCCTGTTTTGACTTCTAGGAAAATTATTGCTTTGAGCATAAGAATTATAGTTATTATAATTAAAATTATTTTGAGGCCTACCTATTTCACCAAAACGGGTATTTGATCCTAAACGTTGATGATTGATTTCAATAATGATTTTGAACGCATTGCTCAAAGAAATTGGATTCCGACTTAATATAATGGATTTTGTTGGTTCCGGCAAATTGTTCTTGAATGCTTCAAGGGCAATTCTATTGTTTGATTCAATCATTGCATTAATATCACTTGAATTATTTTCAAGTAAATAAACACTATTTATTCTGCTTAGCAAATTATTAATCCTATTATAATAGTCTTCAATGCTTGTTACAACTCTTGTTGTTCGAATATTGTCTAATAACTGTTCTACAGATAATCTCTCTCCAAAATTATTCTTTAAAACCGTTCTAATTTCAGACCATTTATTGAGTCTACCATGTCTTTGAAGTTGGCACCTTGCTTTTCCTACAATTTTATCCTTTACGTACCCTGTCAGAATTATTTTTGCTGAATCTTCAAATGACTCAATTGTTGACATGAGACAATCTACCCTGTCCAGGAAATCTAATAAATTTTTAGTACTACCATCAAATTCGGGAATCTTAGTAATTAAATCTAGAGTTAGCTTAAATTTATCCACAGGATCTATAACTGCCATCATTTATGTTTCAAAAATTAACTTACTCGTAACTAGTCTTTTAGCGGCAACAGATGAACTTCGCTTCCTTGTAAGCTTCCTCTGATTTAGGTGGCTACAGATGTCCAATTTTGGTCTGCCTTTCAAGGTGGCTACAGATGACCAATTTGGTCTGCCTTTCAAGGTGGCTACAGATGTCAATAAATTTGCACTTTTTTCTTTTTTTTTTTTTTGCTTTTGAGCGGTAGAAGCGTTTTTTTTTTCTTTTATTTTTTTTTTTTAGCTGGGTGGTGGATTTTTGTTTGCTACTGTTTTAATTTATTCCTTGTTATTTTTTTTTTGTTGATTGTTTTATAGTTCAGCTATTATCAGTTTATTAGGAATTTTTTTTTTAGTTTTCAAATAATTGTTCAGATATTTTGCAGATTTTCAGCATAATTACTTCTTTTTCGAAATAATTTTTTTCCACGCACCGAACTCCTTTTTCCGACTGCGCCAATTATATGTGTTCTATTTAAACACAAGGAAAAACACACTTTTCTTTTAATAAAGTTTATTTCTTTACAACAATCATTTAAATAATTAACAATTCTGGTTATAATAAGATTTCTTTCTTTGTAACTTAAAGTAAGACAAGTTGTAACATAAACGGAAAACAATAGAATGACTAGCAGAAGGTGAACATATTTAGACAAGACTTAATAGATAACAACAATATACGAGCAACTGGACTCAAAGCTTTAGCTTAATCCCTAAGCGTCATTTAGTTGCTATGCTAAATGATAATAATGATCTTCAGTTGGAGAAACTTAAAATGCAAATTAAGCACACTTGGTTTTGCTGGACAAAATCAAGGTGTGGTGGAAAGCTGCTTAACGTATGTACGCATTGGGGGAAGGCAGAAGCACTTTATTATATAACAATATGAAGAAACTAAAGAAAAATGAAAACAAAATTTATTATTAATTTACTTAGATTGAGATCTTTTTTGAATTTAAATTACTGGCAATAACAACTGGCATTTGAACTTAACACTAAGAAAACGATCACCTATACTTTATCTTACTTTTAACGCTTGGTCTTTTTATAAGGTGGCTGTAAATGTTGCTAAGACCCTCACAGTCAGAACGTCGGCTGATGGCATTTTTGTTGTCAATAATGTGCAACATTTCTAACAACATTCTTTTTGAATAGTAGAACTGTTGTGTTTTGGGGGATTTCAGAAGCTCCCTAAGTCACGTTGCGGTTTTAACGGACCCAGTTAGGATTTCAACAGCATTTTTACTTTTTTTAATAGGTATATTATTTTAGTCAGGATTTTAGACCCTATATTTGAAGACGTGAATATAGCAAGTTGACTACTTGGCGCTTTCCAAATGCCAATACATGAAAGCGTAGGGCTGTGTCAATCAGGATCGATTCGATTTTTTTAATCCGATCATCGAAAAGTATTGATGATTGAAATCACAAATTTTCATTTCAATCGATCTCAATCTCAATCATTTCGATGATTCTCGATTTTCAATCCCAATCTCAATCATTTCAAATATTCTCGATTTTCCATCCCAATCTCAATCTCAATCATTTCAATGATTCTCGATTTTCAATCCCAATCTCAATCATTTCAAATATTCTCGATTTTCCATCCCAATCTCAATCTCAATCATTTCGATGAATCTCGATTTTCTCTACAAAAATGTATGATATCTAAGATGTTTTTTAATCCATCGAGACCGTAGCCATCCTTCAATTGAATTTCACAGCTTGTCAGATAGGGGATGAACTATATTTTGACACAAAAGGTGTATTTTGATCTAAATTTCACCGAATTGCTTTAAAATCACCTTTTCCCGGAGCAGGAAAATTAATCAAAAATTTCAGTGTTTTTAGAGGTTTTTTAATCCATCGACATCGTAAACATCCGTCAGTAGAATTTGAAAGTTGATGGCTTGAAATATAGGAGACAAACTATATTTTGATAGAAAAAGTACATTTTGATCCATATATCATACAATTGCCTTTAAGTCACCTTTTTATGGAGCACTAAAAATTCGTCAAAAATTTCAGATTTCTCAGAGGATTTTTGATCTATCGACATCTAAGCCATCCGTCGATGGAATTTGAAGATTGATGGCTTGGAAGATAGAGGATCAACTGTATTTTGAGAGAAAGGGTGCATTTTCATCCAAATGTCACCCAACTGCCTTAAAATCGTGTCGAGAAGTGAAAGAGAAGTGAATTGAATTCGTTAAAATCGAGAGATTTGATTCCATCGAAATCGAAATGAAAATTGAATCGATAATAAATTCAGGGAAATGAAATTGATCGAAAGATCGATTGATTGAAATGATCGAATCATTTTGGTGATCCATTCTTGAACGATTCGATCATTTGAAATGAACGATTTACACAGCTCTATGAAAGCGTAAATACATCTATATTAACATTGACCACTTATAACGAATGGGCGGGCTATGATTTTTGCAAAAATATGAACAGACAGAATGCAACGTTAGAAAGCACCACTAGTAATTGGCCTGTTTTTGACGAAAACCAAATTCGATTACACGCAACGGAATCAAGTGGGATTAAGAGCTTGACTAGATACATTTTTACTATATAAAATACCCATCAAACATTTTTAATATTATGTAAATTATATTATAGGATATTATGGCAAATGAACTTATTAATGATGTTATATGGGCATTTTTATACACAAAATATTCCTGAGACTGTGTAGATTTCTTAGTTCACTTTCCTTTTCTATTTTCGCATTGTTAAGAGACCAGAATACTTAGTAAAACTTGATATTGAAGTGTTAAAACAAAAATGCATTTTTTCGTTTTTGAAGTAAATACACCACAATGAAAAAACTTCTGCACAGTGATAGTAGGACTCAACCACATCCAAAAATAATAAAATCTTTCCTGGCCGCTCACGCCCATGTTTCATACAAATTTTCCCATTCTCCTTTACTCTGACTTAAGTTGTGAAACTTCGTGTTTTTAAAATTTCAACTAAATAAAAGTGAAAAAAACAAACATTTACGTTTTAAATTTTATTTTATTCATATTTACTTATTAAGCATTCAAAACAATGCGCTTGTCTAACCAAAAGCAATCATCATCCAGGATGACATTTTTTGCAAAACCCTGTTGAAAATATGTTTTTCTTTTTTAATTATGTATCACACCTTTGTCAGTTTCAGTCAAATCGACCACGGAACAACGAAGTTTCAATATATTGACACCTTTTTGAATCACCCTGCTTTGAAAATATTTTTTTCTTTTTAAAATCTGTATCAGCTATCACCTGTTTAAATTTCATTGAAATCGCTCAAGGAACAACGAAGTTGACTTTTTTTTAAACACCCTGTTGAAAATATTTTTTTCCTTTTTAGTCATGTATCAGCTATCACCTATGTCAGTTTCAGTCAAATCGACCAAGGATTAATGAAGTTTCAATATATTGACATCTTTTTGAAACACCCTGTTTTGAAAATATTTTTTCTTTTTAAAATCTGTATCAGCTATCACCTGTTTAAATTTCATTGAAATCGCTCAAGGAACAACGAAGTTAACTTTTTTTTGAAACACCCTGTTGAAGATATTTTTTTCCTTTTCAATTATGTATCAGCTATCACCTATGTCAGTTTCAGTCAAATCGACCAAGGATTAATGAAGTTTCAATATATTGACACATTTTTGAAACACCCTCTGTTTTGAAAATATTTTTTTCTTTTAAAAATCTGTATTCGCTATCACCTATGTTAATTTCATCGAAATCGTTCAAGAAACAACGAAGTTGCAATATATTGATCCTCAGGAGCATATTTCCGTACCCTGAGATATTCATACTCCTTTGCCTCCCTGTCAACCATATTTACCTATTTATGTACATCCAAAACAATATATAACTCCGACCCCGTGTTCGTATAAATGTACCCCCTTGCGGCCCTGTCAATGATATTTACCTATTTTCCATCCTAAACAATGCTCTTGCCTTACCAGTAACAATCATCACCCGGCACTTTAAATTTCCTGATATTCCTCTTTATGTCTAACTCCGACTCCGTGTTCGTATAAATGTTCCCACTTGCGGCCTTATCCACCATATTAACCTATCTACCTACATAATCAATGCGTTTGTTTAACCAATACCAACCATCACCGGCATTTTAATTTTCCTAGAACCTAATTATTTCTAAATACGACCCCGTTTTCGTATACATTTATCCCCACGACTCCATCATTAATATTTTATTCATACGCCTTCTTTTTTAATGTATCTACCAATAGGAATCAAACAACTCCATTATGTTGTTTGGCACTTTTCCTCCTATGGTTGCCAACCTAAAACCAAGCTACAATATAGTGCCCTCCATTTTCATAGTTTTGTGAATCGTAGTCATCCGTTTAAAATTTTCGCACTTACGAGTATTGTACGTTCTGGTATAGTCCCGCATAGTTTCGGGCTTAATAGTCGTGTTATAGATTCGCTCACTGCTCCGCTCCGTTGTTTTTGTTGCTGCTGCTGTTGTATCTGCTGCTGTTGTTTTGTTGCTGTTTTTTTTGTTGTCTCTGCTCCTTGGGCATGGGCTGCTGCTGTGGCTGATGTTTTGGCAGCTTTGTTTTTGGCTGCTGCTGCAGTTGTAGCTGCACTCCTTCTGGCAGCTGTGGTTGCTGTGGGTGCTGTTGCGCTCCTTTGTTTGGCGCCTGTGGTGCCTTTTTTTGCTCCCGCTCTAGCCTTTCTTTTTCCTGGCAAGCTTCTTGCTTGTTTTTAAGAGCTAGCACCAGTGTTGCAAGTTGGGCATTGAGGGTCACCATCTCCCCTTCGATAGCTCCAATTTGCTGGCCGATTCGCTGCTCTTCGTTTTCGTTTTGATTTTCAGGGTTGATATTAAAAGCATTTTGCGCCTCATCTTCTTCGTCTGAGGACGCCTCTGGTGTTGTGATATCGATGAAGGTGTTGCTCTCACCCGTAGTGTATAGTCCCTCTTCCCCTTCGGACATATACTCAATTTACTCCTCGTCGGAGGGCGAAGTATTTAGCTGTCGCTGTATATTGATTGCTGCTGATGCTTTGGCTGGTCGCGACGCCCCCCAGCTGGCAGCTCTGCTGGAGTGGTGGTAGAGCGCCACTTTACCAAGTTCGGTGCACATCTTATCTTCTTCCTCCTCTTATTTTCTGTATCGGCTGTTGGTGCCGTTGCTGAACTTGCCGTTGTTGGTAAGGCACTAGACCATGGTATGGCTGGTGGTGCCATCGCCTTCGTTGATGTTGTTGGTGCAATTGCACTAGCTGTTGCTACGGCTGGTAGTGCCATAGCTTGCTTCATTGTTGTTGCTGCTGGAACACCTTTCGATGTCCCCGCCCTTTTTTTTGTTTTTGGATGCCGCTTATCCCACTCGCTGATGTTTTCCACCTCTCGATTATGAAAAAAAGCGGCTAAAATTTTTTTCCCCGACTGGGACTCGGTTTCTCGGTCCGCCACCTCTTCCTCTTAACCTATTGAATAGACCTTTTAAAAAGGAACAATTACGTGCAAGGGTTTTTATTATTGAATATGTTTGTTTGGCCCATAGACATGCTTAAAACAGAAAATGCTACTAAATTCACCCATGCGTTTCTAAGAGAATGGTCACACTGGCCACTTTTCAGTATTTTTAGTATAACTCGAAAACTAACCCGAATTTGACAATTTTACATATAATACCAATTGTTCAAAATTAAATTTTCTATCGAAATGGATAGTTTGGAAAATTTCTTAAAAAAATTTAAGCGGGAAAAGTTGACAAAAACCAACATAAAAAAAATCGAAAATTCAAAGATTTTTAAATTTTTTTCTAAATTGCGCATAACTTTTTTGGAGCAAAGATACGCTCAAGGCTTACATGAAAAAAGTAAACTGGAGTCTTACGGCTTTAATATGACATGTTAAAAAAGCCATATTATTTAAAAATTGACAGAGATATAGCCATTCAAACTTTACCATTTCTTATAATTTTCCGCAGTTTTTGCCCGAAAGCTTATTTTTTGGTACTTTATGACAAATTTAACGTTCCTAACACCTATTACCAAATCTTATGTTAATCGGACCAGCCGTTTGGTCTGTAGGTCTGAACGCATTTAAAAACAGCCGAAAAACGAAATTGCGAACTTAAAAATAAATAAATAAATTGGGTGGCGCAACAACTCGTGGAGAACCAGGGCCTAGTGACTTACAACTCACAACCATTCCTGTGTGCTTGTTTGTTGGCAGGAATGGAGGGGACCTACAGTTTTTTGCCGAGTCCGAACGGCTAAATGAGAAGCACTTTTTCATGACAAGTATACTCTTGGAGGATTTGTCAGTTCCTCGCAAGAGGCAGTACCTCGAATAAAACACTTACACCCTTTTTATAAATTCTCTATAGTTCTAATGTCATATTATATCAAAATTTTGAATTCGAACATTTTTACGAAAGTGAAATTTGCCATATTGTACCGAAAAAGGGACTTTCGGGCCAAAACTGAGAAAAATTATAAGAAATGATAAGGTTTGAATGGGAATATCTCTGTCAATTTTGAACAAATATTAATTTTTGAACATGCCATATTAAGGCCTTTAGTCTCTACTTTGTTTTGTCTGTGCATGTCTTGACCATATCTTTGCTTCAAAAAAAGTTATGCACAATTTATTAAAAAATTTAGATATCCTTGATTTTTTGATTTTTTTTAAGTTGGTTTTTGTTAACTTTTCCTGCTTAAATTTTTTGAACTATCCATTCCAATAGAAAATTTAATTTTGAACAAAAAGTATTATATGTAAAATTGTCAAATTACGCTTAGTTTTCGAGTTATACCAAAAATACTGAAAAGTGGCCAGTGTGACCATTCTCTCAGAAACACATGGGTGAATTTAGTAGAATTTTTGGTTTAAAGCATGCTTATGGGCCAAACAAATATATTCAATAATAAAAACCCTTGCACGTAATTGTTCCTTTATACCTCTCATTTTCCGGTCTATTCAATAGGCTATCTAAGCTATCGCTGCTATTGAAAATTGCTTGATTTTAAGTTAACTTTTGGTAGTCACTCCGATATTATTACTTTAAATTAACTGGGAAGCCGAAAACGTGTTAACACCTCCACAGTACGAGATCGACTGCATCTTCATAACTCATGACACCTCCCTGTTATGGGCTCATTCATGGTCAATCCGAAGATCAACATACTGGTGTATAGTGTGTGGCGAATAGGCAAACTTGTCCCATCTTATATTTAATTTTTGGAAGTATATATTACATATTTTACTATGTTCTATCTACAACCTGTGGTCGCAATTGATCATCCAATAACACTCCATAATTTATCTTCAGATCTCTCGCAATCATCATGAATTATTGGAAGGTAAAGTGTACTCAATTCTTCCAATTTTAAAATACGCTATGGAATATTTCCCAACTTGGTAAGTTGGTTTTCTATCTAACAAGGATGAAGTCCATGCCTTGCTGTACGCGGATTTGTACACAACCGAAAGCCACCACGAAACTCCCACATAGTGGCCATCCCAGTGTCACAAACTCCGAGCTTAATTAGCGGGGAAATCTTTTTGTGACTCCCGTGGTACTCAAGTTACAGGTTGAGTCTTCTATATTTTTCGTCTTCTTTCTTCACGAGCCATAGCTCCCATAGCGGGATGTAGGAATCATCCTAGACAACACCGTGTTTCAATTGGCCTACTAGGATGAAAGTTCAATCAGCAACTAGATGAACATTTCGAGTCTCAGGAAAGATTTTACCCCAACTATCAGGGGAAATTACCGTGGCTGTTTTTCCTCATTGACTCAATCCGACTTCTCTCCGTGCACGTTACTAGTGACACCGCAAAGAGGTTTACAGTGGGCACTTCCCTCAGTAACAGACTTAAATCGATATGCAATAGTCTTATATTGCTACTGTCCCCGAATTAATTTTTAATGAGGGTTTGTCACCAGTTGATAAGGACAGATATTATTGATACGCTTAACGTGAACACCTTCCGTTTAGGACTCATTTCACGGTGGGCCTACCCACAATATCAGGACCGGAGAAAAGTGCCGGTCAACACCGCAGAGCAGTACAAGTACCACCCTGGTGCAAATACATAGTCATGTTAAGGCATGAACTACACCCTACGGGCTACGGACGAGGCCTATCGAACACCTCTTGCATGCTAAGTTTTTAAGATGGAAGTAAGAACCAAAGCATGCCATTTGTTCCCGCGATTTGAGGCAACCACAGCCACCACGATGCTCCCACTGGAAGGCACCGGAAACTAACATGACCCATGGGCCCGTGCTACCAGAATATAGCTTCCGGTGTAGCCTCGCAACCGAGAAGGTCACTTCCAGAAGGGCTTCTTAGAGTTCGAGGCCTGGCTGTCTCCATACTGACCTGTAAGATGAGGCCAGCGCCGCACCTAACAACAAGTGGATCAACAGACAAGACGACAAGTGACCACAAGGGAGTAACCGACCCAAAGACCACTGGTTGAAGTGGGAAACCAGTAGTCAAGTGGTAAGAACTCTGAAGACAGCAGAAGGAAAAAAGGAGCCTCAACTCACGACAGCTAGTTGAAGAACCACCCAGCAGTCACAAGCAGGACAACAACTAGTACTTGCATGGAGCGGCCAACGATCGGCAGTGAGCTGGCCGCAGAAACCAAAGCATCAAGATACCCCGGCCTCCCCAGCCACCCAGCCAAAACCGCCGGCTGCCCCACAAAACACCATCAAACCCTAATTTAACAACCTCGCCTATGGAAGACCTCATTGGCGAACACTTCTAGATTCCCAGTTGCATCTCTTTTGAAGAGAATACCACTGAAGACCCAGTTCCCCACAGCCCCCACCACACCCATGCTAGGGAGATCCCTAACATCGGCATAGTGTGGGTAGTCAACGATAATGCGCCGCCAATCCTCAAAAGGAGATTCGCACGAACACCCTGCCGACTCAGCAAGGGCCCTCTTATGCAAGAATGCATTTAAGGAGCCATGCCCAGTCAACAAGAAGCCCATGTGAAGCGAGAACACTATATTCGCCCTAGCTAATGCCTGAACTACGTCGGAAGAAACTCAAAAGTTACTCTTCCCACCTCACTACTGGTCCATTTAGATTGCCACCTAGATAGGACACACTGATCCAACAAAGATTTAATTTCCCTAGTGCTCAAACCTACTGCATTAGAAGCTTCATCCCAGTCAGATGAAAACAAGCTCAACCGTCTCTTTAACCTGAAGGCAATACCTAATCGTATCACCACCAGATCAAGAGGCGGGGCCCCAGCCAGCACCTGCTCCTGTAGGAAGAGTGCGGCAAACTGGCAGAGATCCAGGAAGCATTATCCTCTGACAGGAAAGAATTTTCTTCCTACAAACAACTTGCTTGACAGTGTCACACCATACGGGGGCACCAAAAGTAGCACAAGCAACAAATAATCCCTCATAGATGATGCGAACTGCCCTCTTGGTAAGGTCCCATTCTTTGACCAGAACTCGCCTTACCATTTGTACTACCGTCGTGAGTTTGTCCCTAACTCGGCCGAAGTGGAAGTTGAAGGCCGACTAAGCGATAATTTGCCCTTGAGCATCATCGCCGTCTTATCCACTGCCAGATCTACGCCCACACTAGTCCCCAAGCACGAACCCTGCCCATAACCTCCGTGCCCCTGTTTTCCAGTTCGACTCCGGCCTTCGACAAGGACCAGGAGATCATCAGCAAACGCGCTGCACCTGACAGACTGCCACTCAGAGCTTAGGGCTGTCAGCAGAGGATCCATCATCAGATTCCAAATAAATGGACCTCCAATGGACCCCTGTGGACAACCCCTCTCCACCCTAATTGAAACTTGATCAATAGCTCCCATAACGCGAGCCGTTCTATCAGAGAAGTAACTCTGCCAGAGGGCCACTTCCTCATAACCGACCTCAAAAAGCCTAGATCGGATGGAAGCCCAATCCAGGTAATCGAATGCAGCCTTAAAGTCAACAAAAATCCCTAAGACGTATTTAGCCGTGGACTCCCGGACACATTTTTGAACGTGCATCCAGGCATCCACAACACTACGTCCTGGCGTGAATCCATCATCACTCTCTCCAGTACTTTTCCAAGCACTGGAAGGAGGCTGATGCTGCGATAAGATCAAGGATTAGACCTGACCTTATCCGGAGTCTTAAGGAGCGCGAGGAAAAAAGCCCTGGCTGACGCAACTCGAGAAAAAAATCTCCAGATATTCGGGGACCACCGCCCGACCAAATGGCTTTCACCATTTCACCAGTCAGTCCATCGAAACCCGGTGACTTCCTCGACTTGAGTCTGGCCACCGCACTACCTAACTCGACAACATCTAGTCTTGGAGCAATTGGATGCCCGTCAGCCGACGGGGCAACCAGGTGCTCAGACCTGGGGAAGAAGGACCGCATCAGAGCTCCTACACTATCTTTCCATGTGGTATGGACTACACTACCCTCTTTGATGCTACCTATTTCCGTGGATTTCCTTCCCCGACAAACACGGTATAGCTGACCCCAGGAGTCGCCCCTGTGCTGGTCGGCAATGGATCTCCAATTCTGTTCTTTTGAAATGTACAGCAACTTTTTGTACTCAGCTAATCCCTGCCTATAGGCAGTTCTTAGCTTGTCCAAGTTAACCGTCCCATTCCTCCTAGCCCTCTGAAAATTCTTCCTAAGCGACCTTACTTCACGCCTTTTCCTGTCTAGCTGGGGTGTCCACCATTTCACTCCACTTTGATTAGCCTTACGGCTTCTCTGTAGGAGATCATCGTTGACGTCCCAAACTACCTCATTCAACCTAGCTATCATCGCATCAATGCTCATGTCCTGGAAGACAGCAAGTGGGATAGACGAGGCTCTGTGACTGATATGCTCCTGATACAACGTCCAATCGACATTATTAAGTTGCCATCGCCTATCACCCAGGCCGACACTGGTACCCTGAAGGGCAGGGGCGCAATCAATCTCAACTTGAATCAAGCTCTGATCACTCACGCCCTCACCCTCCCTGATAGACCAGTGGAAGCCGAAGGTGTCCATCGCAACTTCATTTACCAGAGTCACGTCTATATCACTATTACCATTCAGACCGCTAAACGTATAGAATTCGCTCGGCATATTGATGGCGTGCATTGAATTTTCCGACATCCATTTGCATAGCTGCTCACCCCTTTGGCGTTTCAATTCCTCGGACGTAGAGTTCAAGGTCTTGCTATGCCAACAGGGCGATACAGCATTTGCGTCGAGTCCAAAAACCGCAGCACTACAATATGGTTCAAGCTGATGCTCAAACTTGCATTATATGTTAGCAAGATTAATTCTACCAAAAACGCCTTCAACGCTGACTAAGGCCTGGTTCACACGAGATTGTACCGCACGTTTTTTATCGCATTCGGTTTTTACCGAACAAAAATCGGGTGTTCACACGATATTTATAATTTATTCGTTTAAAACTCGAATAGCTGCAGTATAATGAAAAAGAATGGAAAAGTTTGAATTTGTGAAGTATTTTATTTTTATCTTTTTAAGGGAAAGATATAAATATGAATTATTAAAAAAATAAAAGTCCTAGAATACCATTGGACGGAGATAACGGCATTATTTGAGCGCTTTCACATATGAACTCATATCTGTTTAGTGCATTGATGAATGTTCTTGTTGTTTTAAATATAACATATAAATGAAATAACGGTCATTTTGATACCTCATTCATTATCCTACGTGGTATATAAGCGACACAATCTTGATTTTAAATTGATCGAAAAATCAAAACAATTGCAATGAAATTACCTGCTTGGACCAATGTCCACGACCATCCACGAGCGAGAAGATCCCGTTATCTACATGGTTTTTTTAAATTAAAATTTGATATGGATGGCTTTAAAAAGTTATAGCTCACCTTCTACTGATTGGATCTTCAAGGTTAAGGTCTTTAAAGAAAGCTGACATAACGGGCTATATTGTGTAAAAAAAATCATTGGGGAGGGGCAAACATTTTCATACTTAAAGGTTGAATAAAGCCCAATTCAATTCCATTTATTTTATTCTAAATTCAAATGTTTATGAACATTTTTATAATTTTGAAAAACTAAAAACGCATATTTATTGTCTCATTTTTCTTCTTTATTTTAAGTCCTTAACCTACAAGATCCAATGAGTATCACCGGAGTTATAATTTTTTTAAACCAACCATATCGGTCGTTTATTTTTTAATGTACATCGGCTTATCTCTCAACTGAAGCTCATTCTATGCCAATGAACAAATACCCGACGTGGATTTAAACCGTGTGAACGAGACTATATAAAACTATACGCCACTGGAAGACGATACGTCGCAATTCATTCGTTTTTTTTTATAAGTCCGTTGAGTATTCGATAAACGTACTTAGCTGAGTACGTTTTCTTGCCGTACAAACGTCGTGTGAAAGCAGGCGCGGATCCAGGAATTCAGTTTGGGGGGGGGGGGGGTCATGAAATTTTAACATCAATAAGAACTGCTTAGCAAAAGTCCAGCTTAATCATGGCTTCATTCCAGTCGAAGGCATGATCAGAGATAAGCTTAAGACTTAATCGGACTCCCGTTAATACGTAGTTTGAGAGTCCTGTGAAGTAAGCAAACAAATTAAATAAAAAATGAGAGTTCCCGGTAGCAAACAAAAAGTTCTAGAGTTCCTCATACTTTTTTTTCAATAGTTCTGGTGAATGAAGTGTTAAATTAAAAAACAAAAATTTTTGTGCTAACTTCACGCAGCAAGGTCTTTTTTGAGAAAAAGAGTTCTGAGAATGTTTTTCACCTTAAAATCAAGAGTTCTTGAGTTCCTGATGGGTTTTAGAAAGAGTTCTACAAAATTGGAAAAGTTAGGGCAATTTAAGTTGCCCATTGACTTAGAACCAAAAACATTCAAAATCCAAAAAAATATAAAAAGGAGTTATGATTAGAGTTCTCGATAGCAAACAAAAAGAGTTCTGAACATTTTCCCAATAATTTTTTTTTTCTAAAACTAATTTTTCAAAAGTTATTCGAAAATTTAGGTGCCCATTGACTTAGAACCAAAAATTTTCAAAATCCAAAAAAATAAAAAAGGAGTTCTGATTAGAGTTCCCGATAACAAACAAAGAGTTCTGAACATTTTCCGAATAACTTTTTTTTAAAACTAATTTTTCAAAAGTAATTCGTTTGTTGTTTTTTGGCCGAAGAAATTGCAAATGTGCGAATTTTTATCTCCATATGGCAGCACAAACTGAGCACAAAATAGCACAGTTAAGTTCTTTTTTACAAAAATGTAAAACTTAAGCAAAAAGGCATACCTATATGCATTAGTTTTCGGCCTAAAAGTTGCAATCATTAGATTTTTTGTATCTTTTCGGAGCATGAAAGCTCAAACTAAGCACAAAACAGCATACCTTTCACTTTTAAAAAATGCGAAATTTTGAAAAAAAAAAATCATTCATAAAATTTGCACGTTTGCAATTTTTTTAATTTACGGCCCAAGCATAGCGAAAATGGCGGTGCCATAACTTCACACTACAGCCCTTTTATTTGTGTCCATTAAAATTGCAATTTTGCGAATTTTATGTTAACCAATATTTTATGTTCGCAAAATTTGCAAATTTGCGATTTTTTTAAATATTTACGGCACAAGGCAGCACAAAATGAGCGCAATACAGCACAATTTTACTCTCGAAAATCAAAAATGGCGGTGGTAACTTCTCGCACAAGCACATTAAGAAAAGAAGACATCCAAGTAATACTTTTAGAAAATTAAAAATAAGCAACTTACATAGATCTGTAATATTTTTTTCAAGAAAAGAATGCTGTCTTATTTTGATCCCTTTTGATCGGTGCATCCACAACAAAATGTCTGTGACACCCAAAACTATTGTCTTGATTGAAAACAAAACAGAGTTTAATAAATAAAATGTTTAAAATGCTTTGATAACTTGTTATCATAACTGCTATACAGGGTATCACACAGTTACCACCACAGATGGGTTCCTGAAAAACTTAAGTGGTATTTTTTCTCATTTTCGCTTTGCTTTGGAGTTAACACGGTTTTAATGATTAAGGGTCCCGTTTCCTTTAACTGGTTTAAGCTTTGTCAAATTGCGGCAGAGTTTTATTTTTTGCGATGATGGCTACTGTGGGGAACCGTTATTATTGAAGAGAGTCCGCAAAATTTTAAGTCGGATATTGATAAGACAATTTAGTGAGGGCTAGTAGTGATTTTTAACCAATATTTCTTTCCTGTCCATTTCATTACGAAGCTTGGCTTTGTAAAAAGAAAAAAGAAGCTAACCAGCAATAGGTCATGTTTTTCGTATAAATAGTAGATTAGTAAAAAAAAAATGGGATTACCCAAAAAGTTTTTCTCTGTCCTCTAATTTTTTGAATAATCAGTAAAGATTGCTCGTGTTTGTTGTTTTTGCTGGAGCTCTGGGGGGGGGGGGGGGGGGGGGGTCATGACTTTTCCAACTATGCTGTTGATATGGTCCTTCCAAGTTAGAGTATTATTAAAAATAACTCCAAGGTTTCTAGCTTTAGAGACCATTTCAACCAAATCAAATCAAGTCGTTGAATGCTGATTGGTATGCATTTTGTTTTATTTGGATTTAGTAAAAGTTGATTTTTACTCGACCATTCAAGAACAGAAACTAGATCTTCGTTTATTCTTACTACTGCATCTTCAACTAGTCCTAAACGAAAGCTAATATACATATAATTGAACGTCGTTGGCATAGATATGATATGAACAATACTTCAAAACTTGCGTGAGATAGTTAATAAATAAGGAGAAAAGCAGAGGTCCAAGTACAGAACCTTGTGGCACTCCCCTCTTTAAATTTATGAACGATGAAAGTTTGTCTTTGTTCCAGACAGCTTGTGAACGGTGTTCCAAATATGAATATATCAGTTGAGCTGCAGCGTTGGAAAAATTAAACTGTTGGGAAAGTTTTTTACATAATATCGTCGATTCCACCGAATCCAAAGCCTTAGAAAAGTCAAGCAGAGTTAACAGTGTTATTTTACTCTCTTCTGAAGCTAGTCAAATATCTTCAGTTACCTTCAGGAGAGCAGTTATGCAACTATGGTTTTTTCTAAAGCCAGATTGCAGGGGGTTAAGCAGATCTAAACAGGCAATGAACCTTTTGATTTGGTTGCTGGCGATGACTAAAAATACTTTAGATATATAGGGTAAAATAGCAATCGGTCTATATTCCACTTTTTTTCCTGAATTTTTTGGTATTGAAATTATTTTTGCTCGTTTCCATTCATTAGGATATTTACTTGTGCGAATAATTGTATTAAATATAAAAGTAATGAATGGAAGAATCTTAGGTAGGAGTATTTTTATGAAATCCGGATGTATGAAATCTAGCCCAATGCTCTTAGACTTGACTCTAAAAATCACCAACGTCATATATATTAACTTCTAAGAAATTAAAAGCATCCTGCGAAGGGTTATAAAAATTTGTTTCAACGATTCTTCGTGTGCTAGAGACGGAATTAGCAAACTTTTCATTTAAATTTTCAATATCGATTTCTACATCATTGGAAGAAGGTTTATTAACAATACCCAATTGCATACTTCTTTCCAGAAGCTTTTTGTGGTGCCGTGACATAAGGCCAAGTGACATAAGGCCAAATTTGAATATTTGGCCTTATGTCACTTAACAAAAGTGACATAAAGCCAAATTTTAAGAGTTGGCCTAGTGTCGCTTTTACAAAGTGACATAAAGCCAATTTGGCATTGTGTCACTTTTAATACTAGTGTACCTGTTTTTTTTTCATTTTTCATTGAAAAATTTCACTATATCCAGTTTCTTTAAATGCCTAAGAAACTTTGCATACACCCAAATTTGCACCCACCCCAAACCCTATCATGAGCCCAAGCAGGGGGGTTGCAGGGGGGCAGCATGCCCCTCCATCCATACCTCACTGTTTATTTGAAAATTTTTATATTTCGCAACCCAAATAAAGGAGAGGTTTTATTAAGTTTGTGAAATTTAAAAATTCGCAATAAACAGTGAGGTATGTATGGGGGGGGGCATGCTGCCCCCCTGCAACCCCCCTGCTTGGACTCACCATAGGATTTGGGGTGGGTGCGAGGTTGGGTGTATGCGAAGTTTCTTTTCCCAAAAATTACTGTTTTTTTTTTTTTAAATTAACGTTTGGCATTAAGTCACAAACAAATTTGGCCTTATGTCACTCTGTAAAAGCGACATTAGGCCAACTCTTAAAACTTGGCATTAAGTCGCTTTTGGAAAGTGACTTAAGGCCAAACTTTTAAATTTGGCCTTATGTCACTTGGCCTTATGTCATGGCACCGCTTTTTGTGGTACGTATTGACTTGAATTTATTAATGTAATATAATCTTTTGGCCTGCGGGATCATACAAGAAACTCTGTTTCTGGCTCTTTTGAAGTCAATAAGCATATCCGCACAAGCAAACCTTTTCCATCTAAGAAAGAGATTGTCTCGACGAGCAAGTGCTTCCATTATATTATCAGACATCCATGGGCAATCAGAGTTCCTAATAAGTTTTGTTTTCATTGGAACGTATTTTTCAAAGAGAGAACTAACAATTCCATTAAAAACGCTTACTTGCTCATTAATATCAGATGCTTCGTAGATTTCGAACCAGTTAAGAACGTCACATTCCGAAAATAAACCATGAAGGTCAATATTGCGAAATACAGGGTATTGAAAACTTGGTTAAGAATTATTGGCATTTTCTTGAAAGCTAATAATGGCAAAAATAAGATAATGAAAAGAGAAACCAGGGGCTGAAAGCTTGTTATAAAATTTCAAATGATTTGGCTCACTAAGTAAAAAAACGTCTAATAATGAGGGTTGGCAGTTTGGCATAAAATGAGTTGCTTCTGTAACATTAGCGAAGGAGAGGTTTAAAGACGGCATTGGGTCCTTGAAATTATTACCAGTGGAATTATTCAAAAGATTCATATTCAAGTCACCACAAAGTACCAAGTTATTACTTAAATTTGACACCTCACTAACAATTGATTCAACTATCTGTGGGTAAGCAACATTAGGTGGCATGTAGAGTGAACCAACAACGCACTTATTTCCACCATTCTGTATTTCAATAAAAATAAATTGAACATTACATTCATCATCAGAATGCAACACCACTCTGGATTTAATTTTTTTCCGCAAGTAGATAGCTACTCCACCACCAGTTCGGTCAAAGCGATCGGCACGGTGTAGCTTAAAACCACTAAGAGAAAACACACTATAATTTACCTTAGGATTAAACCATGTCTCGGACACACAAACAACGTCCACTTCACTCTTAACAAAAATCTGTCTAAACTCGTCAATTTTATTTAAAAGACTCTGGGCATTTAAATGACAGATACGAAGACCTAATTGTTGCCTGCACAATATATTTACCAGCGAACCCAGATTTTAACCACGGCTGTGAACATTATTATTCATTATTAATATAATGTAATAAGGATGAAAAATTGAACAAAAATAGAAGAAAAAAAAGAAAGTGTAAAGCAAAATAAATAAACACTGAAATATTCTCTTACAAAAGAAAAAAGAAAAGAAAAACTAAATTAAAAACAATATATAGAATGATAAGAAAAAAAAAAATAAGAGACAGCATAAAATAGAGACAGCATAAAAGAGAGATATTAATGTATATTTTAATAGAAAAACTTAAGTTGTGTTATCACGATCATTTAAAGGTGTACCGATGGCATTGCTCAGTTCTTCTATAGTGTGGATTTGTATTGGAGGTTGATCTGATGCAGTGCGTATGAAAAGATTTCCATTGAAAGTGTGTACAGACAAGATTAGAGAGCGCTGTTTCAATTTTAGAGCCTGTCTTTGTAGTTATGGTAGGTTCGTTTTGTCAGGCTCTCATTTAGATGGAAACTTTTTTGAGAGTTGATACCAATCTCATGCAATTTAAGTGCAGTCTTGGTTCTTTTGCGATGTGAAGCAGCAGCTCGTAGCAAATTTTGCTTATCTTTGTCGTGAGCAAATTTTAAAACAATGTATGCATCCGTATTGGACTCTTCCCTTCGAGGTTTAACTCTGAAGAGATTTGACAGCGTTGCGGCAGGAGTGTCAACCACTTCACAGATTTTTTTGTAGACTTCAGTGAGATTTTCGTCAGGTAGAGATGGAATGCCGTATAAGATGACATCTGATTTAAGTTTATATCTTTCCATATCATCAACAATAATCTCTAGACGTTTTTGTTCTTCTTCTTTTGTGATGTCGTATATTTTCTGTTCCAGTTCAAGAGTGACTTCCTTTACCTTGTCGTTGAAAAGCTGCTCCAGTGTTACTCAACGGACTTATAAAAAAAATCGAATGAACTGCGACGTATCGTCTTCCAGTGGCGTATAGTTTTATTATAGTCTCGTTCACACGGTTTAAATCCACGTTGGGTATTTGTTCGTTGGCATCGAATGAGCTTCAGTGGAGAAAAAAGAAAAAATTAATCGACCGATATGGTTGGTTTAAAAAAATTATAACTCCGGTAATACTTATTGGATCTTGTAGGTTAAGGTTTTAAAATAAAGAAGAGGAATGAGGGGCGAATGAGAGAAATATGCGTTTTAAGTTTTTCAAAACTATAAAAATTTTCATCAACATTTGAATTTAGAATAAAATAAATGGAATTGAATTGGGCTTTATTCACCCCTTTATTATACAAATTGTTGCCCCTCCTTAATGATTTTCTTACACAATATAGCCCGTTATGTCAGCTTTCTTTAAAGACCTTAACCTTGAAGATCCAATCGGTAGAAGGTGAGCTATAATTTTTTAAAGCCATCCATATCAAATTTTAATAAAAAAAATACACGTAGATAACAGGATCTTCTCGCTGGTGGATGGTCGTAGACAATGGTCCAAGCCGGTAATTTCAATGCAATTGTTTTGATTTTTCGATAAATTTAAAATCAAGATTGTGCCGCTTATATATATACCACGTAGGATAATAAATGAGGTACCAAAATAATTTTATTTATATGTTATATTTAATTTAATTATATGTTATATTTAAAAACAACAAGGAAATTCATCAATGAACTAAAGAGATATGAGTTCATATGTGACAGCGCTCAAATATTGCCGTTATCTCCGTCCAACGGTATTTTAGGACTCTTATTTTTTTAATTCAAATTTAAATCAATAATTTCTATCATCCGTTCAAATTTCAGCTTTCTAGCCCTTTCCCTTAAAAAGATAAAAATAAAATACTTCACTAATTCAAACTTTTCCATTCATTTTCATTATACTACAGCTATTCGAGTTTTAAACGAATAAATATAAATATCGTGTGAACACCCGATATTTTTTCGGTAAAAACCGAATGCGATAAAAAACGTGCGGTACAGTCTCGTGTGAACCAGGCCTAACAACCCCCATTCGCTTTTGTCAATGAGCATACACTCGGTGTTGAGGTCATCCACACAGATAGCCGCAACGCTGCTATCGCTTTTGACTGATCTCATTTCTGCTGGCAGTCCCCACAAGCTTGTATAGGCTAGTTGTTCCTGAGAATAGCCTAACCATATTTAATGCCTTGCAAGCGCCCTAGCAACAGCCCTACAGTAAACAGGACAATTCACCGACAACATAATCCAAACTAAGGCATCTAAAGTAGTGCAAAACTGGAGAAGCTTCATTCATTGGGAATGAGAAGAGCTTAATGTAGCACCTAAGCTCCCTCCTCAGAATTTCGGAAACCCACTACACTCGATTGTTACGTTAACAGTATCTGCCGAATCGACTTCCCATGGGCTGGTAATCAGCCTTACCTCCTTGCGGAAGTCCTCAACGGCCATCTTCCCAAAGTTTAGCTTTCGAAGACCACCCATGAAGTCCTCCACAGAGATCCTTTTGTGCACCTTATTAATTGCGAATCCTGCCAACCTATTTGGGACAGAAGTTGACATGCCAGCTTCTTTAAATTTGGGGTTCTTGGCCACCAATTCCCTATCCTGCAAAGATGGAAGACTCACCGTACAACCTGTTTTTGTCTGTTTAATAGACCTAACCCTACAACCTACAGAGGAGATCTCTTTCTTAGCAACCTCCCTTGGGGAGTCCTTTTTGCTTCTCACTTGCAGCTCGTAAGTATGACCTACATTCTCAACCGAGTTGGCAGCAGCTTTCAAAATTTGGGCAGGCGATGGCCGACTCACCAACGAAGGCGAGGAATAGATCACTTGTTTTTCATTTGAGCCCTAAAATAATTGGGCAAAAGATCGCTGTGAAGCAACAACAGGAGGACGACTAGGATGACTAGGATGACTAGGGCAGAAACAGGAAAAACAGGAGTAGGAGCAGCAACCGGAGCAGAAACAGGAGGAAGCCTTATATTATTCTTGCCCAGGACATCAACTTGCCTATTTAATCTCTCGTTTTCTCCTACAAGCCTAAGAATTAAATTCTCAAACCTATAAAGAAAACCGACTACCTTCCCGCCCACCTCCTAATCAACCTCCCTGTTTGCAACAATTTCTCGAATCAGCTCTTCCTTAATAGCGTTAAGTACACCTACAATTTCGTTAACTAAAATTTCCTTCTCACCTTTACCAGAACTTACAGCCTTAGTGGAAATGCTTCCCTCAACCTTTTTAGTACCTGAGCCTTCCTTAGCTGCACCTTTGGGTTTTGAAACATCTAGAGTGGAAATGCTTCCCTCTTCCCCTCCAAAACCAGCAATATATGCCAACGGTGGATCGTTAGAAACAGACACACACACAGACATAGGGCCTACCCCCGTGCACCTAGTTATAGGGCCAAAATTAAAACAAAGATTTAATTTGTATCGATAGCTCAGGAATTCATGCGAATAAAAACACTTCACTAAATAAGAAATAAAAACAACAAGATTTTTACAGTGGAAAATAATCAAAAACCACTTCTTTCCATTTTATTAAAAATAATAATCTCTTTAGACCAACATGACCGTCTATCACAAGATCTTCGCACAAACTCACAGTGTCTTTCTCATAGGCTTACACAGAAGCTCTTTTCTCTGGATAAAAGCTTTACATAACAATACATAGACAGTAAAATAAATGTAGAAATATAGTAAAATGTAGGAAAACATCGACTGCAGAGTTGCCAGGCTCATGCAGTTCGATACAGTCCCGACGAAAACATACGGTTTTCTACCCTTTCGCTTTTTATTAAGTACCTATCTCTTTTGTTTATATATCAAAATAACCAATAACAATTCTCAATATTCACTCCAGCTCTGCAACTGGCAGGATGCATATCTTCTGGACTGGTCTCGTTAGCTGATTGGTCACTGTCTGGATGATCACGTTGCGAACCAGTCCATCGCGGCTCGGTATTAGTTCAAGTATACGTCCCAGTGCCCAAGCTGAGGGCGGGAAGTTTTCGTTTTTGATGATACATAACTGGCCCACTCTTAGGACATGCTTTTCTTTTCTCCATTTCTATCTCTCCAACAGAGTAGATAAGTACTCCTCTTTCCATCTTGCCCAAAAGTGTGCAAGCATCCTCTCTCTCTCTCTCTCTCCACAGTTTCACTCCATGAATGTTCGGCATTTCATTGGTCACAAACGGAAGTGGAAGTAACAGGGGCTCACCAACCAGGAAATGTCCCGGCGTTAGCGCCTGTAAATTGCTCGGATCATCGCTCAATGGTTGCAGTGGGCGTGAATTTAAAATCGCTTCTATACCTGTAAGTAAAGTTAAAAATTGTTCATATGCTAATACCTTTACTCCCACGACTCTCGTGAGATGATATTTCATCGACTTTACAGCAGCTTCGTATATACCACCTTGGTGTGGTGCCGCAGGAGTCATGAATTTCCATTCTGTCCCTTTCAAGCTCATATGCTCAAAAGTCTCTCTCTTGTACCAATACTCTCTCGCTTTCTTGAGTTCTTTCTCTGTACCGACAAAAGCGGTGCCATTGTCGCTATATAATCTCTCACATCTACCTCTTCTGGCAATAAATCGCTAATAACAAACAATAAACGCCGCTGAAGAGAGGTTCGACACCAAGTCGAGGTGCACTGCTCTTGTCTTGAGGCAAACAAAAACACAAACCCAACATTTCTGTTTTGTTATCTTCGCCCCCGCTCTATCTATCACTTTTATCTCGAAGGGTCCTGCGTAATCCACGCCTGTATGCAAAAAGGCCTTACCTGGATTCACTCTTTCTGACGGCAAGTCGGCCATCAATTGCATTTCAAAGCGATGGTTACATCTCACACAAACCAAACATTTATGAAGATAATTTCTAAGCTCACTTCGAATTCTTGGAATCCAAAATCTATCTCTTATATGCTGCATCATGACCTGTACCGCACCGTGTTTAGTTGCTCTGTGTGCGCTGTCCATGATAAGCCATGCTAATGCACCAGGCACAATTGCCTGGTGTTTCCATTCAAATTCTATTTCTGCTCTTTCCAATCGACCTCCAACTCTTAGAATCATTTTGTCATCTAGAATTGGTTTCAAGGACTCTATCTTACTATTCTCAGGCAAACGCCCTTCTTTCCTCAGGTAAGTAATTTCTTTTCTGAAAAAACTTCCCTGCTCTTTCCGTATTAAGTGCTCAATTGCTTGCCTCTTCTCGGAAGAAGTCGGCTGATCAATTGCTCTATCTCTTTTCTCAATTTGACGTTTAGAACGCCTCTGTCTCTTACCATATTTCGCTTCATCTTCTTTTCGCTGCTCAACGCATGCTTTGGTTGTATCATTGAGTTTATATACATAGAGGAACCACTTCGATTAAATGAAAATACTACGTTAAAGCAACTTCAGATGTCGCCTACAACCATTTTACTCATAAAAGAAAACTAATCTATGGATCATGTTGCTAGATGTCACCTTATTTGTCCTTATACTTGAACCCTTTCATCATAAAAACAAAAACAAAAAATTGTGGATCTCATGAAATGTGGGAAGCAAACACCTACCTACACCAACACAACATGAACAATGAATAGAGTAGTGAGCATGAGCAGGTTGCAGGTAGAAATTCAATTTTCTTTCTTTTGTGGAACGGGAATGTGTACTTTTTGTTGCTTTTCTTTGTTGTAACCATCAATGTTTCTACCTGTGCGCATAAAGGGCTAGCTTTGGTATTTGGTGGACATGGCAAGGTTCAAACTTCAAAATTTAGGAGCAGATTTGTTGAAAATGCGGAGTAGGTAGGTAGGTTTATAGAAAATTTTGAAAACGAAGGAAAAACTCAAGTCGTCAAAACTATATTTTCAAAAAAAAATAAATAGGTATTTTTTACAACAAAAAATATCATAAATCACGATATGATCGAGAAACGACGAACAAGATAAGAAACGAAAATGATTCCGTTTAAAATTATACTTTCAGATGTAAACATTCAGATTTCAGAGTCGGAGATGGCTGGAAAATTGAATGAAACGGTGTTGTGATTTAATTTCATGTTGTTTGACAAAAGAATTTTTTAGTGTGGAAAAAAGAAGTAGATTTCAAATTAGTGGAGTGGCGGAGTAGTTTTTGTTATTCCTTAAAATTGGAGTAAGGTCTGGTCTCGTTAGCTGATTGGTCGCTGTCTGGATGATTACGTTGCGAACCAGTCCATCGCGGCTCGGTATTAGTTCAAGTATACGTCCCAGTGCCCAAGCTGAGGGCGGGAAGTTTTCGCTTTTGATGATACATAATTGGCCCACTCTTAGGGCATGCTTTTCTTTTCTCCATTTATTTCTCTCCAACACACAGTGGTCGGAAATCAACATTTAGCGCGAACTAAATAAAAAACTGAAGGTGCAAATCACCATGACAAATTTTATCTGTCGTACGTAGAATACATCCGCGCACCCACTGATGACCTTGGTTTCTTATTTAAGGTCGAAGATAATACTAAAAGACCCGTTAGTTGAACGATTCAACCAATATTCGCAGCATGGTATGCCAAAAATGTGGAAAATTGTGGCATTTTATAACGATTCCAAAATGAATTGTAAAAGACGAATTAGCACGTAAATGCACTTTGTTTTTGTACTATCTTGAAAAGAAGCGATTCTTTAACGATATTAGAGCAGTCTTAACACTTGCAAACACTTGCGATTTTTCTATGCTCAACTTAAAAAAATAATGACCAAAAAAACCTTTTTAACTAGCTAGGTCCTCACTTTACAGCTACTTAAATTTATTAAACAAATATTTACCGTTACCTTATCCATTGTTAAAAATTATAAAAATAATTTTAGCTTAAGTTTTCACACTCATTACAAATGATAAACAATTCAAAATTGACATACCATGCTGCGAATATTGGTTGAATCGTTCAACTAACGGGTTTTTTAGTAACATCTTCGACCTTTAATAAAAAACCAAGGTCATCAGTGGGTACGCGGATGTATTCTACGCACGATAGATAACATTTCTCATGATGATTTGCACCTTCAGTTTTTTATTTAGTTCGCGCTAAATGTTGATTTCCGACCACTGTGCAACAGAGTAGATAAGTACTCCTCTTTCCATCTTGCCCAAAAGTGTGCAAGCATCCTCTCTCTCTCTCTCTCTCCACAGTTTCACTCCATGAATGTTCGGCATTTCATTGGTCACGAACGGAAGTGGAAGTACCAGGGGCTCACCAACCAGGAAATGTCCCGGCGCTAGCGCCTGTAAGTTGCTCGGATCATCGCTCAATGGTTGCAGTGGGCGTGAATTTAAAATCGCTTCTATACCTGTAAGTAAAGTTAAAAATTGTTCATATGCTAATACCTTTACTCCAACGACTCTCGTGAGATGATATTTCATCGACTTTACAGCAGCTTCGTATATACCACCTTGGTGTGGTGCCGCAGGAGTCATGAATTCCATTCTGTCTCTTTCAAGCTCATATGCTCAAAAGTCTCTCTCTTGTACCAATACTCTGTCGCTTTCTTGAGTTCTTTCTCTGCACCGACAAAAGCGGTGCCATTGTCGCTATATAACACAACATGAACAATGAATAGAGCAGTGAGCATGAGCAGGTTGCAGGTAGAAATTAAATTTTCTTTCTTTTGTGGAACGGGAATGTGTACTTTTTGTTGCTTTTCTTTGTTGTAACCATCAATGTTTCTTCCAGTGCGCATAAAGAACTAGCTTTGGTATTTGGTGGACATGGCAAGGTTCAAACCTCAGCAGCAAAATTTCGGAGCAGATTTGTTGAAAATGCGGAGTAGGTAGGTAGGTTTATAGAAAATTTTGCAAACGAAGGAAAAACTCAAGTTGTCAAAACTATATTATCCAAAAAAATAAATAGGTATTTTTAACAACAAAAAATATCATAAATCACGATATGATCGAGAAACGACAAACAAGATAAGAAACGAAAATGATTCCGTTTAAAATTATACTTTCAGATGTAAACATTCAGATTTCAGAGTCGGAGATGGCTGGAAAATTGAATAAAACGGTGTTGTGATTTAATTTCATGTTGTTTGACAAACGAATTTTTTAGTGTGGAAAAAAGAAGTAGATTTCAAATTAGTGGAGTGGCGGAGTAGTTTTTGTTATTCCTCAAAATTTGAGTAAGGTCCGAACGCTGGACACGAGCCATGCATTAGCATTTAATATACAAAAAATAAGAGAAAATAAAATGTACCTTTTTTGTTGTTTTTTTCTTTTCGGCAAATGAAAAAGCCGTTTGTTTGGCTCTCAAAATATTAAAATTTTACAAAGAAAATTATAAATGTATTTGTGCTGTGTTTGGATTTTCAACTATTTCTTGATTGCTTTCTTTTAATTGAAAAATAGAAACTTGGTAATAAGGTAATCCATATTATATTGCCAATTTTTTGTTAGTGGGTATGTAATGTACCTGACCTAACTAACTTATCTTAGAATAAATCAAAGGCAACAGGGTGTTTCAACATTTTGCAACTTCGTTGTTCCTTGAGCGATTTCAGTGAAATTGAAGCAGGTGATAGCTGAGACAGAATAAAAAAGAAAACAAAAAATTTAAAACAGGTTACTTCAAAAATGGCAGAAGGCTAAGTGAAAGACATAGGGGTGCTAAAAGCTGCTAAAGTTGTCAAAAATTTCCGAAAATTTACCTGATTCGGTGACTTCTGCCGATTTGTCAATGTATTCGTGTACGTAGGAAGTGATCAAATTCTAATAGGCAGAAGACAGACTGGAAGACTTGTAGGTATTTTTTTTTTAATTTTTTTCTTTAACATATAACCACAAATAATCATATACAGATGTCTCAGCCCCATAGAAAAAAATGTCTTAAGAAATTGCCTTACCTGACATCGTCTTACCTGACAAAGCAAAGATACAACAGCCTTAACAACGAAAGATACAAAAGCCCAGCAGCGGTAGGTGACAAAGATACAAAATCTAGAAAAAAAAATTCGTTTCTCATTCTCATTAAAACAAGTAGGTAAGGTTTACGCATCTCTTTCTCTCTGTTGTCATTTTTGTTCGTGAACTCTATTTCCCCTTGATTTATTTTATTTTTATTTGTTGGGTTTCGTGGACTACCTCAATCCTCATGATGTGTGTGTGTTGTTTTTTTTTTATTGCTGGCTGCTGTTTCTGTGTGCATTGGTTTGGCACTTTGGCAGGCGTCTATGTGGCTGGTGGTTGTTTTGTTTTTGTATTTCATTTTTTGTAGGAGTTTACGGGTTGTGATTTCGTAAGGATCTTTTTGTTTTGAATTGGAACTTTCTTTGGTAAGGAAAATGTGATTTGATGAATGATTTTCTTGTAGGGAAATTTTGATTCGCTTATAACTTTGGATCTATGGATCGGATCTTGATAGTTAATCCCTCTAAATAAAGGAAAAATAACAAACAATATTTAGGAAGGTATATTGCGTATTTATATGGATTTTTATACATACATATAAACAGTTATTATATATACAATTAGAAAATAACCTAAGGGTGAGGTGGACACGAGGTAAATTGTATTTTTTGTGAGTAGATATGAAGGAATAGGTAGATGTAGATAGGTACTCAGATACATTGTAGGTATTTATCTACTTCATTTAAAATATAAAAGCTTATGAAAAATGTCAATACTTTGATAAGCTAGGTATTTAGGTAGATACTAAAATAATGGGTGGTATCGACAAGCAAATTAATGCAACATGACAGTTAGCGGATATCCTTTTATTAAATTTAAGATATTTAAATAATAAGATAGCTAAATAATTCAAAAAAGGTTTAAAAAAAAAACAGATTTATCTATGGTTTTAATACAATAAGTAATCAGTATCAAAACAGTAGAGAAAAACTTATTCAAATTTGAATCCGCATTTTAGATATATACATACATTACATATACATATATTATCATAAAACGGCGTTTACAGAAGGGGGTCACAGGGTTATGAACTCATGTCATGACACAACAAGCTGAGATCGTATTCCATTCGCTACGAAAAAAATAGTTTTACTCGTAGATTGAAATCTAAATTTATAAAAAAAAAACTATTTTATTATTATTTTAAAATAGCGGTTTTCAGGAAAAACCTGTTTTTTGTTTGTAAAAATTAATCAAAATATACACCCCGATTACAGAATCTGACGAATGAGCTGCGGAGGGAATCTGACTCAATTTTGTCATTTGGCTCATAGTAAAAATGTCAAAAATGAGTCTGTTTCCCTCCGCAATTCATTCGTCGGATTCTGTAATCGGGGTGATAAATTGATGACGATTTTTACGTTTATTTACAGTAAAATAAATTATTTGCATGATAACCCTCAAAACCACCCCTAAATATAATTACTATAAAGTTTTCTACTCGGTTTTCACAGTTAAAATAGCAGTTCGCATTTTGAGAAAATATTTTGTATCTAAACCAATAAAAAAAGAATGTGGAAGCAATGGATTTTCGTGTACCTTTAAGCCAGGGACGTGCCGTGGTGATTTCAGTTAGGTGTGCACCAACTTGTTTTGCAATGAAAACATATTTTTTTAAGCTTTGCACACAGTACCAGCGTTGAGCCTGTTTTTGGACAAACATCAAATAATACAAGATTACGCCAATTCTCTCTTTTCGTTTTATTGTTGTAATTTTACCACGCTTCGTGACGTCATTTGTGCAGAAAAAGAATATTTTGTCCCTTCAATTCTATGTGATGAACGGGCGCAAAAACTTAAAGTTACTTGAAATTTTTTTCAAGTGAATTGTTTTCAAAAAGTTATTAAGAATATTGGGTGTATATATTCATTTAATAATATCAACAGTAAAAATAACAAGTTAAGTGAAGAAAATGTCCACATTTAGCTTTTTTCGACAGCACAAGTTTTCGTTTTCTTATTTGACAGTTAATATAATTTCAAACACTACAATTTACCAATAAGGAACATTTTGTTGATATTTCTTTGTTTTTATAAAATGCGAAACTTTATTAAACAGTAAAATATTCACGTCCAAAGATAGCTCCAGCGAAAAACAAAAAAATAAAATCTTTGTCGCCATATTGTTTCTGCACAAATGACGTAGAAGTGTCGTAATCTTGTATTCTTTGATTCGTGGTTTTCGGACACTTAGTTGCTGCGAAAAACAGGCAGATACTTCAAACAACAATTCTACAAAAACTTTCACACTATTAATTTATTGAAAAAAGTAATCAAGGTCAGAAAAAGTACATCAGAGCAACAGCGCCAATGAGAATAGGTTACCACCAATGCTTCAACTTATAGCCTTTTCGATTGGGGACAGAATGACAGTTCTTGTTCTGAAAAGAACAGAAAATTGTTCTGAATTTGATTTCAGAATCGAAATGAGAAGCGTTCACACGTATCGAATCGCTGTTCCGGATTGCCAATCGAAAAGGCCATTATAGTTTGTTTTGTAAAAAAAAACGAAGGATCTTGGAACTGTTATTCAATTATTAGAGGAGGTTTAAGAATAATAACGACTTTTTTCATTTAACAAAATCAAAAAATAAAATAATGTGTGAAGCTATTCCAAACCTCTTTAATGATTGTTTTGTCAGTTGTATCTTGTTTTAAATAATAATTCTTAACATTAAGGGCCAGTAAATAATTCTATACGTGTTAAATTTAACCACTGAAAATACTATGTTTTTTAATTTTCAAAAATGTTGGCAAATCAAAGGGCACGGTAGTGCCCAGCCAAGTTCGCGGCACTACACCCTTTTTACAGGAACAAACTCAGGCGATTTTCAACCCCCCTTTAACTTCAGTACCAATAAAGTCAGAAACTTCAAATTCGCAGTATTTGCTGAGCTGATCAAACGCAAGTGGCTCACCAAATAACAACTCTTTAGCATTAGCGATTCCGGAGATATAGGACTTCAAAAATTGCAAAAACCGTAACTGACTGACTGATTCACTGACTCACTGACTCACTGACTCACTGACAGATCATCAAAATTATGGAGCACTTCCCGACATCGTAGAAACTTGAAATTTCGCACAACGGTAGGCCTTGTAGTGCATACAAAGGAAAAAATCGAAAATCTGCAACTTTCTACTCAGGGGGCGTGGCATCCACCCACTTTCTTTAAAATTCTTATAAATTATATGGAGCACTTCCGTACGTTGTAGAACGATGAAAATTGATATGTCAGTAGGGCTTGAAGTACTTAGAAAGAAAAAAATTTTAAAATTGGAATTTTCCACTCAGGGGGCGTGGCATCCACCCACATTCTTAAAAATTCTTATAAATTATATGGAGCACTTCCGATTGCTGTAGAACGATGGAAATTTGTAGGTCAGTAGAGCTTGAAGTACTTAGAAAGAAAAAAAAACTAAAAATTGGAATTTTATGTTCAGGAGGCGTGGCATCCACCCACATTCTTAAAAATTCGTATAAATTATATGGAGCACTTTCGACTGTTGTAAAACGATGAAAATTGGTAGGTCGACAAGGCTTGAAGTACTTAGAAAAAAAAAATATGAAAAATTGGAATTTTCCATTCAGGGGGCGTGGCATCCACCCACATTGCCAAAAATTCTTCTAAATTATATGTAGCACTTCCGGATTGTTGTAGAACGATTAAAATTGGTACGTCGGTAGGGCTTGAAGTACTTAGAAAGTTAAATAAAAAAATTGGAAGTTTCAGTTCAGGGGGCGTGGCATCCACCCACATTTTCAAAAATTCTTCTAAACTATATGAAGCACTTCCGATTGTTGTAGAACTATGGAAATTGGTAGAGCGGTAGGGCTTGAAGAACTTAGAAAGTAAAAATCGAAAAATTGGAAGTTTCAGTTCAGGGGGCGTGGCATCCACCTACTTTCTACAAAAGTCTTATAAACTATATGAAGCACTTCTGATTGTTGTAGAACGATCAAAATTAGTAGAGCGGTAGGGTTTGACGTGCATACAAAGATAAAAGTAGGAAATGTATGATTTTCAGCTCAAGAAGCGTGGAATCTACCCACTTTTTAAAAATTACTATCAATTATATAATGTTCTTCCGATTGTTGTAGAACTATGAAAATTGGTAGGGTTTGAAGTACTTTCAAAGAAAAAAATCGAAAAATTTTAACTTTTCATTCAGGGGGCGTGCCATCTACCCACTTTATCAGAATTGCTATTATCTATATAGAGCACTTTCGGTTGTCGTAGAATAATGAAACTTTGTATAGCGGTAGGGCTTGATTTTTACCTGACAAAATAAATCTTTGCAAAAAGGAGTGAAATCACAACAAAAACATAAATGTTAAAAAAAGAGCCAAGTTCTTATATGTTTGTATGTACAAGAAACCTGTGCGTAAAAAGTCAGCCAAAAAAAGTAATGAGATCTAAAATATATGCCAAGTTTTAAGTTCATGAAGTTTAATATCAAATATCTTAAGTAGACTAATATCGAAACAATTCCAAATCATGACAGAAATTTGGTATTTAATGATTACTGATTAAAATTTGGTGGATTTACTTGGCAAGTTTTCTCTTAATTTCTTACTTGTTTAAAATATATGAAAACTTGACCAGTGAACCCAACAAATTTTAATCAGTAATCATTAAATACCAAATTTCTGTCATGATTTGGAATTGTTTCGATATTAGTCTACTTAAGATATTTGATATTAAACTTCATGAACTTAAAACTTGGCATATATTTTAGATCTCATTACTTTTTTTGGCTGACTTTTTACGCACAGGTTTCTTGTACATACAAACATATAAGAACTTGGCTCTTTTTTTAACATTTATGTTTTTGTTGTGATTTAATTTATAGAAAACGAAAACTTAATACATTTATCTGTGAAGGTGTGAACCAAGCTATATTATTCCTTGAAATAAGCATCTTTATTGAAAAATCAAAAGTGTTAAAAGTCTAAATAAATTTCAATATATTTTTAAAGCAATAATGATATTTTTCGCTTTATTTGCTATTAATTTTGCTTTGTTTTATAATTCTAAAAAATGTGTATTCACCTTTTTTATATGTATATTTATAAAAGATTATAGTTCAAAAAATCAGTAAATTCCCTTTTTTCAATTTTTTTTTTAAATTCCCAAGCAAAGGAATTATTGTTATGATACTTTTAGCTTTGATTACCAATATCTCAGCTAATAATGACGTTATAAGAAATTCAAAGACAGTTTTGGAAATCTGACAAAGCGTTTTACAATATTTTTTAAAGTTTTGTAATATTATTTTTTCTGACCCTTCACCGTTAGTTTAAAAAAAGTAGGTAATAAAAAATGACTTTTTTGTGGTCTTTTCATATTTTTTTTTTGTAAATATTGACTGCATGGCTTGCGTTTGTATGCAGATTTGTAAACTTTTAAAGCATCCATATTCCTGTAAATATTGAAATTGATTCATCGAACCGTTTTTCCTTACCAAAACTTCAAAGTCTTATAAACCAGTGCTTTTATGGCCTTCTGAAAAATACTTCCAAATTTGTCGCTTGCATGTAAAAATATTTTCAACATATTTCGATGAACATGCTTTTGCATGCAATATAAAACAGAAAATAGTGAAGCAATGTTTACAAATCACCAACATTAATTTCCCAGATTGGTTTGACAATACAAATGAATGCTACATCCACAGGCTTGACACATTAAACTTCTCAATAATAGTTCTCTTGTGGAAGAATAATTGCAAATGGACCCTCGACAAAAACGTTTGTAAAACTAAAAAGCCTAAACGTAAAAACAAAAAACTACAAAACTTAATGAATGCTTAAGAACATATTTACTTTATTGTCAATACATGTTTTAATATAGAGGAAATAAAAAAGGAGGTAGGAGGGCGGGCGGGGGGACGAATTTCTGCCACGTCCACGATCGTGTCCCCTGGAAACTACTTCATTTAAGGTGATTTAAGCTTGTTGATACTTCATAATTGAGAAGAACTTTGGAATTATTATTATTTATTATATATTATATTATTTATTATATTATATATTATTATTTGGAATTATTATTATTGAAGAACTTTGGAATTATTATATGAAGATAAGATAAGCTGGATAGGTACCTTTTTAAAACTAAAATTCTTTATGTATGTATATCCAATTTTAAAAGCCACTCCTCAGTTATAGCACATAAATAAGTAACCATAAATGAAGTAGGCTAAGAGCAGAAACTATGAGCAGTGTTTAAAAAAATAAACAAACAAAAACTCTTCATCAAGAAATTTCATTGTGATCGAAAGGTCACAGAACACAAAATTTAATTTTATAGCCTTATCTTTTAATTGTTCAACTTTTAAGTAAAAAAAAAAATAATTTTTTTAATAAATGTGAGACCATTTTTTAATCTTAAAATTTTGTACGTAGCACTGAACAAAAATTGAATAAAAATTGAGCTCCATTTTTTGCTTATAATTGGTTATAGCTCTTTAAATAAACAAAACATGAACAAATACGGCATTTTTTACAAATTTATTAAACTTATTTTCTTCTTGTCAGGACTGCATTTGTATTTTGTCGATAAATACGGATATTATTTTTGAAAAACAAGTTCACTCCTTAATTGAAGATAGCGGCAACCCTGAAAGGAGTTGATGGTCGAAAGTTTGAATTTGAGCTAGTCCTTCAATGAACTCAAAAACATAGATTTTAATATATACCTAGATAGCCAACTTCGCTTTCATAAGTGAAGCTCGGCCACCATTTTATTGGAGGCATTTACAACAACAATTTGTGTTTTGCGTGTTGTTTACTTTTTGCAGAGGAGATTTTTTCTAAAATAAAGTATTTGTATTTGTTTAATTGGTTTTTTTATTTGTGAAACGTGATTTTAAAGTGTGCAAGATTGCAAAAATACAAAAAAACCTAGCTCTGGTAGTGTCTATGCGTGCAAAAATAGTAACAAGAAAAAATGGTATTTTTGCCATATTTATTTGAGAAATGACAATAAATTATATCTGCAATTAAAGCCAACAATTTAAGCTTTCTTTTGATGCCAAAAAATGTACACGTCATCACAGAGTTTTCAAAGATATCAGTGTACAAAAGCAAGAGTAAGAAAAAATTGCTCGCAAGAAGTTAAATGTAAATATCTCAAAACATATTAAACGTAATTTTATAATTTTTTTTACCGTTTAAGAGATAACAAAAATACCTTTCATTTGATACCAAAATCATTTTATTACCTCTTCTAAATTCCAAGATATGAACATTTATTTAGAGAAACCACTAAGGCATTTAATTCGATTGTTTACATTTTTTGCCTCCAACAAAATGGTCGCAAAGCTTCACTTTTTCTCTGTACAAATGATCCTATGTTGGCCATCTAGGTATATATTAAAATCTATGCTCAAAAATAAAAAAATGTCTTTCCCGTTTCCATATTGAAAAAAACCCCACTCACACTTTTGAAACACTTATAATTATAATGATGTGCGGATACCTTTCAGGCAATACAGTTGGTAAGCAATTGCGTATAAAAAGATAATGTTGAGAACAAAACTGTAGGAAATAGTGATTACTAGAACTTTTGAAAGAAATTTTCGGTTATCTAATACTGAAAGAAAAAAAATTGACTAAAAAAGCATGAACTCCATTTTAATTGCTTATAATAATTGGTTATGAGTTATAACTCGTTAAATGCACAAAATTTGAAAAATTTGCATTTGTTAGGAATAAGTATATTTTTATTTTTTCGATAAAATTAAAATTACGGATATTATTCGTTAAAAACGAATTCACTCTTTAAATCAATATAGCGGCAACCCTCCAAGGCGCTGATGGTCGAAAATTTGGTCTTAAGCTTTCTGAATGGTACTTTATAGAAGTCAAGAAAAAAATTCCATCCCCAAAATTTTGTTACAGAAAAGTCTAAGTTGACTGGAGTATATTTTTTACATAATTTTTAAATAAACATAATACATTAGACGCTCAATTTAGTCAGTCTCGAAATAGTGAACTATCCACAATAGTGAACACCCAAAATTTTATATAAAAACGTATTTTGTATAAAAATTTCACGCAAGCATTTTACATATCTTGAGAGCTCTGAGGAATTGTTTCTGTTTTTTATTTAGACTTGAATTAAGGCCTTGTTTAATGTTTAATAAAAATTAAAAACATTCACATCGAACGAAATGTGCATTTTGGATCAAATTCGCCTTAAGAAAGCCTTAGTGAAGAATCTCGAAGCAGTGAACAGGCCTGGTTTTTATTACTTCACTATATCGAGCGTCTACTGTATATGTAAATGTTCACTTCAGAAAATCTAGTTTTGGTATTAAATTTCTGTATAGGTAACTTTCCTACCTACATTCGAAGCATGGTAATTTAACTTGCCAAGCAAATGAATTTGAAGTTATGTAATTTGAAAGTAATTTTAAATGGGAATTCTAGAAACTAATTTTGGATATGTTTTAAGAACCACTCACCAGTGTTCTGAGACTATCCGCACGAAATTTTCTTTTATTATAATTTGTTTGGGGCTAAACCATAGATTTACTTGACTAAAATCATAAGAATATATTGATTTTTTATCCTGAATTTTTATCATACAGATACGAATTTGTAACAAAATAAGAAGGTACTTGTTAACGTAACGTAAAGTAACAATCATATAGGTACATAATGTAATCTCTTTGGTTAAACTTTTCTAAACATTTTTTTTTGAAAACGATTTCTTCAAAATATATATGCAGGTAAAGTCATTAAATGAACTTTAATCTAAAATAACTAAAAAAAAGGAAAGATTCCTGACTTAAAGCGTAGCTACTAAAGTAATTTGCCGCCGTTGTTTCTTAATGATTATTGATTTTGTTTCCATCCTCTATAAATTTTTCTAGCGAATTGTCCCTTCCGCCTCAACCGTTGAAAAGAACCACCCTCCTACTAGATTTTCTTCTAACTAAAAAGTCTTTTTTTTTTGTCGTACCTACATATCTTAAGTGAATCATCCTATATTAAACAATACAAAAAAAAAGAGGTGTAAAATTTAAAGCTAACAGCACCAGCGCCAGCGGTATAAAATTAATCATAAAAACACCTTAAAAACGTCCTTAAAAGCTACCCACCTAACGTAGGTATGTAGTTCTTTTTTATGTTTCCATTATAGGTACCTCCATATGTGCATATACACATATCTATTCTATTCATCTATTTGTTTCCTTTTTCTGATCAACAAATTCAACTTCAAAATGTTTAATGTTATTATAATCGCAAGAAATTAACTTTTAGCACCATATATTGCTTTTAGAATAAGGATGCTGCAAAAAAATTACATGCATGCATACATACCTACAGACATTATCAAAAAAAACATCACATATTTTTGCCATCATCAGAAATATCTCCGCCACAAAAAAAATCTTTCTTTACCTATCCTCAAGGCCACAAATGATATCCAATACATGCATACAATTACAATGGAGAAATGAGTTCATACTTTTTGTTCATCGTTGCATGCCTCAGACAAAAAAACGTAGATACCTACTCAACAACCGGCAAAGCAAAGTAAAAAAAAAATAACACTGCCTTGATCGTTGCTTAAAGGGCAAAGCGAGCATTCAGAAACAAAAACGAAACCGACAGAGAAGAAGAGATAGACATAGATATTTTCCAACAGAGTCAAAGATACAAAATTCTGGGGAAGGTGCTTTCATTTTTGTAGTAAAACTAGCTTTTAAAGCTTTGAAAAATATAGCTTTTTCAATTTCATAGGTCATTTTGCTCCATAGGCGTGAGGCATCTGGATATGATTATTTGTGATATAACATTACAGACAAAAGATGCAAAAAAAAGTATTAAAAATCAACAAAAGAACGTAAGATAACTGTGCTATAGCTTTTTTGAAAGCTAATACTCCACTCTTTTATTTGTTTTTTAAATCAAGTTCTTTAAATGAATATTTTTTTAGAAATTAATATTCAAAATCAAAATAATTGAAAAATTTGTAACTTTTTTTTTCACGTTTGTATTCTTCAAAATTTTGCGTAATTAAAGGCTTAAGTTGTGTTCAATATTCAATGCCCTTATTAGTTTGTAATCAAATACCGAAAACCAAATGTAAAAATCTTGCATAGTTTTTGAGGAATTATCAAACCTATTTTTTATAAAATTTTTATTTATCGACATTATCGCTATCGACTGTGTCAATTTCATTGAAATCGCCCAAGTTGCAAAATGTTGTAATTTTTTTTTTGAAATACCCTGTTTTGAAAATATATTTTTTTCTGTTAAAATTCTATCTCAGCTATCACAGTTTCATTGAGATTGCTCAATGAACAACGAAGTTGCAAAAGGTTGACATATTTTTCTAACAACCTGTTTTGAAAATATTTGTTTCTATTGAAATTCTTTCTCAGCTATCCCTGTGTCAACTTCATTGAAATCACTTAAAGAACAACGAAGTTGCAAATTGTTGACATATTTCTGATAGTTTTCGAGAAAGAAAAAACTGAAATGTATCCCCTTTTATCCTCTAAAAAATGTTCACCCTGTCTAAATTTAGGCGTCTTTAAATTTTTAAGACGTCAAAACAAAGTTCATGATTTTTTTCGTAGTTTTGCAATTTTTGTCTGATTTTCCTGGACCAGGCTATAGTTCATCAAATTGCATACAAAAAAAAAACTTTCTATCCAGGTAGGTATGTACCTATGAACCTAGATAGGCACAGTACAAATTTATAATTTTCGTTTAGAAAACAGATCTTTGACCTCTGTGCACAGTAAATATTTATTTACACCATAGAAACACAGTTTTGTAACTACCAAAAAGTTTTTGATTCCCAATAAATAGAAAGAACATACAAAATATCTTTAAAGTATAAAATCAAGACCTAAACTATTTATGTCTGAATGCACATGTATGTAAATTTCCCTGCCTTTTATTTTTAAATTGACGCGACCATCACCGATCGACATACAAACGCACAAATTACATACATAACTCGTCCCTCTATGCTTTCAAACAGATAAAAAATAATATAAAAAGCTGAAAAGGGATATTGTATAAGTCTGCGTACATAAGCCACAAAATAACAAAAACAGACACCCCTCGTACACCTTATCTCTTTGTCCTGGCACTCCTTGGTGAGCTGCCATTTGCTTCCCTTGATTTTTTTTTTACAATCAATGCGTTCCACAAAATTTAAAATTCTCAATTTAGTGTATGTGGTGCCACCTTCGGGGGCTTTCACGCAAGATTTCGTGATTCCTCTATGTATATAAACTCAATGGTTGTATTAATAAACCGGAGCACATAGCTGACTATATTCAGCGCTTTCTCCAACGAAAATGCATAGTCAATCACTGAAACGCTCTTCTTCGTGCTCTTTGTGTATATTGATAATGGATCTGTGAACTCTACCATCACCAAAACTCTCTGCTCTTTCATCTCTCTAGCCATCTCATCCCTCCCCCCATCTGAAACATTTGGCACAAACTTTTCAGATTGCCAAGTTGATCGGGGTTTTGAAAGCCATTCTGGACCGCTCAACCAAAGCTTGTTGTCAACCAATAAGGATGTCTTAATTCCTCTGCTCAGCAGATCTGAGGGATTGTCTTTGGTGCCGACATGACCCTATCGCTTCACTTCTGTATTGGTCTGGATTGATGATACACGATTAGCTACAAATGTTTTTAAATTGCATGGTAATTTGTTTATCAAATGCAATGTTTCTAGTGAATCTGTCCAAGGACTGTATTCAACTCTTTCCCAATTCATATTCTCTCTTACACTCACAATCAATTGTCCAAGTAACTCTGCCGCAGCAAGTTCTAGACGTGGAATCGTCACCGTCTTAAGCGGTGCAACCCTTCGTCTTCGCTGTCAACATAGTTGACGTTATCTTTCCGTCAGATGTCTCAGTTCTTACATATACCACTGTACCAAATGCTCTTTTCGAAGCGTCGGAAAAACCATGAATCTCTATCTGTATGTTTTCAGATGTACCTATCCATTTGTCTATTCTCATGTTCTCTAGGAATCTTATCTCTTTCCAAAAATCTTTCCAAAAATCTTTCCATTGATCCTCTATCTCTTTTGACAATTTCTCATCCCAATCGACATTTAAACGCCATATGTCTTGTATGAGAATCTTTCCCCGTATTGTCACCGGTGCAATGAAACCATTTGGATCATATAACTGGGCAACGCAGCTCACAATCTTTCTCTTGGACATTGCTTCATCAGTCACAGGTGTTTTAATCTCAAATGTGAACTGATCTTTGTCAAGTAGCCAGTTCAGACTTAGAATGGAGGTTTTGTCGTCCTCTTGGAAGATGATGGATGACTGTTCCTCGTGCTTAGCTACTAGCTCCGAACTTCCAAAATCTTTCTCTGATTCTTTCTCGAATTGTTTAAGGGGAATTGTAACTACGAATCTCCCTGTCGCATCACGTGAATATATGTAGGAGAAAAGTAAAGCCGTGAAGTGTAATCCTTAAGAAGAGAACAACAAGCAAGCAGAAAAGTTTAAGTTAGCCGTTATTATGCATATTGCAAAGCTATATAATATTGCTGTAATATAAATAAATTTGAGAGTACATATTATTAGTAGTCAAGTCGTCAAATTGTCAAGTTGTCAAGTTTTAATCCAAGTCGAGTCACTTTAATTTATCTTTTATTATATCTTATTTTTATGAAATTAATAAACTAAAACTTAATTGAATTTTAAATGGAACGTTTTTAAACTCTATATGGTGTCAGAAGTGGGATGAACGTCGCGTCGTGAGGCATTTAAAAAAAAAAAGGCTTAAAATAAAAAAATAAAAAAAAAACATGTGCTAAATATTTATTAAAAGTGTATCAAGAGAAAAGAAGATTATTAAGATATATAAAATTTAAATAACGAAAAGTAAGAAAACTAACAGTGAAAATAGTGAAGGTATTATTTTAACAAAAATAATAAAAGAAAAGTGAAGTGCAAAACTAAAATCATAAACAGTGAAGATCATAACATTCATCAAAAGCTAACGCTATAGAATATTAACAAATTGGATAAGTCGCTGACTCTGCAAAGTTATTCCCTATTTATCGGTGAGACCGTTTCATTTTATTATTTGCATGCTCTCATAATTTAGTTTATATACTGTACATGGTTAAGTTATATACCGACCGGTTAAATCAATGACCAGTTATATGATCGCATGACTTGATTTGTAGCCGTTACTTGAATTATCTGCCGTAAGAATTGAACATGGTGATTTTTTTTGTTTGGTTGCTTATTATTAGTAAAGCATTTAAAAAAAAAAAAAAAAAAAAAATCACTCTCAAGGGGTAAATGAATTGCCAAGCAGACCTTGAAAAATTGACAACCAAACAACTTCAGAGTATTTTGAAAGCTCGAGGACTGCCCTATCGGTACAACCTTAAAAAAGATCTTATACAAAGACTACGTGAGTCTATTGAAGCCGAAGAAGAAACGGAAAATACCAGCACTATCACAATTGAAGGCATTTTCGAAGTTTCCGACAGTGAATCTGAGACTTTGTCTACAGCCACTACCAAAAGTATTCAACATTTTAACGCGGAGAAAATAGTTTCACCCTTATTAGCTATGCCGAATGCAGATGAAAAACCAGTTCAGAATAATTACCAGTTTAAGGATGTCGAAGAATCACTGGAAAAGTTTGATGGGGAAACAAAGGAAGTGGAGTTATGGATAGAGGATTTCGAGAGCGTAGCAGCTGTTTGTTGTTGGAATGACGTACAAAAGTATTTGTATGCGAGGCGGTTGCTTGTAGGTGCTTGTAGGTTAGCTGTCGAATCTGAGACCGGCATTTGCAACTGGTCTAAATTAAAGGATTTGCTTAAAAAAGAATTTGGGAAAAGAGAAATCGAAAACGTTCATAAACTACTCACAGAAGCTAAAAAGAATTCGAAGGAATCTTATTTAGAGTACTTCTATCGCCTTAAAAAAATTGCATCCAGGGGAAAAGTTGATACAGCCTATCTGATAGGCTATGTTATAGGTGGAATACCTGATGATGCTGTTAATAAAAGTGTGTTATATCAGTCTATGAACTTAGACCAATTAAACGAAAATATGAGGGCATATGAAAAGATGAAAGGAGATCAGGATAAGGAAAAGAAAAAAACCGAAAAGTCACACTCGAACTCGAATAATGGTAAAAAGTTTGGGAGTACGTCTCAAAAATCGAAAAGCTGTACAAATTGTGGATCAATGTCTCACCTCCACAGTAGTTGCCCAGATAGATCCAAAGGCATGAGATGCTTTCATTGCAATGAATTCGGACACATTGCTCCGAATTGTCCCAAAAAACAGGAACCAATGTGCGTCGTATCAGTGTTCCAGATTTTATCGTTGAGGTTGCCATAGGTGGCGCGAGTTACAAAGCCCTGATAGACACTGGGAGTGATATAAGCATAATCAAAAGGTCACTAAAAGATAAGTTAGGTATTTGCAAATATGATATGCTAGTTATACCTGTTGTCGGCTTTGCACAAAATAACCAGGTCACATTAGGTGCCATTGGTCTTGATATAGTCATAGACTCCGAAGAGTACCGAACGGTTTGTCACGTAGTACCTAATCATTGGCTCAACACTGACATGCTCATCGGTAAAGACTTTTTCGCAAATGCTTCATTGGCCATCGAAAATGGAAAACCAGTTATATATAGGACGAGGATTGATCCAAACAGAAACGAATTAGCTCAAATAAATGTTATTTATTGTAAAGAAGATCTTTGTTTTGAAGGTTTAGAAGAAGTTCTCAACCCTGATTCAAAGAGAAAAATCCGAAGCCTTATTGAAGCATATCAACCCCAGAAAAGTGAAAACACAGAAGTACAGATGAAAATTGTTTTAGAAGACGAAGTTCCAGTCTATCACAGACCCAGACGGTTAGCTCCTTTAGAGAAGGAAATAGTAAGGTGTGAGAAAATCAGTAGGTATAACAGTTTCGTATGAATGAAATTTGAATTTGTGGTTGGGGACAGATAAAGTATAGTATACTTTAGGGAGGGTCGAACTAGTCGTTATAAGAAAAAAAAAAGGTTTGAAGTTTTCAATGGAAATTTATTTCGTCATTGTTTCGTGATAGGTTAGATACTTTCCATGAGGACGTCCAGGAGACAGTGGAGTATTGTTAGCTTGGTATAGGAAAAATTATGAAAAAAAAAAGAAGAATAAAAAAGTAAAAGTAGCCTAAAATAAAAATATAAAATAAAAGGAAATATAAAAAAAAAGTGGGGATACTGGGATTCGAACCTGCGAATGGTGAAACTGGATCATCACCTAGACCACTGGACCACGCTTTGGTATGTGAAAGTGCAAACTTATTTTAGTTAAATCACGAAGGATGGATACCTAAAAGTGGATTTAAGGAAAGGAAGAATATTGAAAAAAAAAAACAAAAGAGGAGAAGGGAGCAAAGAATATATGATTCGTTAACTAATACCAGAGAAAATGGTGGTGTTAGTTAAAAATTTGTTTTTTCCGCTTTTCGAACTTTACCAATTTTGACCAAATTTTGACAATTTGTTCACATTTATTTATGAAAAATTCAAAGAAAGATCGTAAAATCAATTTTGGATTTTTTTGATTAAAGTTCAAGGGAAAAAGCGATGAAACGGAAGCCCGGATAAACTTCCATGATGAGAATCCAACTTTCGTCAACTTTTCACCAACCAGAAAATAAGTAGGAGGTTGAAATCCTGAAAATTTCAAATCAGTAGGTTTCTGGTGATTAGTGCGTGTTAGTCGCGAGTGGTAGAAAAAAAAATAAAAATTATTACAGTACAAATTCGAGGTACAGTCCTGCATACTTTAAAAACGGTTTTGGTTTTTACGACTAAGTAAGTACTTCCTGAAGGAACAAAGGTTTTATTATTAAAATCGAAAAAGTAGTATATTTTTATATTTAAAATAGACGAAACGAAAAGTGCATCTATACAAGAAAGTGATTGTGCAGCCACGCGACTCATAAGGTTAATCGCCTTCTCGTAAGAGCGAACCTAGGTTTTTTTTAACTCCGATTGCGAAAGCGAACCAGGTAGTTTTTTTTTGTTGTTGTTTGGAAGTACCATGTCAATCTTCAACCCATAAAATTTTGCAGGCTAAAGTGGTCAACACCGACCAAAAATTTCAGCCAGGGCTAGCGCACCAGGGCTGTCGTTTCACTTTTTCAGAAAGCAGTACTTCGAGGAAAAAAATAGCAGTACATAGCAGTACGGAAGTAAAATATATATACAAACATAATTGTTAATGCATTTAACTTTGTTTAAATGCATATATTGTTCATTAAAAATTGTCATATAAGCACCCATTACCTATTTAACTCTAGCGCACTGCAATGGTGGTATTAAAAAGTTTTCATTACATAAAAACTCTTGTTATGTTTGTGCACGTTTTTCTCAAAATCTGTAATCTGGTAATATTTTTGGGTAGAATTTTATGAGCTACATACAATATTTATTGTGATTTTTTTTTCTCTTTCCCTTCCTTAATAGACCAAATTTGAACCGCTATTACTTTATAGTACATATAGGTACCTATAGGTTTAGATAATTTTACTGCCTTAAAGTAAAATTTCGTCATTTTGTCGTAAAATGAAATTCCTTAAGGCTATTATATATATGTTTAATTATTTATTTATTGATCTATTTATTTATTCATGTATTTATTTATTTATTTATTTATTTATTTATTTATTGATTTATTTATTTATTTATTTATTTATTTATTTATTCATGTATTTGTTTATACACATATTTATTTTTTGTTGTTTATTTATTTGTATATTTATTTATTTATTTAATTATTTATTTATTTATTTATTAAATTGCCATTTTATTTATATATTTATTCATTTATTTATTTTGTAATCAATTGCTTTATTTATTGCTACAACTAATATAATAATTATTATTATTATTATTATTTTTTTTTTTTTTTTTTTTTGTTATTTATAATTTTTTTTTTTTTATATAAATGATGATTCCTAACTTATCTTTAATACAGATTTAAATATTTTGTTTTTAAATTATTGTATTCATTTTTTTTTTATTTTCTTTTTGTTTAAATTGAGGTTTTTTATCGTTGTTTCCTCAAAAATACGTTAATATCTAAAATCCACTTATTTAATAACTTATATAATATTTGTTACAGTAGAAAGATATACCTTTGTAAAATCATATCTCTGTACTTTGAAATTTGTAAATTGTGCGATAACATACTGAGTTTTTGAACGAAATAAAGAAATATCTATCATTAAGGCTATTAGATAAATTTAAACCACTCTTTTTCCAGATGAGGGCCTTACTTAGCCTGGACAGCACAATAACTTGCTTTATAATGAGAAAACGTAGCCAACGCATATAGTACAACAAATATTGCTGATCGATTAATGCTATTTTAATAAATATGTTGGCTAAATTTGCAACTCCATAAAAATCCTGCATGATTTACTTTTTATCTATTGGTTGTATGAAGAAAAAGTACGGTAACTTTTTTGTTTGTATAGAATTGAATAAGCTACAATTTTACTTTAATATTTCATTCCAAAAAGTTGATAGTTTTCGTGAAATTAGCAAAAAACTGAATTTTATACTCTTTTACTTCTCCAAAAATTCTTTCTTCAGCCAAAATTTAGGGTGGTTTTGGAAATTGCTCAGGAAGTCAAAACAAAAATTCAGCTTTGTAGGAGTTTTGTAGAAGGAGATAAAAGTCTAAATTTCCTGGGCTAGAGATCCATTAATATAATTTAACATAGCTTGACAGATGGGTGAAACACTACATTTTGACGTGTGTGGAATATTTCATTTCAAATGACATCAAAATGTCCATAAACTTCTTTTTTTCGTATCATAAAAGAAAATCTGAAAAGTTCCAGAATTTCGAATTTCTTACTTGCGATATACAAGCAATGCCTAAACGACAAACTATGCACTCGTAAAAAAATGTAACGCGAGATTTTGTTCAATAAATCTACGACTTTTTAAATCTATTTATTTTAAAGCTTTTTGGATAGGATTATGATTTGCAAATGTTCTGTGATATGAACAAATTTTCAAAAAAGCAGTACTTTGGTCGTATTAGCAGTACGGCAGTACGGCGTTTCAAAAAGCAGTACAAATACTTCAATTGCAGTACTTCGACAGCCCTGTAGCGCACCACAGACACCAAAATCACGCCACACAAAAGCCAACACCTAGCACGCCTCAGAACTGGCCAAGTCACCACAAACCAATAACACCATAAACCCAAAGAACCAGCCCACGCCAAGACTAACATCTACACAACAACTCAATGCCAGCCAAATCCACACCAAGCCATCCAACCGCCGAAACAGCACAGAAAACCAACGCCTCCACCGGAATCCGAATCCAGGCGGATACTTTTGGAATCCCTACCAAGAATTCAACCACGTGAATTCAAGCCATAACACCAGGCTGGACAACTATTTCGAAACGCACTAACTTGCAACAAATGCAACAAGGTCAACACAAAATACAACTCCTGAGATAGTCATATTAAATCAAGGTCATTCAATATTCGCCTGCGTCCATCATACCAGCGATACATCACGCCATTATAACAGCAGAAACATACAACCCCCGCCATAGCAACAACATTCAATCATATTCATCATCACGTTAACACATTACACACCAAATAGCAGCAATATCATACAACTGCCACACCATAACGAAAACACACATTTCATTTTAACAGCAGATCCACTCAACCATACACCAGCCACATTTGCCACCAGATCCTACAACACCTACTTCACTACACCTACGAACAACAAGTAGGTACAGTCATCCACTACCGCAATATAAGCCGATATCTACAAAACTTCGTTTATAAAAGTTCACAAAAGCTAAGTATTTACTATCCATTCTACCCACTAGATTAGAAAAATAAATCCTAGAGTTAAAGAAAAAAAAAAAAAAAAAAAGCAACAAATTATAAGAAAAGAAATACAAAAATAGCAAACTAATAATAAAATTAAATAGTTAACTTAATTAACCTAGCCACAAAAGTTCTGAAACAAAACGTTAGTTTTTTTTTATATACTTAAGTAGAATTTGTGTTTTGTAAAGCAATTATTTCGATGATTAAATTCCTTCAAATCTAATCCTAATTTCTAGGTAATTATACACAAAGTACAAACATACATCTAACTAACATCAACAATCTAAGACATCAAGTAATCTCCTCGAAGTGGTGCACCTCCTCGAAGGCTGAAACATCGTTAATTCGCAAAATAAGAAAAAAAAAAAAAAAAAAATAAATAAAACTATTAATTGATCAGACACATTATTGATCAGTAAAGCTCGGTAAGTGTTTTCATTATTGATTTAATTTGATTGCAATTTTTTTATCGAATATTGCTATAAAAATCGTGTAACATAGACACGAATTTTAGGGACTCCGAATACGAGTATATAGACATGTATAGGAAACTATTAAGCACATACACGAACCTAAATGTTCGGAAATAATTTTTATAGTACCCATGATTGTGCATTATATACGAACAAGATACAGGGTGTAACAAAATAAATTTTTTATTGAAGTAGTATGCTATACAAATTGAACAAATTCAAGGAGATAAAAAGTTTAAGACATTTCATTTTAATATATATACATATTTAGTTATTTTGCAATCGAAATTATTATACATACTGTTGATTCCAATAAAATGTTTAAATAAAAGACGAAGTGTTTCTGATGGTGGTTGATACAATAATAATTTTATTTTACATGAAAATTACTTTACTTGACTTTGAAAATGACATTTAACAATATAAAACCAATGAACAAAAAGAAATTGAAACATGACTTAGCAAAATTAGAATATGACATTTTAGAATTGACATTTAACAAGTTGACAGCAGAATATGACAGGAACACTAAAGGTGAGTAATGATGCTCATGTTTACATGGAGCATTTTGTGGCTGGTTTACACGCTCCTTCCAACATTCCTCCCCGGCTGTGAACGAAGTTCGCAATAATCATCTGGTTCATCTACTTTCAATGTTCAATATACATGAAACGATAAAAAATATAAATTTAGTACATTTATTAAAACATGGTACTAGATCACAGAGACAAAACAAAATTTGAACACAAACAGATCTAGCTGTATGACAGCTTTAAATAATTATTTGTTTTGCTGAATTCGGGTTTTTATATATTTGTCTCGTTTCGTCTCGTACATCGGCGTCGGTTGTAAATTGGCTCCTAGTTGCGAATTCAATGTTGTGTTTTTTTTTTGTTAATTGATGAAATTAGTTAATTTGTATTGTTTTAGTGTTAAATAATAGTAAAATTATGTCATTGTGCTGTGTATTAATTAAATCAGGTGAGTTCTTATTGTTATTCTGTATTTTATTTTGTTGGTTTATGTTTCTAAACTGTGTTTATTTGTTCAATTCATTCATCTTCCATAAGAAATATATGTGTTTGTGTGTCACCCATAAGAAATACACATGTTCGTGTGTTTCCCATAAGAGCGTGTGTATTTTTTATATCCATTGATAACCTTGGGTATTTTCCATTGCTGCTTGTTGTTGATCTCTGTACAGGGTGCTTCGGTTCTTAGGTGTGCAAAAAAATATTTTTTTTTTTAATAAAATTATTTTGAATGTGATTTTTAGCGGACTGTATTTTATGGATTGAAATTTAATTAAAAGTGTATTTTGATTGAAATTTAAAGGGTGTTTCGTTTTTTAGGTTAAAAATTATATTTTTATTATTAATTTAAAATTGATTTAAAATGTTTTTGGTGTTATTTTGATGTTGTTTTAAAATGATTTATGTGATTAAATTTTTATTTGGTGATGGGTTAAAGTTGAATTTAAAGATGAATTTCCTTCGTGGCTATGTGTTGACTGTGATTGATGTGATGGTTTTATGGTTCTGTGATTTTGATTTAATGGTGTTTAATTGTTGAAATATGATTTAATTTTGTATTGATTACATCGTTTGTGTGAGTATGATTTTTGCTTGAGTGCGTATGAGTGTGAATGAATGATTCTTGATGAAATTGAGTGATATCGAATGAGTGATTTTTAAAATGGTTTAGTGTGAGCGATATCGAATGATTTTGCTATATTTGTGAGTGAGTTCAATACTGTGAGTGTGAGTTATTGAATGAAGCGTGATACTTAGTATTTGAATGTGTAAAGGATTCAAATAAATATATGTCGAATATTTTGATTTACTGTGTGCGACATTTTATGAGTGAATGGGTGAGTGAGTGAGTGCAAAAATTGAGTGACTGATGTTGAATATTTTGATTTCTGAGAATGACATCAGAATTGTATGAGTGTTTTAACGATGTATGACTGTTATTTTTCGATTTTATTCTATGAGTGTTTGAAAATCTGAGGATTTGTATTTCGAATGATTGATTTTGTTTTGGGTGAATGTTTTCTGTTGACTGCATTTTAGATATTCGTCCATGGTTAGATGGTTGCATTTTCATCTGCTGTTTTGTTTGAAGGTAGAAGGCAGATTTTTGTGATTGGCCTTCTAAACTCCCCTGACTGTGTTTTTATGTTGACAACACGAGTCAAGTTATCTGCTCCTTTAATTAATGAAATGATGCGAGCGAGAGCCCATTTGGAAGGTGGAAGCCGTTCGTCCTTAAGCAAGACTAGATCTCCTATTTGAGGTTGCTGCTCCGTTTTTAACCATTTCGGTCGTTGTTGAAGTCGAGCCAGGTACTCACCACTCCATTGCTTCCAAAATGAGTGAACAGCTATTTGTATTTTCTTCCATCTGTCCAGGTGCGAAACCTTTTCGATGGCCAAATCTGCTTCTGGTATAAGCTGAGCTGAAGTTCCCATGATGAAGTGTGCGGGTGTCAATATGGCAAAATCATCGAGGTTGTCGGTTAAGGGACATAGAGGCCTCGAATTTAAACATGCTTCTACTTCTGTTAGAAGCGTGCTGAGTTCCTCAAATGTAAGGGTCTCATTTCTGACGACCCGTTTCAGGTGAAACTTTACGGATTTCACTCCGGCTTCCCATAATCCTCCGAAGTGGGGAGAAGCGGGAGGAATGAAGTTCCACTTTGTTCCGACGTTTGTTGTTGTGGTTGCGATGTGTTTCCAATCGATGTTTGCGGTTTTCAGCATCTTTTGGAGCTCGGTGTTTGCTCCCACAAAGTTTTTTCCGCAATCACTATACATTTCAGCGCAGACACCTCGACGTGCAGTGAATCCTCGAAAGGCTGCCAGAAATGCTTGAGTAGTCATATCACTGACTGCCTCCAGGTGGATTGCTTTGGTAGCTAAGCACACAAATATGGCGAAGTATCCTTTGTACATTTTTCCTCCGCGTCCTTTCCAAGCCTTCACATCTATCGGTCCTGCATAGTCTACTCCGGTATGCGTGAATGGGCGAGAGATTCTGACTCGAGGGGCTGGTAGATTCCCCATCAGCTGCTGCATAGGTTTGGCCTTGAATCGGTAGCAGATTACACAACGGTGGATATATTTTTTCACGCTTCGCTTGATGTTGAATATCCAATATTTGGTGCGTAGATAGCCGACCATTTGCTGCAATCCACCATGGAGCGTTTTTTCGTGAGCTTCACGGATCAGCAAATTAGCAAAACAGTGATCTGGTTTCAAGACGATTGGATGCTGTTGCTCATACTTCAAGCTCGAATTTTGAAGTCGTCCTCCAACTCGCAGAATACCATGGCAATCGATAAATGGATGCAGAGATCCAAGATATTTTGATGATGTTGGCTGCTTGATTAACTCCTCGATTATTGAATAAAACATTTCCTTTTGGACGACTCGTATGCAATTAAAAGTTGCGTTTTGAATATCCTCAGGTGTAAGTGGCACATTTAACTGGCTCATCGGAAGTTTTTTGAGACATACACTTACAATCCTCCGGCAATAAGCGATGATTCGAACCAGTTTTTTCAAGTCCGAAATTTTTTGAAATAATTTTGCTACTTGGTTTTCAGCTTCAACCGCATGATGCAACTGGATTTTTACTGGCCGCATTTCTTCTTCAGTTTCGAAAGTTGATAGTGAACTGGGATATGAAAACTTCCAAATGGATTGCAGATACTCTGGACCTCGCCACCAAAGAGTGTTGTCCTTCAGTTCAGATGGTGAAATTCCTCTTGACGCCAAATCAGCAGGGTTCTGTTTCGTTGGTACATGCTTCCATATGTTGACGTTGGTTAGCCTCTGTATTTCTGCGACTCTGTTGCTGATGAATGTTTTCCATTTCGATGGGGGTGCAGCTATCCAACATAATGTGATGGTGGAATCAGTCCACGCGTAAGTGTTGATTTGGCCTAGTTGCAAAATGCTTTTTACATAGCAAAGAAGTCGAGCTAACATAACAGCACCGCATAACTCTAGTCGAGGAAGTGAAACAGTGTTTAGAGGAGCGACCCTGGTTTTAGACATGACGAGGTGAGTGTGAATTTGGTTGTTTCTATCTAAAACCCTTAGAAAAACTACTGCCCCGTATGCCTTCATGGAAGCGTCACTAAAGCCATGCAACTCTATCTCTAAGTTTTTTCTTTTCAGTGAAAATCCAACGAGGTATCCGGATGTGCTCAAGTAGTGGTAGTTCTGACCGTAGAGAAATCCATTCACGCTGCAAATCCATCGGAACAGGAACATCCCATGCTAAGCCTTTCAACCAGAGGTTTTGCATAATTATTTTTGCCGAAATTACGCACGGAGAAATCCAACCTAGTGGATCAAAAAGCTTAGCAATTGTCGACAGAATGGTTCTCTTGGTGATTTCAACTGCTTCGGTCTGCACCCACTGAAAAGAGAAAGAGTCACTGGAGGGAAGCCATTTTATACCCAATGTCTTGATATGCTCTGAAGAATCAAAGGGCAGAAGAAAATCGACTTCACGTTCTTGAGGCGCAATATTGATTAGAGCTTCTTCAGAATTACTTGCCCATTTGCGCAAGTGGAAGCCAGCCGATGAAAGAAGTTGATTGATTTCGGAAACCTTTTGTTGAGCCTCTTGAACTGAGTCTGCTCCACTAACCAAATCGTCGACGTACATTTCCTGACGTATCATCTGAGCTGCTAATGGATATTTTTCCTTCTCGTCATCAGCAAGTTTGTTCAACGTTCGAGTAGCCAGGTAGGGAGCGGATGCTGTTCCAAAAGTCACCGTCTTCAACCGATAAAGCTTCAAAGGACTCGTCTTGTTGTCTCGCCAGTAAATCAGCTGATAAAAAGAATCTGGTTCTCTCATCTGGATCTGCCGGTACATTTTTTCGATGTCAGCTGTCAAGGTAATCCTAAATATCCTCCATTTTAGAATTATATCCATAATGTTTGCTTGTGTTTTAGGTCCAACCAAAAGATGCTCGTTCAAGGAAGTCCCATCTGTAGTTTTAAAAGCAGCATCGAAAACTACACGAAGCTTCGTGGTTGTACTGGATTCCTTGAACACAGCATGATGAGGCACAACATAATGGAATGGTGATCTGAGAATTTCACCTTGGCTGACATCTACTTCTTCCATCTGTTCAAGCTGAAGATACTCTGAAATGCAGGCAGAGTATTGTTTGTGTAATTCAGGATTGATGTCGAATCTTCTTTCCAACTGGAGAAACCTTCGAAGTGCTCCTTGCTGACTTGCTCCTAGTGCTGGGCGAAAACCCTCCTTGAATGGTAGCGAAACTTCGAAACGTCCATCTGCTAAACGCCTGGTATGTTTCCGGAAGTGATCTTCACAGGCAATATTTTCTTCAGTTTCGGGATCCTCAAACGGAGATTCTTCGATTTCCCAAAATTTTCGAAGCTGTGTATCGATGTCAACAAGCTGCAGGTGAACACGACAAGTTTGAATTGGTGCCTTACCAAAGACGATCCAGCCAAGTTGAGTATTTTGAGCAATGGGTGCTATAGGCTCACTTCCTCTAACTATCTCTGGCAAAACGACCTCAGAAAAGACATCACTACCTAGGAGCAAGTCAACACTAGAAGGTTTATAAAATGAAGGATCAGCCAAACTCAAACCCTGAATGTGATTCCATTGTGGAAGAAGTTCCCTATTGGGAAGCAAACCAGTTAAAGTTTTGAAAACAAACGCCCTAGCTTCAGTTTCAAAAGAGGTATGTAAAGATTTAAGTTTCATATTGACAAAGCTTTGACATGATCCATTTTTGTTGTTTCCAAATCCAGAGACTTCGACGAATGTTCGACATTTCTTCAACCCAAGTTGTTGCGCAGCTCGTTCGGTGATGAAAGTTGCTTCTGAACCTGGATCTATCAGCGCTCTCATGTTGATAAACTCTCCGTTTGATGATTGTATTTGGACGACTGCTGTTGCCAGCAAAACCATTGTATTTATCGGATTGGAGATGTGATAGTTATGGGCAATGGAATTTGTCAAAGCTTGCTCACAAACTGGATTAAATGGTGGTGCGTTTGGATTTATCTGTGTTGAAACTTGGTATGTATTTTGATTGGTATTAGGAATAAGAGACTGTGAGTTTGTATTTCTATTGTTTGTATTGGAATGAGCTGAGTTTGAATTGGAAAAGTGTGAGTGGTTGGATTGAGAATTTTGAGCTATTGAATTTTGACTATTGTGTGAATGATTAGGTTGAGAATTCTGAATGAATGATGTTTGATTGTTTGAATTAGGTTGAGGAATGTGCAGAAGCGTGTGATGTTTTTGATTGCATTGAAAACAGCGTTTTTCACTCGGACATTGAAATGTTTTGTGATTGTAGGCTAAGCAATTTTCACAAACACCAAGTTGTTTTATGGTTTTCATTCTTGCAGATACATCCAGCTTCAAAAAAGAGTGGCACGTTCGAAGCGAATGCTGACCCTTGTGGCAAACAGCGCAGCTATACTTCTCCTTCCTCGTCGATTTCAGATGCAACACCTTAGGTTTGTACTTAGATTGTTCCCTGTTCGCACTATTTTTGGATTTAGAACCTTGCTGGCTAACAACTTCTAAAGAACGAAACCTAGTTTCCAAAAAAACCGAAAACTCTTTAAAGGTAGGTAGCTCTGTACTCAAACCTAACTTCTCTTCCCACAATTGCTGTGTATTTGTTGGTAGTTTTTGAAGCAGAGTGAAGACAACTATAACATCCCAACTGTCTACCGGAACGCCTAAGTTTTTCAAAGCATGAAGCACTTCCTTTGACTTGTCTAACAAGCCCTTGATTGAATCTGATGATTCTGTGCTGATTGTTGGCTGCTCAAAAAAACTTTTCAGATGAGTTGTGACCAAAATCCTTTTATGGTCGTACCGGGTTGTTAAAATTGACCATGCTTCATCATAATTATCGTTGTTGACTTCAAGGTAATCTAACAATGACGCAGCACTACCCTTAAGACACGATTTTAAATATGTTAATTTCTCTATCTTCGACAGGGATGCATTGTTGTGGATCAAGGACACAAAAAGATCGTAAAATGGACGCCAATTGTTATAATCCCCATAGAACGTTGGAGGAGTTATGGCAGGGAGTTTTATTTCACGGGAATTAGATGTTTTTCCACCACAATTTAAATAAGACTCGCGCTTATCCTGGAATTTGGCAGTGTCATCCTTCGATTTTTCACCAAAATGCAAACCCTCTAACCTATCTAACTCATCTAAAATGTCCGTTTTGTACGAAAGGCAAATCTCCATAATATTATCGAAAATATCCTCACACTCTACTAAACAATCGTCATCTTCTTCGGAGCCTTGAATCTCATCATGAAGATCGGAGATTTTTCGAAAGTTTTCCTCTAAAAGATTCAAGCGACCTATCAAATAATTCTTGGTTTTCTTTTCTGTGCTCAACTTTCGGTAGCCTGCACTACATTTTTCCACCTGACCACAGGTTTTCTTGAAAATCTTAAATGTCGATGACTCACTCATTGTTCAGAATTGCACTCAATATAGGTATGTGTATAAATATAGTTTAATAAAATTATTGCACTCACTTTGATTTCCTTGATTAATTTATTTGTCGTTTCAGGTTTCAGGTACTGCGACTCCACAAAAAACACTTAGGTACAGATGACTGCAACAATAACTATTCGAAGTAACAGCACAGGACGACAGCTATTCAACGGCACTCAATAGCGGCACACAGTAGCGGCTCACAATAGCGGCAATTACTGGACACTGAAGCAATCCTACAACGTTATGAAGTAACAGCACAGGACAGCTAATCAACGGCACTCAATAGCGGCAATAACTGGACAAAATCCTCCAACGAAGACGTTCCAATCGACGTAAAGAAAAACGTATGTGTCGGTTTATGCACTTTCAAAAGTATAATTTGTATATTTTACTCACTTCAATCTTTTAACTTTATTATAGGTGCTCCTCTGGACAGATGATTGATGTTCTGCTGGCCAACTATAGGTGGTGTACAGGATACAAAAACAGGAAAACTCCAACGATGACGGTACTCCAACGGACGACGTAAAATCCAACACTCAATTATAAATTATATCACAGCTCAATTAATAATTTTTATCACAGTTCAATTAATGTTTATCACAGCTCTTTTATTTCCTTTATCACAGTATTTAATTACTAGTTCGAGTATGTTCGGCTCGAAGTGACCAAATGTTGATTCCAATAAAATGTTTAAATAAAAGACGAAGTGTTTCTGATGGTGGTTGATACAATAATAATTTTATTTTACATGAAAATTACTTTACTTGACTTTGAAAATGACATTTAACAATATAAAACCAATGAACAAAAAGAAATTGAAACATGACTTAGCAAAATTAGAATATGACATTTTAGAATTGACATTTAACAAGTTGACAGCAGAATATGACAGGAACACTAAAGGTGAGTAATGATGCTCATGTTTACATGGAGCATTTTGTGGCTGGTTTACACGCTCCTTCCAACACATACAATATAAATACATTTAATAATTCTTTTTAAATTTTTATTTGAAAAATATATTTGAATATTGATTTTGGGTATATTGTACCTTAAATTTTTTTGTTATAACGATTTTGGGAAAAACCCTTTTCTTTGATATGAAATTATTTTCACAATTAGGGTTATATACATGAAAATTTACTATTATTTTATCTTTAATAAAATGAAAATTATAACGTTTTGAGAAAAAAAAAAAAACATACCGTTTTTTTAATTTTCTCTTACAGTATGGGAAGTTGGTTCCATTTTCAATTTTGAAGATTTTTAGGGAATAATTAAAATGATTTGCTAAAAGCTTTATCTAGGGTGGATGTGACCTCCTATAGCAGATGAAGTTAACCATGGTAAGATCCGAGTTAATTTAGTTTATCGCGGAACTGCAAATTAGGGGGTTGCTGCAAAAACAAACTCCGAGGTCGCAGTAACCAAGGACGCATCGCAACGGTGATGCGAGGGTGGGTTTGCCTCATTAGGACTTTACACCTTGTCCTTCCTCTCTCCAGGGTTGCCAACTCCTAGTTTCTCTCACTTATTTTCCATTTTTAACTGAAATTCGAATAGTGATCTTTTTTCGTTTTAAACTGGATGAATTTCTGGTCTCGATTTTATTTTCGAACCATTCTTTTATTTTCGTTTTAATGAATTTCCATCATTCATTCGGCATGATTTTTAAACGTAACACACGTTCCTAGTTACGATGGCAAGAACCCATCCATATTCGACGAGCTGAGCCCTGGCTAATGCAAGCATGCCGAGCCATTGTAACTAGGAACACCCTTCACTCTCGCTGTCAGGATCGGCCTTTAGGATCCTGTAGCTTAGGGGTCGTAATGGTGGTGTAAGGGAGTGAAGGTTTTGCAAGGACTTAAAGGGATTAAAATTGAATTGTAAATGTACTGGAATTTTTGTGACTTGTGGTTATAGTACCTCCTCTTTTGGGAGATTGGAAGTTTTTTTTTTTCTGAGAGTCCTTGTCTACACCAACAGGTTCCGTTACAGGTGGCGCCCAACGTGGGGCCCGAATTCGTCCTTTTTGGAAGGAAAAAGGACATGCCAAAGAAAGAGAAATATTTTTTTTTTTTTTTAATTTTTTACTTTTTGTAATTTTTAGTTTTGAGAAAATTTCGCGTGTACTGAACCCTTTAGTAGCTAACACTTGACGTCCAGTGGTTGGGTGATGATGTCCCTGGTCAGCCTGTTGCGCTCAAGGTTAAGCTTCTATAGTTTTCTTACTTAGACAAAAGTTCATTTTAATTCTAAAGGATAATCCGAGTTATGGATTGATTTTATTCGTTACTTTGTTGTTATTCTTTAGTTTTGAATTTAAAATAAGAGGTACGAATAAGTGCTCGACCCAATTATTTAAAGTCGTTGATTGGTATTTGGAAGCGAGTACTAAAAGTCTACCTCGAGTATTAAGAATAATTCAAACAAACTAATAAAACTTAATTTTTTTTAAACAAAATAAATTTATTTTTCTTTCGGCGGCGATTGTTTGTCTTTTGGTAATTTGAAAATTAAGTGAGTTGGAGAGAGAGAAAACATCCTGTGAGAGTGGATTATTGGCATGATTATCTGCTTTTCGTTAATTGAACGAGAGGTTTTAACTTGTCACATCCACCCTAATATTTTATGATTGATACAACCAATTTTTTTTTATTTCTGATTTTGATATTTCATTTTGATAACTACCTTTTTTTTTAGTTTTTCTTGTAGATTGAGTTCAAAGATAATTCTTTTGCATTGTCGCTTTAGTATACTCAGTACTATTCCATTTACCTTCTGTTTGATACGATCTAAGACTTTTGTGTTTTAGATATTTTTTTTTCTCCTTTTTTTGATTTCTGGTTTTGATTTTTCTATTTTTTTTCTTCTCTTTGTAACCTACCTTTTTCTTGAGTTTTCCTTTTTAAAATTTACCTTTTTTTTCTGACCCTACAATTCTGAAGATTGAATTGAAGGATAATTCTTTGGATTATCGTTTTAGTACTTAGTACTAAGCACTTAGTTCTTTTCCAATCTTACTGCTAGCTTGGATCTAAGTTTTTTTTCTCTTTTAGCTTTAGATATTTTTTTTTGGATTTTCCTTTTGGATTATATTGGATGTTTACAATTCGTTTTTACAAAGTTTTTTTTTTTTTTTTTTCTCTATTTATACGCTTTTTTATCTACATATATTTTGAAACATTTTACAAGTTGTTTTTTGCATCTTGTTGTGAGAGATAGTCTTTTATTTAATTGCTCTAGTTACAAATTTTTGAATTGAGTCTGAGCCTAAAAAGTTTAGGAAATTCCGTTTTGGTTTTGAATAAGGGTTTCTTTTTCTTTGGGGATAGGTTTTTTTTTTTTTTTTTCTTTGTACATATTGACCAAGATGGAAAAACGGAGGTTGTCTTTTGCGGAATATAAGAAGCGTACGATTTTGCGGAGTAATCCAAACGCGATTGCGGAAAATAATGCAATAATCGCGGGGAATATTAATGCTACAACTGTTTCACAAAATGAGACCTTGGAGGAAGAGCCATCTTTGAATGAACAGAGGACAGAGGGAGGAGCAGCTTCTTTAGCAGCTCAAAGAGTGGATAGAGTCAACGAATCTCGGGGATTCTACTTCTCAAAGTGGTACGGGTCAGATGGATCGTAATGCTACAGAGAACGATGACGATGAGGTGTTGACAGACTACATCGAGGAAGTTGTTACAGCTGCAATTGGATTTAACCGAGCGAAGGATTTGGAGTTTTTGCGAATGGAAGCTGAACGGAGTAGGGTGTACTTGCAAAGTCAAGTAGAGAATATCGTGCGCCAAACAATAGCGTCGATAACTCCAACGGCCACCCCACGACGATACAGCTTAGAAAGAAGAAATTTACCAGCTCCAGCTCCAGCTCCAGTTCCAGTTAACGAAAGTTCAGAGAATCCTACAGAGAATATACGACCGCAAGGACCTCAAGGTGAATCAACGTCCCATCCCACTAATCAGGGCCGTACCTCCAACGCAGATGAGTTCCTGCGACAACTCAACAATTTGTCCCTAAGCGATCCTCTAGGTAGTACCTTTCATTCTGTTCCTGCTTCGTCTTTTAACAGGTACCATCATTTCCACAAATGGGGTTTAAAATTTGATGGCAGGCAGATGACGGTAGATGATTTCTTGTTTAGGTTGAGTAGGCTGAAGAGTAGTTACAACGTATGTTGGGAAGAAATTGTCCAGAACTTCCATCACTTTGTGACAGGCCCCGTGGAAAACTGGTTTTGGATGTATATGAAGTCGAACCAAACAGCTAACTGGGATACCCTAAAATTAGCTTTGATAGAGCAGTACAGGAGTTTAGAGACTGACTCTGAGTTGTCTCGTAAGCTTTTTGACAGACGTCAACAGCCCACAGAATCCTTTGACGACTTCTATACAGCTATACTTCAGCTAAATAGCAGGTTAAGGGTTCCAAAACAACCAAACGAGATAGTGGAGTTATTGAAATTGAACGTGAAGCGACGGATGGGCGAGTTATTAGTTACATTCCAAACAAATAGTTTGTCTGAGATGGTCTACGTTTGTAGGAATATCGAGAAATATCTCAGTAATAATGACCCTAGCTCACAAAGGCCCAGAATTCCGTTTCAACAACCCCCACAAATGCGTAGGAATATTTCAGAAATCGAGACAGATAATCCTGATAATTTCGAAGTAGGTAATCCAAGCGTTGAAGCTTTCAACACTAGCAAAGACGGTCGAAGCCTGGTGTGCTTCAACTGCAAGGAAAAGGGACATACCTACTTTGAGTGTCATGTGCCTCAAAGAAATCTTTTTTGTTACAGGTGTGGTTGGGAAAACACAACTGTACCTCAATGCCCTCGTTGCTCGGGAAACTTCCCGAAGAGCAGTCCCATGTCCAAGGGAAACTGCTCTCAAAATCCCAGCTCGGACAAACAGTAAGTTTAACCAACCAACCTGATAGCTCCCAGAATGGTCAACCAATACCTGCAAACATAACCACAAAAGACTCAGTTCCACCTATTACAATATTGAAACCAGGACCTAGACCAAAACTAATAGAAACCGAAACCGATACAGAAAAAGTCCAATCATCCTTCAAACCTCGCAAATCCTTGTACGAGCGGCTGCAAAATTATTACGCAGTAAGAGATAGAATTTTCGGCACATCATCAGAACCTAAGAAACAAGTATCCGAGAAAGTCCTTAAACTTAGGCAAAGGTTCAAAGAAAAGAAACAAGAGTTTAAGTCGATAGAAGCCTCTACATTGTGTAGTTCTGAGGATCTTAGACCTTACGCTAATGTTAGGATATTTGATCAGCCAATGTTAGGATTGCTTGACAGCGGGGCTAGCATTAGTTGTTTAGGGGAGGGAGGAGTCGATTTTCTGCTCAAAAACAAACTTGAGTTCGAGAGGTTAAACCAAAATATAAAGACTGCGGACGGTAAGAAACAAGCCATAGTAGGCAAAATCTTGGCCAAAGTTTCTTACAAGGGTGTTACGAAGAGTATACATTTGTATATCGTGCCATCTCTTCAGCAGCAGTTATACCTCGGCATAAATTTTTGGAGGGAATTCAACGTGGCTCCTCACCTCGTTTCAGAGCTTTCTCTTGACATGCCTTCTCAAGAGCTTGATCCCAACGCACACATTTTGACAGTTGAACAATCAGAAACATTAAGGAAAATGATCAGCAAGTTTCCCTCCTCGGCTGTATTAGGCCTTGGAAAGACTTCACTGATCGAACATACAATAGTGTAATAACTTTCCATATTTGAACTATAACGACTCCGAAATGCAAACAAACGGACACAATAAAGCTTACGGTCGCAGTACAGACATACCCTTATTAGCTATAATTATAGCAACTCTCAAACGAAGGAAGCGCCACCTGCCGGATTATAGCAGATTTACCAGCTGTCAAATAAAAGCTTTTGGAAGGGAAATTATTGGGAAATTTCCCCTACGGAAAGCTCTGGAAGCAGAGACCAGAACGTTCTCCTTATTTCCAGAGTTTGGAAAAGAAGTATAAAAGGCACATGTTTTAACGGCAGCGACACAGTTTGTTTTTAATCGTGAATGAATAAAGTTGGTTGTAATAAAAGTGAAAAGTAAAGTTTGTGAATTAATTCAGTGGTGAATAATAAATCGTTTTGTTTGTAGTAAGAAAAGTAAAGTGTTTTATTTTGCGAAATAAATAAGTGGACGTTTTGAATAAAGTAAATAAGTTTTATTAACGAACCTGAGAAAATATTACATTGGTGTTAGAAGTGGAATAAAACTTGTTTTATCTGTGCACTCAGTTATTGTGTGAAAAGTGAAAAAAAAGAGACAATGGGTAAATCTTTGAATGATTTTAATTTAGTGGAACTTAAGGCAGAACTGAATAAGCGAGATCTTCCTACTGCTGGAACAAAGAATGATCTTATAATTCGTCTGCAAGAAGATTTAAGAAGATGTGGAAAAAACCCGGACACGTTTATATTCGACATTGAAATGGAAGAACAGCAAGAGCAAGTAAGTACATCGGGCATGACCAACATGCTGTCTCAGCTGCTTGCCAAATTTGATAGTCAGGAAAAGAATCTTCTCGAACGTTTCGAACAACAAAGTCAAGAGCAGAAGAATCTTTTAGAGCAACAAAGCCAAGAACAAAAGAATCTTCTAGAAAAACAAGAGAGGAATCTTCTTCAACAATTCCAAGAACAGACAAATCTGCTCGAAAGTAAGTTGGATGCTTTTGACAACAGAATTATTACTCTTGACGAGCGTGTCGATAAGCAATTTTCGACTGTAGATAAACAATGATCGACAATAGAAGCAAAGTTCGAAGATAAAATCGAATCCATTACAAAGGAATTAGATAAAGTAAAGAAAATGAAGGTTCGAGAAAGTTCTGGCGACTGTCCAAAGAAAAAAGAGATGCATCCACCAACCTTCGATGGGCAAACTTCTTGGTCAATTTACAAGAAGCAGTTTGAGGCAGCCGCAGCAACAAATGGCTGGGATGAGGAAGACAAATGCATAGCTCTAACGCTTGCCCTCAGAGGACCTGCTGCTGAGCTGTTACAAAGCATACCAGCAGATAAAAATGGCAACTTCAGTGCTCTCGTTCAGGCCATTGACAAACGTTTTGGAGATGGCCATATGCAAGAAGTCTTCCGCGTCCAACTCAATTCCAGAGTCCAGAAAAGAGGAGAAACTCTGCAACAACTCCAAGCAGACATCGAACGGTTGGCACACCTAGCATATCCAGCTGCAGGAGATGAAATCATCAACCAATTCGCAACAGAAGCCTTTGTTCGTGCTGTATCTGACATCAACCTTCAGCGAGCAATTCGAACTGCTGGCAAACGCACGCTTCCTGAAGCACTAGCATTCGCCCTCACTATGGAAGCAGCAGAACAGGCTTCTCAAGGAGTCCATCGGGTAAGAGAAATAGAAATTGAAGAGTGCTCTTGCCAGAGAACAGCATTCCAAAGGAACCAACGCGATGGACCTGCTCGATGCTGGAATTGCAACAAAACCGGACATCTCCAACGCCAGTGCAGATTGCCACCTAGAAGATCTGCATGTCAACATTGTGGAAGCAGAAATTTTAACAACAACAATGTCAAAACTCCTACTCGCCCCGTTTCTCAACAGGGAAACGAGTAAGAACCAACTTCGAGGGGCAGAAGCTGGTTTCTGGTATCGATGGCCCCAGAACCACCATCCAGGTCTCACAGACGAAACGAAACAACAAAAGTCTGACTGTGGAGGCAACACTAAATGGCAAGAAGCAAGTGGCTACGATCGACACCGGTGCCACTGCCTCCATTGTTCGAAAGGACTTGGTGAAGATGACATGGCTGCATAACACAAACACTTACCGTCTGAAAACAGCAACAGGAGAGGCAGCCAGAGTGTATGGGGAGGTTCGTCTTACAATCCGTTTGGCAGAACTGGAGTTTTCACATCTATTTCTGGTAGCAGATATATGTGACGAGTGCATAGTTGGAATCGACTTTATGAAAGAGCATGGAGTAATTCTCGACATCGGGAAGCAAGTTCTCAAGTACCGAAATGTGGAGATTCCTATGGTTTACGGCAATGAAAACTCATCAACTCTCAGGACTGTCATAAAAGAAGATATATGCCTGCCACCTTCCTCAGAAGTGTTCGTTTGGACGAAAATAAAAGGTGATTTGGGTAGCCATCGATACCTAATGGTGGAACCAGACTCTGAACAGTCTTCCCAAAACATCATCCTAGGGAAGACCCTTGTGGCACCAAAGAACAACATGGTACCCGTACGGATACTTAACATCAAACCGTACGAAGTTAAGCTAAGAAAAGGAGAAATAGTTGGAAAGTGTGAATCTGTTTCCGCAATAACTACTATCACAGAAGCTGACACACACAAATCTGTGGACCCCGGGAAAGTGAACTCTATGAAGGCAAAAATTCTGAAGTCATCCAAATTAACTGAACGTCAGCTAAGTGTTGCTGGAAGCCTCCTTCACGAGTACGGTGATATACTCTCTTCACCCAGTGGGCAGTATGGTCGAACACAACTGGTGCAGCATCGAATCGATACAGGAGACGCAAGACCTATTCGACAACCAGCGAGACGTCTCCCATTAGCCAAACAAGCCGAAGTTGAAGAGATGATATCGACCATGAAGAAAGATGGGCTAATCGAAAACTCTAAAAGTCCTTGGGTATCCCCTGTTGTTCTCGTCAAAAAGAAGGACGGAAGTACTCGATTTTGTGTGGACTATCGGAGGCTGAACGATGTGACAAAGAAAGACAGCTACCCTCTGCCAAGAATCAGCGATACTCTGGATGCGATGGAAGGAGCTGAATGGTTCTCAACATTGGATTTGAAGAGTGGCTACTGGCAGGTAGAAATCCATCCAGAAGATCGAGAGAAGACGGCTTTCTCCACAGGAAATGGTCTGTGGCAATTTAATGTGATGCCTTTCGGACTATGCAACGCTCCGGCAACATTTGAGCGTTTGATGGAGTGCGTTTTACAAGGACTTACTTGGAAATCTTGCCTAGTCTATTTGGACGATGTCATCGTATATGGTAAGACATTTGATGAGCATTGTGGAAACCTTAAGGCCGTGTTCCAGAGGCTTCGAGAAGCAAACTTGAAATTGAATCCAGACAAGTGCGAATTTTTCAAGTCTGAGGTAAAATACTTGGGACATATCATCTCTTCCCAAGGAGTGAAGACTGATCCTGAAAAAGTTGACACTGTAAAGAATTGGCCAACACCACAGGATAAACATCAACTCCGAAGCTTTCTTGGTCTAGCCACGTACTATCGACGATTTGTGAAGGATTTTGCTGGAATCGCGAAGAGTTTGCACCAGTTAACAGAGAAAGGCAAACCGTTCAAATGGTCAAGCGAGTGCGAGAAAAGCTTCCGGGAACTTAAGCAGCGCCTATGCAATACACCAGTTTTGGCCTATCCGACACCAGGGAAACCTTTCATCATTGACGCTGACGCTAGTAACGTGGGAATTGGTGCCGTACTCTCACAAGTTCACGAAGGAGAAGAGAAGGTTGTCGCCTACTACAGCAAGGTACTCTCAAAGCCAGAAAGAAACTACTGTGTGACCAGAAGAGAACTTCTAGCTCTAATATCGGCTACAAAACACTTCCATAAGTACATCTATGGACAGAAGTTCCTTCTTCGAACAGACCATGGCGCACTTAATTGGCTTTTGAACTTCAAAAATCCAGAAGGTCAAGTGGCGAGGTGGATCGAGAGATTGCAGACATACGACTACCAGATCCAACATCGAAGAGGAAGGTTGCACTCAAATGCAGATGCCTTATCTCGGAGACCATGCAAACCGGACTGCAAGCACTGCACACGTCAGGAAGAGAAGGGAGTTGCTGCTATCCACCGACTAAGAGCTGATCCCATTTACGGTTGGAGTAACGAAGAACTGAGGACTGCCCAACAAGAAGACTTGGATATTGAACCCATTCTTGCGTGGAAGGAACACCAAGAGAAACCAGAATGGGGTGACATCTCCGATAGAAGTCCAACTCTTAAAGCGTATTGGGCACAATGGGACTCACTTCATGTACAAGAAGGAGTACTAAGACGAAAGTGGGAATCCACAGACGGCAAATCTTATGTGATGCAGCTAGTCGTACCTCGTTCCAAGGTTAATGATGTTCTTCAAGAGATGCATGAGGGAGCTTCCGGAGGACATTTGGGGGTGAATAAGACACTGGAAAAGGTAAGGCAGCGATTTTACTGGCTACATGCAAGAGAAGATGTCGAAAAATGGTGCCGAAAATGTGATACTTGTGCTGCAAGCAAGGGACCAGGCAGAAAAGTCCAGAGTAGAATGCAGCAGTATAATGTGGGCACGCCTTTTGAGAGGATTGCAATAGACGTTGCAGGCCCTTTTCCAGAAACCGAAAACGGAAACCGATACATTCTGGTAGTAATGGACTACTTCAGCAAGTGGCCTGAGGCATTTGCCATCCCAAACCAGGAAACCAAAACAGTCGTGGATCAGATTGTTTTCAACTGGGTAAGCAGGTTTGGTGTACCTATGGAACTCCATTCAGATCAAGGGAGGAACTTCGAGTCCAAAATTTTTCAGGAAGTTTGTACACTCCTTGGCATTAAAAAGACGAGGACAACACCGCTTCACCCACAATCTGATGGGATGGTTGAACGATTCAACCGGACCCTTAAAGAACACCTTTCCAAAGTTGTAAGCGACAACCAACGAGACTGGGATCGGCATATTCCATTATTCTTGATGGCCTATCGAAGTGCGGTACATAGCTCAACAGGACATACACCATCAGAAATCCTGCTCGGGACCACAATACGACTACCAAGCGAAATCAAATTTGGATGTTATACAAGTGAGCCACAAGGAATTGACGACTACGTGGACAACCTCAAAGAAAAGCTAGTTGACATTCACGAAAGGACGAGGGCAAATATAAAGCTATCGAGTGATCGGATGAAAACAAGATACGACGCAAAAGCCACAACGACTGGATTCCAAGTGGGAGACCTTGTGTGGTTTTATAATCCCCACCGTCGGAAGGGACTCTCACCGAAGCTTCAACAAAATTGGGAAGGCCCTTATACTGTCGTAGCACGAATTAACGATGTCGTCTACCGCATTCAGAGAGGATTAAGAGGCAAACTAAAAGTAGTTCACAGCGACCGTTTACATCATTATAAAGGTGATGGAAGTGATGGATTTGCTCGGGACAATCAATCCTAAGAGGGGGGCAGTGTAATAACTTTCCATATTTGAACTATAACGACTCCGAAATGCAAACAAACGGACACAATAAAGCTTACGGTCGCAGTACAGACATACCCTTATTAGCTATAATTGTAGCAACTCTCAAACGAAGGAAGCGCCACCTGCCGGATTATAGCAGATTTACCAGCTGTCAAATAAAAGCTTTTGGAAGGGAAATTATTGGGAAATTTCCCCTACGGAAAGCTCTGGAAGCAGAGACCAGAACGTTCTCCTTATTTCCAGAGTTTGGAAAAGAAGTATAAAAGGCACATGTTTTAACGGCAGCGACACAGTTTGTTTTTAATCGTGAATGAATAAAGTTGGTTGTAATAAAAGTGAAAAGTAAAGTTTGTGAATTAATTCAGTGGTGAATAATAAATCGTTTTGTTTGTAGTAAGAAAAGTAAAGTGTTTTATTTTGCGAAATAAATAAGTGGACGTTTTGAATAAAGTAAATAAGTTTTATTAACGAACCTGAGAAAATATTACAATAGATACGGGGGATGCCGATCCCATCAAACAACGTTTTTATCCGATTTCTCCAGCAGTGCAGAAGCTGATGTATGAGGAATTGGATCGTATGCTTGAGCTTGGAGTTATAGAAGAGAGTTCCAGTGCTTGGAGCTCTCCAGTAGTCCTGGTTCGAAAACCAGGAAAGAACAGGCTCTGCCTAGATTACAGGAAGGTTAACTCCAAGACGAAAGGAAATGCGTATCCAATGACTCATATAGAGGGTTTGCTGTCGCGTCTTCCAGATACGCGCTTTATATCGAGCATAGATCTGAAGGACGCGTTCTGGCAAATCCCTCTGGAGAAATCTTCAAGGGAAAAAACCGCGTTTACGGTTCCTGGCAGACCCCTTATGCAGTTTAAGGTAATGCCATTTGGTCTTAAGAACGCTGTGCAAACAATGTGTCAAGTTATTGACAAAGTGGTACCTGTCGAATTGCGAGAACAAATTTTTCCTTATGTTGATGATTTGCTGGTGGTGTCAAGTACTTTTGAGGAGCATGTCAAGCTTTTAGACATCTTAGCAGAGAAATTAAGACTAGCAGGTCTCACGATTAACGTGCAAAAGTCAAAATTCTGTTTTCGAGAGTTAAAGTTTCTCGGCTATGTAGTAGGAGACGGATGCATCAAAACCAATCAGGATAAAGTGGCAGCAATAGTTGAATTTCCGGTCCCTAAGACCACGAGACAGGTTAGGCGTTTCTTAGGGTTAGCAGGCTGGTACAGAAGGTTTGTCAAAGATTTCTCAACTCTGGCTAGTCCACTAACAGATTGCCTGAAGAAAGGTACGAAATTCGTCTTCGGACCAGAAGCTATAGCGGCTTTTGAAAAGTTAAAAGAAACCTTGACCTCTGCACCAGTCCTGATCAATCCTAATTTCAAGAAGGAGTTCATAATCCTGTGTGACGCGTCAAACACTGGCATAGGATGTGTGTTGTGTCAACTGGATGATGAACAAAACGAACGCCCAGTTTACTACCATTCCCAGAAGTTAAATAAGGCACAACGTAACTACAGTGTTACAGAGCGCGAGTGCCTAGCTGCCGTTGTCGGAGTTAAAAAGTTCCGAGCGTACGTGGAAGGACAACCGTTCAAGATAATCACCGACCATGCAAGTTTGAAGTGGTTGATGAGTCAACGAGATTTGAGTGGTAGGTTAGCGAGATGGAGCCTGAAGCTTCAAGGTTTCGACTTCACAATCGAACATCGAAAGGGTTCACAGAATGTGGTGCCAGATGCCCTTTCAAGGGTATTCGAAGTTGAAGCACTGAGCCCAGATGATTCGGTTGTGGAGGAGGAATCTGACGTGCTACACATAGATCTTGAAGACCCCAGCTTTAAATCTGAGGAATACTCCAAGATCATAGACACAGTCGTAAAACAAAAGAACCAGCTACCGGACCTTCAAGTATCGAACAATTTCGTTTATAAGAAGGTCCAACATTGCACAGGTAATCCGTTAGAGGATGACCTTATTTGGAAGCTGTGGGTTCCAGAATCTCTGACTAATCGCTTAATATCTTTAGCTCATCAACCACCTCGAGCTTCACATGGGGGTATATCGAAAACCTTGTACAGACTACGCTCTCGGTTCTTTTGGCCAGGCATGGCAGCTCAGGTGAAAGCTTTCATCGCAAAATGTGACATCTGTAAAATGTGTAAAGCACCAAATATTATCCTTAGGCCACCAATGGGGAAAGCCTTTACGGCGGATAGACCATTTCAGATGGTGTACATTGATTTTTTGGGTCCTTACCCTCGCTCTAAGACTGGAAATATACACATAGTTGTGGCGCTTGACCAACTAACGAAGTTCGTTATTATAAAACCTCTGAGAAAAGCTAACTCGGAAACGGTAATTAAATTTCTAACTGAAAATGTTTTATGTTTGTTTGGGGTGCCTGAAACCATTCTTTCAGATAATGGGACTCAGTTTACGAGCAAAGAGTTTGGCAAGCTGATGTCCTCGTATGGTATAAACCACGTGAAGACTGCTGCATATTCCCCTCAAGCAAATGCGAGCGAGAGGGGGAATCGCTCGATTTTGGCCGCAATTCGATCGTATATCGATCAAGATCAGCGTAATTGGGACTTACATCTCCCCTCCATCGCGAGCGCACTCTGCACGACAGTCCATTCGGCAACGGGAGTATCACCATACGAGGCTCTGTTTGGCCAAACAATGGTGGAACATGGTTCCGATTATAAATTGCTCAAAGACCTTAACGGTCTAAACAACTCTGAGATTCAGGTACTTTCAAAGGCATCGCAGATGAATATACTGCATTCCTACATAAAAGAGTCATTGGCTAATGCGCACTCCAAATACGAAAACGTTTACAATACTAGGAGTAAGGCCGTAAAATTTTCCGTGGGGGAGGTAGTCTACAGAAGAAATTTCGTTCTGAGCGATGCCTCGAAAAAGATTAATGCTAAGTTATCCCCTAAATTTTTAAAAATGAGAATTAAGAAGGTCATAGGAAACAATCTGTATGAGCTAGAGGACATGAGTGGGAAACGAGTTGGCGTATATCACTGCAAAGACATACGCAGATAAGAATTTTTTTTTTGTGTGTGTGCCCGGCTATCAGTCTGTGCATGAGTCTCTTGGTGTATTTCCTGTTCCTTTGCCTCATACGGAATCGGAAAAGGAAGCAGGTTTGTGAGAAAATCAGTAGGTATAACAGTTTCGTATGAATGAAATTTGAATTTGTGGTTGGGGACAGATAAAGTATAGTATACTTTAGGGAGGGTCGAACTAGTCGTTATAAGAAAAAAAAGGTTTGAAGTTTTCAATGGAAATTTATTTCGTCATTGTTTCGTGATAGGTTAGATACTTTCCATGAGGACGTCCAGGAGACAGTGGAGTATTGTTAGCTTGGTATAGGAAAAATTATGAAAAAAAAGAAGAATAAAAAAGTAAAAGTAGCCTAAAATAAAAATATAAAATAAAAAGAAATATAAAAAAAAGTGGGGATACTGGGATTCGAACCTGCGAATGGTGAAACTGGATCATCACCTAGACCACTGGACCACGCTTTGGTATGTGAAAGTGCAAACTTATTTTAGTTAAATCACGAAGGATGGATACCTAAAAGTGGATTTAAGGAATATTGAAAAAAAAAAAAACAAAAGAGGAGAAGGGAGCAAAGAATATATGATTCGTTAACTAATACCAGAGAAAATGGTGGTGTTAGTTAAAAATTTGTTTTTTCCGCTTTTCGAACTTTACCAATTTTGACCAAATTTTGACAATTTGTTCACATTTATTTATGAAAAATTCAAAGAAAGATCGTAAAATCAATTTTGGATTTTTTTGATTAAAGTTCAAGGGAAAAAGCGATGAAACGGAAGCCCGGATAAACTTCCATGATGAGAATCCAACTTTCGTCAACTTTTCACCAACCAGAAAATAAGTAGGAGGTTGAAATCCTGAAAATTTCAAATCAGTTGGTTTCTGGTGATTAGTGCGTGTTAGTCGCGAGTGGTAGAAAAAAAAATAAAAATTATTACAGTACAAATTCGAGGTACAGTCCTGCATACTTTAAAAACGGTTTTGGTTTTTACGACTAAGTAAGTACTTCCTGAAGGAACAAAGGTTTTATTATTAAAATCGAAAAAGTAGTATATTTTTATATTTAAAATAGACGAAACGAAAAGTGCATCTATACAAGAAAGTGATTGTGCAGCCACGCGACTCATAAGGTTAATCGCCTTCTCGTAAGAGCGAACCTAGGTTTTTTTTAACTCCGATTGCGAAAGCGAACCAGGTAGTTTTTTTTTGTTGTTGTTTGGAAGTACCATGTCAATCTTCAACCCATAAAATTTTGCAGGCTAAAGTGGTCAACACCGACCAAAAATTTCAGCCAGGGCTAGCGCACCACAGACACCAAAATCACGCCACACAAAAGCCAACACCTAGCACGCCTCAGAACTGGCCAAGTCACCACAAACCAATAACACCATAAACCCAAAGAACCAGCCCACGCCAAGACTAACATCTACACAACAACTCAATGCCAGCCAAATCCACACCAAGCCATCCAACCGCCGAAACAGCACAGAAAACCAACGCCTCCACCGGAATCCGAATCCAGGCGGATACTTTTGGAATCCCTACCAAGAATTCAACCACGTGAATTCAAGCCATAACACCAGGCTGGACAACTATTTCGAAACGCACTAACTTGCAACAAATGCAACAAGGTCAACACAAAATACAACTCCTGAGATAGTCATATTAAATCAAGGTCATTCAATATTCGCCTGCGTCCATCATACCAGCGATACATCACGCCATTATAACAGCAGAAACATACAACCCCCGCCATAGCAACAACATTCAATCATATTCATCATCACGTTAACACATTACACACCAAATAGCAGCAATATCATACAACTGCCACACCATAACGAAAACACACATTTCATTTTAACAGCAGATCCACTCAACCATACACCAGCCACATTTGCCACCAGATCCTACAACACCTACTTCACTACACCTACGAACAACAAGTAGGTACAGTCATCCACTACCGCAATATAAGCCGACATCTACAAAACTTCGTTTATAAAAGTTCACAAAAGCTAAGTATTTACTATCCATTCTACCCACTAGATTAGAAAAATAAATCCTAGAGTTAAAGAAAAAAAAAAAAAAAAAAAGCAACAAATTATAAGAAAAGAAATACAAAAATAGCAAACTAATAATAAAATTAAATAGTTAACTTAATTAACCTAGCCACAAAAGTTCTGAAACAAAACGTTAGTTTTTTTTTATATACTTAAGTAGAATTTGTGTTTTGTAAAGCAATTATTTCGATGATTAAATTCCTTCAAATCTAATCCTAATTTCTAGGTAATTATACACAAAGTACAAACATACATCTAACTAACATCAACAATCTAAGACATCAAGTAATCTCCTCGAAGTGGTGCACCTCCTCGAAGGCTGAAACATCGTTAATTCGCAAAATAAGAAAAAAAAAAAAAAAAAATAAATAAAACTATTAATTGATCAGACACATTATTGATCAGTAAAGCTCGGTAAGTGTTTTCATTATTGATTTAATTTGATTGCAATTTTTTTTATCGAATATTGCTATAAAAATCGTGTAACATAGACACGAATTTTAGGGACTCCGAATACGAGTATATAGACATGTATAGTAAACTATTAAGCACATACACGAACCTAAATGTTCGGAAATAATTTTTATAGTACCCATGATTGTGCATTATATACGAACAAGATACAGGGTGTAACAAAATAAATTTTTTATTGAAGTAGTATGCTATACAAATTGAACAAATTCAAACAACAAAGAAACAAAGCATACTTTTATGGAATTTTTATACGAGAGCATATTTGAAATAAGAAATTGTTTTTTTTTGTTTTGTTTTTTTTTTGTTATTTTAAATACATAATCGAAGTCGAAAACGGAAGTGTAGAATGTCAAAAAAATAGACTACCAAGTGAAATGACAACGAAAATTTAATAACGGTTGACAAATTTGAAATCTGAATTCGAATTAAATCTTATACGAATACAAGATTCGAATCAAATAAATAAATAATCTCAAAGAGATATAGTAGGAGATAAAAAGTTTAAGACATTTCATTTTAATATATATACATATTTAGTTATTTTGCAATCGAAATTATTATACATACAATATAAATACATTTAATAATTCTTTTTAAATTTTTATTTGAAAAATATATTTGAATATTGATTTTGGGTATATTGTACCTTAAATTTTTTTGTTATAACGATTTTGGGAAAAACCCTTTTCTTTGATATGAAATTATTTTCACAATTAGGGTTATATACATGAAAATTTACTATTATTTTATCTTTAATAAAATGAAAATTATAACGTTTTGAGAAAAAAAAAAAAAACATACCGTTTTTTAATTTTCTCTTACAGTATGGGAAGTTGGTTCCATTTTCAATTTTGAAGATTTTTAGGGAATAATTAAAATGATTTGCTAAAAGCTTTATCTAGGGTGGATGTGACCAAGCTAAAAGACCTCCTATAGCAGATGAAGTTAACCATGGTAAGATCCGAGTTAATTTAGTTTATCGCGGAACTGCAAATTAGGGGGTTGCTGCAAAAACAAACTCCGAGGTCGCAGTAACCAAGGACGCATCGCAACGGTGATGCGAGGGTGGGTTTGCCTCATTAGGACTTTACACCTTGTCCTTCCTCTCTCCAGGGTTGCCAACTCCTAGTTTCTCTCACTTATTTTCCATTTTTAACTGAAATTCGAATAGTGATCTTTTTTCGTTTTAAACTGGATGAATTTCTGGTCTCGATTTTATTTTCGAACCATTCTTTTATTTTCGTTTTAATGAATTTCCATCATTCATTCGGCATGATTTTTAAACGTAACACACGTTCCTAGTTACGATGGCAAGAACCCATCCATATTCGACGAGCTGAGCCCTGGCTAATGCAAGCATGCCGAGCCATTGTAACTAGGAACACCCTTCACTCTCGCTGCCAGGATCGGCCTTTAGGATCCTGTAGCTTAGGGGTCGTAATGGTGGTGTAAGGGAGTGAAGGTTTTGCAAGGACTTAAAGGGATTAAAATTGAATTGTAAATGTACTGGAATTTTTGTGACTTGTGGTTATAGTACCTCCTCTTTTGGGAGATTGGAAGTTTTTTTTTTTTTCTGAGAGTCCTTGTCTACACCAATAGGTTCCGTTACAAAGGACCCAGGTTTCAAAGTGGTTAGAGGACGGAATCATTCAGGAGAGCCAATCAAACTATGCAAGTCCCGTTGTACTTGCAACGAAAAGGGATGGAAGTAAAAGGCTGTGTATTGATTACCGAAAGTTGAATTCCAAAGTACTCAAAATTCGTTACCCAATGGAAAGCATTGATGAAATTCTTCAGTTTCTATACAAAGGCAGAGTGTTTATTTGTCTCGATCTAAAAAATGGATTTTTCCATGTAACCGTAGAAGAATCTAGTCGAAAGTATACTGCTTTTATTACAGAAGAAGGATTGTACGAGTTCCTGGTAGCCCCTTTTGGATTTTGTAATTCACCAGCTGTCTTTCAAAGTTTTATAAAGAAAGCTTTTCGAAAACTTATCCTTGAGGGCATAGTTCGGGTTTTCGTGGATGACTTCATCATTATTGCTGAGAATGAGCTGCAATGCATTCAGTTTTTGGAAAGAGTATTGGAGGTAGCCAGGAAAAATGGTCTTATTATAAATTGGAAAAAGTGTCAGTTCCTGAAAAGAAAAGTAGAGTTTTTGGGTCACATAATTCAAGAAGGGACAGTACGACCATCAAATGAAAAGATTTTAGCTGTAAAGAAGTTTCCAGTACCTAAAAATGTTCGAGATGTAATGAGTTTTTTGGGCCTATCAGGATTTTTCAGGAAGTTTATAGAAGGGTACTCACTAATTGCCAAGCCGTTAACTGATATGACCAAGAAAGATTCGAGATTTTCTTGGGGTAAGGCAGAAGACGAAGCTTTCGAGATGCTTAAGGCGAAGCTATGCAAGGAGCCAGTTCTCAGGTTGTTCAACCCATCGAGGGTTACGCAGCTGCACACCGATGCAAGCAAGGAGGGCTATGGGGCGGTTTTGCTACAAAAGGACGAAGATGAACATTTTCACCCTGTATATTTTCTTAGCTTCAAGACCATAGCCGCAGAAAAGAATTACTCTAGTTATGAGCTCGAGGTTTTAGCTATTGTTAAGTCACTCAAGAAGCTAAGGAACTACCTTTTAGGAATAAGATTCGACATATTTACTGACTGTAAGGCGTTTCAACAGACAATGACTAAGAAGGAACTGAATAGCAGGGTTGCCAATTGGGCCCTTCAGGTACAGGAATACGACTGTTCTGTTCACCATCGTTCTGGAAGGGCTATGCAACATGTCGATGCTCTCAGTAGATATCCGGCAATTTTAACCATAGAGGATGGTCTTTTGAAAGCTGTTAAGAAAGCTCAGGCAAAGGACGAACATTGCAAGACTATTTTAAAAGTTCTTGAAACCGAAAAGGAGTTTGAAAATTTCGTTGTTCGGAGTGGAGTAATTTACAAGTATTTGGATGGAAACTACGTTCTACTCGTACCTAAGGCTATGCAGAGACAGGTCGTGGCAAAAATTCATGAGAAAGGACATTTTAACGTTCGAAGAGTTGAGGAAATTATAAAACAGGATTACTTTATTCCAAAATTGCAGAGTATCGTCCAATCGGTTTCAAACAGTTGCGTAGCTTGCATACTATCATCGAGGAAAGCTGGAAAGCAGGAAGGATTTTTAAATCCTATCGATAAAATGGATGTTCCTCTCCACACATTTCACGTTGACCATATGGGGCCTCTACCATCGACTGCAAAGAGTTATAAGTATCTATTTGTAGTAGTTGACGCTTTTTCGAAGTTCTGTTGGATATACCCAGTTAAAAGTACCGGATCAGAGGAAGCACTCAAAAGATTGAAACTGCAAGCCGAAACATTTGGAAACCCTCATAGAATTATCTCAGATAAAGGGGCGGCATTCATTTCTAATGATTTTAAAGAGTATTGCTCCACTCGGAACATTCAACATCATCTTGTGACAACCGGCGTACCGAGAGGAAATGGGCAAGTCGAGAGGTTTAACAGAACAATTATAGATGTACTTTCCAAGATATCAGTACAAGACCCTCTTAAATGGTACCAGCATGTTGGTAAAGTGCAACGCATTTTAAACTCAACAACGTCAAGATCAACGCAAAGAACACCATTCAAGCTTCTAACTGGAGTAGATATGTTTGTGGACGAAGACTTAAAACTAGCTGAAATTCTTGAAGATGTGTTACGTTCCGACTTCGAAGACGATCGCCTACAAAACCGGGAAGAAGCTAAACTCGAAATGCAACGAGTACAAGAGGAAAACAGAGCTACATATAACCGCAAACGCAAAAACCCCATTAAGTACAAAGTTGGTGACTTAGTAGCCATTCAGCGCACACAGTATGGAACAGGGCTCAAACTATGCCCGAAGTTTCTTGGACCGTATGAAGTTTCGAAAGTGAAACGAAAAGATCGGTACGAGGTTCGTAAAGTTGGGGAACATGAGGGCTCTATTTTGACGTCGACCGCAGCAGATTACATGAAACCGTGGATTGTTTTCACTGACGATGAAGATGAGGATATTGAAGCTGATGATATTTCAACGCCCGAGACGGCCGCTGATTCAGAATGGCCGAATGTAGGAGAAAAGTAAAGCCGTGAAGTGTAATCCTTAAGAAGAGAACAACAAGCAAGCAGAAAAGTTTAAGTAAGCCGTTATTATGCATATTGCAAAGCTATATAATATTGCTGTAATATAAATAAATTTGAGAGTACATATTATTAGTAGTCAAGTCGTCAAGTTGTCAAGTTGTCAAGTTTTAATCCAAGTCGAGTCACTTTAATTTATCTTTTATTATATCTTATTTTTATGAAATTAATAAACTAAAACTTAATTGAATTTTAAATGGAACGTTTTTAAACTCTATATATATGTTCACAAAATTCTCTTCCGCCAGTTCCTCTTCTTTAGTACGAAGGGATGCTGGGCTAACTTCATCTATCTCCCATAATCTCTTCAACATACAGTGTAATTGTTCATTATCAACAGTTACGCAATATGTGACTCTGTCTCTATCTTCGACTATCTCTTCTCGACATTCTCCAAGAATCACCTTTCCAAATGTAGTTTGCATACATAATGTGCCGCTTGGCAATCTACCTAAGACTGATATAAAGATCTCTGCTAATATCTTGCAACCGAGCAGTAATTCTACCGGGGTCGCCTTATTATAGCCAGGATCTGCTAAAGGCCTATCTCTATCATTGTTTTCTAAACATTGCCCTGGAATCATCAATAGTAATTGATGCTCTTTAGGCAAAATCCAGAATTCTTTCTCGATTGAGTAGCTCGAATCAAACCATGGACTCAGCTTCAAACTTGTTTTATATTTTATCTTGCACGGCTCACCATCCATCCCCACTAGCCTGGAGGCAATTGGCTTCTTGACCAATCCAAACTGTTTATATAAATTGTAGCTTACCAGGTTTGGCTGGGCACCTGTATCTAAAAGAGCGCGAACAGGCCCAAAACGCCTACCCTCTATCTCTACTCTGCCCTGTGCTGTAGGCAATAATGTCAGTCTATCACCACTATTTGCATTAAAACAATTCAAATAATTTGCAAGTTTTGTTTCTTTATTTGCTTTTTTTCGAAACATGTTTTGACCTTTTTGGTCGTTTTAAATTGTGCCATGAAATTTGGCTTTCTATCTCATCATCGCTCTTGTTCTTGACTGCCTCTTTCTCTCTGTTTGGCTCTATCTCCTGTCTGCGAATCTTTCTCGATGGCTCGTGTCGTCAGTCCTGCTGCTTGCCGGTGCGCTTCACTGGCTTAGCTTTCTCCTTTCCCTCTTGCAAGCAAAATGCTAGGCCTTCACCCTTTCTCATCTCTCGCATAGGGCACATAACGCTGTTGTGCACTTGCTTACCAGGGCATCTGGCGCATGGCCCCTGGAAACAGTCTTTTGGCTGTTGGCCCGCCTTCAAACAATTGGCGCACAGGCCTCTGTCTCTTATTAGATCTTGCCTTGCTTGTAAGGTGAGGATCTTAAATTGTGGGCATCCCCACATAGGGTGGCTGGTCGACTTGCATGCTGGACATGGCCTTGGCTGTGTTGCAGCAGTCTCTCCGGGCAGTTCTCGGTGCTGGGATGGGCACCCATCTATCACCTTTGACAGTCTGCATGGCTTGCTGTGAAGTTGATGGGCTGTCTCTTCTCAGGTTATCCTGAGCACTCTCCAGTGCGACGGCTCTCCTATCGAGGAACTCACACACCTCTTTCGCAGTTGGGAGTTCAGAAACTCTCACTTCTTCCCACTTACATGCTGTCTCGCCATCAAGCTTCTCATGAAGGGTATGCACGATTATCATGTCCCAAAGCTCAGTGGGAGTGCCTTGTGCAGCCAGCTGACGTAATGTCTCATGTGTCGTATTTGACATTTTCTGTAGTTCATTCGCTTTGGGCGGCCCTCTCAGCACAGGAAGTCTAAAAAAGTTTCGCAGCAGTTCGCGGAATGTCGTGTACTTCCGATTGTATACCGCGTTCATCCTCTCCCAAGCTTCATGGTAGTTCTGGCCACTGAGCTGCCATTCTCCCAGAGTCTGAGCTGCCCTACCAGTTAAGGAACTTCTGAGGTAGGCAAATTTGTATGCCGCTGGGATCTTCGTGTTGTTATGGACTGCGGCCATAAATCTATCGCTGAACCCTTGCCAACGCCTGATCGTGCCATCGAATGTGCCCCATGTATTTTTTTCGTCATGCTCGGCAAATGGCATATTCACCTGCACAGCGATTGGCTGGGCCTCTCTCTCTAGTGCGTCTGGAGCAAGCTCCCTCTGTCTCTTCTTCAGCGCTGCGTAGGCTGAAAAGTAGCCTTCTTCGGCTATCACTGCTCTACGTTCGACATCGGCTCTATCCAGCAAGTTTTTTGTTGCTCCGAGTCTCACTTCTCCAGCTTTCACCTTCGCCCAGGCCTCATTGATAGCCTGAAGGCGAACTTCTATCTTTTCAACACCGAGTTTTTCAAAACCTGGAGATTTTGTTATTACCACCATTCTCTTGACGGCGTGCACTGCGGCCTCGAATTCGTATTCGGAGTTGTCATCTGCCATGACTCTATCGCAATCTCTGTAAATAAAAATCAAAAGAAAACGAACGTGGATCAGTAATATACCACATTAAAGGAAGAACCTGTGAAGAAAAATTTATTTAATTGACCTGTGAAGAAAGTTTATTTAATTTGAATAATTAATCTCGCAATAGGTACTCTCAACCTCAATTGGAGGAATTTCCCCGATGCTAATATAGTTAAATAATATAAAAAATCTACGCAAAAAAAACCTAATCCCTAAATTCATAATTGTTTTTTGTGCACTGTTGTTGTTGTTTCTATTTGCCGCACTTGGATATTTTCTTTCATAAGAAAATTCCACTCTATCTCTCTCTCACATTTATGCAAATTCATTTATTTGCTTCTATTACTCTTTTCTTTCTCGTATTATTTATGTGTGTTTTCTTTATAAAAAGAAAAAACTCTCTCAATTTACAGATAACAGTGCCTCTTTTTATTTTTTGTTTTGTTATTTGCTTGCAAGCTCTTATTGCATCTTTTTGCATCAACACTCATATGCATTTCATATTTTGAGTGTGATAAATAAGGAAAAACAGATTTACTAATCCATTTATCTATCTCGATCGCTTCATATTACGCTTCTCGGTACACTTCACAAAAACTACCTACCGCCCTGCCTAACAAAAATAATAAAAAAAATAAGAGTATGTATGAAAAAGAAATATGAATTAGCTGGTCGCGACCCAGCTAATATTTCGGCACGAAAAAACTACTCTCTTCCCTGCAGCACAACAACAGTACACTTTTATTTTTAATTTCTATCACAATCTATCACTTTCTCAGTAAAATTCTTTCACAAATTGTTATTCTATTGTCAAAACAACAAAGAAAAATAACACTTTCACACACTTCTCATATCAAAAAATTTGTGGGCTGTATTCTTACCGTTTAGGTGTTTTTTTTTTAAATTTTTGTTTTTCCTTCTCCTCTGTCTCTTGATTTAAACTTTGTTTTGTTTACTGTCACTTTTATTTTGATCTTGTCTCGATTTTTTTAATTATAATATGTTGTTTGTTTAAATTGCCGTAAAATTTTGCGCTTTAAAGAGAACTTTAAGATGAAACCGACCGTATTAAACAAATTTCCACATTGAAGTGAGGAAATATGTTCAGCGGTTGCCACTGCTCGCTATAGGTATGTAGTAGATAATATCTACATACATTCTTTCTCCTCTCTGTTTGTGGTAGTGCAATTTATGCCCGACCGCATTTGTGTGCTTCATCTGTATCTCGTGTACGAGTACATATAGCACCAGTGTTTGGGAACCAAACGAGTTTAAACCTGAAAGTAAATAAAGGGTGGGTTTTTTTTGTTCTCGGTTGTAAAGCGAGAACTCTTTCGTATGGAGGGGATCATTTACTTGTGACCTGTTGTGTATGTTTTTTTCTTTTTTTCTTTTCTTTCTGGAAGTTTCTCGGTTGTAAGGCGAGAATTCTATCGTACAACAAAAAATAGACATTCATTCATCTGTGTGTATCTGTTCTCTGTCGTCGTGGACGACGGATCTTGCGCTTGATCGTATATGTGGTTCTTTGTCTTGAATGACAACTCTTTCACTTGGAAGTATGTGTACATAAATATAATCTGTCGTTGAACGACAGCTCTTTTGCTTTGTTGTAAATATGTAGGTATGTAAGGAAATGCTTTGTCGTTGACGACAAATCTCTCAGTATATTGTATATAAAAATGAACAGAAGGAAAAGATATGTACTCACAGCTTGGGTATCTTTATGTTCTATCTCGTTGCTGCATGCCTACGTGGCAGCTTCTATCACTTACTAATACTCAATTACTTACTAGTATCTGCCTGCCGCCTATGTGGCGGCGCATGGCAGCTTCTATCAGGTGGCCTCTATCACGGTCAAAAACATGTTTCTTCATGTTTTGTTGTGCAATTTGCTCTTGATGATGTCACCCACTTTCACTCTTTCGCTTCCTTCTTTTTTTCACTCGCGGATTTTAAATTGCCTTTCAAGGAATTTAACCGCACTTTCCCTGTTTTGATATTTATGGAAAACGAATTTCCTCTTTTCACGCACATATATTTTCTCGATTTTTTGCTTGCTAAAACTTCAAGCAAATTCTATCGCGTAATTTAACTTTACATATACAGGGTGTCCTGTAAATAATGGATAACCTTGCAACTGGTTATTACAGGCCTTATGACCTTTCCAGAAAAAAATATAAAAAAAATATTTTCCCAGTGGTTACTTTGTTATGATGTTTTTTCCAAAAGTTGTTAACAAGTACTACTTTCCTCAAATACGTGAACGCTACGACCATGGATGAACAATTTTTACTATTTTTATATTTTTGTAATATTCTAGAATAACTGTTGCAATAGATGGGTGGTAAAATTTAACAATAGTTATTGCATTTTTTTTATTATAATTTTTTTGAATATTTTTTTCAGTACAAAAATTTATTTTCGAAAAAGTTTGACCACCTCTAATAAATTAAAATTGTATGAGAACATGAGTGGCCAATTGCTTAAAAAAGTTGTCTATTTAATGCACTTTTCAAAATGGTATAACACATGCTTGTGTATAAACGAAATAACCAAGAAAATTTGTCAATCATCTAATAGAGCTGCTTTTAACATTTTGGCAAAATGTCTAACAAAATGTTACAACAACCTCCAAATTTGGGTTGGACAAAGATTTTCTCTTTTGATGTGTAAAGGGGTTCAGTGCAAGTATAAAACTCGATTTTAGGTGTTGAAAGCCAAACCATTTGGCCACCATATTGGAAAACGAGTTCTAAAATGTTTTCCATGGCAACTTAAATTTTATTAATCTAAGAAAAAAAAAAATTTGGTACAAATTTGTAGCAAATTCAATTCTCTTCAATTTATGTTAACATACTTTTTACCCTAATCAAAATTTAAACATTGAAAAAATTCATATGTTTTTGATTATAACTTTTGTATTTATAACTTTATGGTAAAAAGTGTGTTAACATAAATTGAAGAGAATTGAATTTGCTACAAAATTGTACCAAAGTTTTTTTTCTAAGACTAATAAAATTTAAGTTGCCATGGAAAACTTTGCAGAACTCGTTTTTCAATATGGTGGCCAAATGGTGGGTCTTTCAACACCTTAAATAGAGTTTTATACTTGCACTGAACCCCTTTACACATCAAAAGAGAAAATTTTTGTCCAACCCAAATTTGGAGGTTGTTGTAACATTTTGTTAGACATTTTGCCAAAATGTTAAAAGCAGCTCTATTAGATGATTGACAAATTTTCTTGGTTATTTCGTTAATACACAAGCATGTGTTATACCATTTTGAAAAGCGCATTAAATAGACAACTTTTTTAAGCAATTGGCCACTCATGTTCTCATACAATTTTAATTTATTAGAGGTGGTCAAACTTTTTCGAAAATACATTTTTGTACTGAAAAAAATATTTTAAAAAATTATAATAAAAAAAATGCAATAACTACTGTTAAATTTTACCACCCATCTATTGCAACAGTTATTCCAGAATATTACATAAATATAAAAATAGTAAAAATTGTTCATCCATGGTCGTAGCGTTCACGTATTTGAGGAAAGTAGTACTTGTTAACAACTTTTGGAAAAAACATCATAACAAAGTAACCACTGGGAAAATATTTTTTTTATATTTTTTTCTGGAAAGGTCATAAGGCCTGCACAGACCAGTTGCAAGGTTATCCATTATTTACAGGACACCCTGTATATTTTCTTTCCCGTTCCCTGGCTCACATAGGGCTCGATTGACCAAATGTATCGATAGCTCAGGAATTCATGCGAATAAAAACACTTCACTAAATAAGAAATAAAAACAACGAGATTTTTACAGTGGAAAATAATCAAAAACCACTTCTTTCCATTTTATTAAAAATAATAATCGCTCTAGGCCAACATGACCGTCTATCACAAGATCTTCGCACAAACTCAAAGTGTCTTTCTCATAGGCTTACACAGAAGCTCTTTTCTCTGGTTAAAAGCTTTACATAACAATACATAGACAATAAAATAAATGTAGAAATATAGTAAAATGTAGGAAAACATCGACTGCAGAGTTGCCAGGCTCATGCAGTTCAATACATAATTTTTTCTATTTCACTATTTGGAAATATCGGTTTGTGCCTATCTAATCACTAAATTACCTATAGTTAAAAAGAGATTTCGGAAACGAATATTATAATTTTACACATACCTACAATTGTTTCTTTTTTTTTGTTAACTCTTTGTTAGCATTTTATTCAGTTTTCATTTAGGGGAATTGGTTTTTTTGATATCTTACCATGAATTTGTTAAGAGGAATCTAACTTTATAAGAAAGTGATTACAACTCAGGGGATTTGATGACTTCTTAATAAACTCTTTAAATGGTTTTCTAAATGAAAAGCGTTTATATATAAAGTGCACACATTTTTGTAAAGGGTGACATTGTTTAAAATGTCAAAGTGAATATAAATGTCGAGTTTCTAACCGAGTTGGACAACTCAATTGAATTTCTGTAGCAGTAAGAAAACTGTGAACATTACTTATTTTTTTCAAGTGGGTTTTAATTGAATTTGACAGTGTTAATGGCTTGACAGATAGATGACGAACTATATTTTTTTGTGAAGTGTATTTCGATCCAAATGTCACCTTATTCTCTTAAAATCACCTTTTTCCGGAGCAATTAAAAATTCTTCAAGAATTTATGATTTCTTAGAGGTTTTTTTAATCCATCGACATTATAGCCATCCTTTAATAGAATTTGACAGTTGATGCCTTCACAGATAGCATTTAAATCACTTTTTTTGGTAAGAGCAGTGAAATTTCTTCAAAAATTTCAGATTTGTCAGATGTTTTTTTTATCCATCTTCAATGTTCTTCAATGGAATTTGACAGTTGATGGCTTGACAGATAAAAGATAAACTATATTTTGATAGCAAAAAATATACGTCACCAATTGTCCTAAAATCACCTTTTTCAAGAGCAGTAAAATTTTTTCAAAAATTTCAGATCTGTCACATGTTTTTTAATCCATCTACATTTTAGCCACCCTCCAATAGATTTTGACAGTTGATGGCCTTACAGATAGGAAACAAATAATATTTTGAAGAAGAGAGTATATTTTGATCCATTACCCAATTGCCCTGTAGTTTCGTAGTAATATTTTTTAGATAAAAACCTTTATTACGATTCCATAAAAAAAACAAGGAACATATTTCAGCAAATGAGGCACCCTGTATGAGGAAGAAATGGAAATTGTTTGCCATATTTGTTGAACCTAATTGCAAAATAATATTTATGTAATGCACGTTTTTATAATTTTACACTGTTTTTTTTTTTACATATACCCACACTTTTATATAATAATAATAACAATTTAGGTTTTGGGAGGAAATTTAAAAATCTCTTCTTTTACCGTCAAAGAATTTTATGATTATTCATATGTAAATGCTTTATAATTTAATGGCGCGTTAATTTTAAGACGGGTAGAATATGCGATTTCAAAGTAAATCTTTGTTTGCATATCAAAATCACGATTATTAACAAAGCAATTCAATTGTAAGTATTGGTGCCGTGACATAAGGCCAAGTGACATAAGGCCAAATTTAAAAGTTTGGCCTTAAGTCTCTTTCTAAAAGTCTCTTTCTTTTACAAAGTGACATAAAGCCAAATTTGTTTGTGACTTAAGGCCAAACGTAAAATGTTTTGTAAGAAAAAACAGTAATTTTTGGAAAAGAAACTTTGCATACACCCAACCTCGCACCCACCCCAAATCCTATAGTGAGCCCAAGCAGGGGGGTTGCAGCATGCCCCCCCATACATACCTCACTGTTTATTGTGAATTTTTAAACTTCACAATCCTTATAAAACCTCTCCTTTATTTGGTTTGTGAAATACAAGCAATTTCAAATAAACAGTGAGGTATGGCCAAATTGGCCTTATGTAACTTTGTAAAAGCGACACTAGGCCAATTCTTAAAATTTGGCTTTATGTCACTTTTGTTAAGTGACATAAGGCCAAATATTCAAATTTTGTCACGGCACCGTAAGTATTTATAGTTCCTTATAATAATGAATAATAATGAATTAAACATCTTGTCAGCAATGAAAATTAAGAATACGTCATAGTTGCACGTTTTATTTTAAGATCATTCCATTTCATTTAAATGGTATTGAATTTGTATTTGTGAAAAAGAGAAAGAAATTTATTCTTTTATATTCTCCTCTTTATCCAAGTTCACACTTTTCAATAGAAAAAACAAACATCTTCAAAAACACTTAGAAGCATCTCCAAAGATCGGTCAAAAAGATGATCTTTACGAGCTCTTACAAATACTTTACTCAGAACTCTTCCTTCCATACAATAAGCTCCTCCCCTTTAAGCCTTTTTGGTACTTAATGACCTCTTCAAGATTGTATGAAGATTTAAAATCTCTTGGACAATAACTTTTCAAGAATTATTAATGAGATGATTGTGTTGCTTATAGTAGGGACGTTAGTGCACGATATGGGGACATACCTTTCATTTTGACCTGACGGGTAAAGCTTCAGTATACGAAAAGAACATGTCCTAAGGTAAATTTAAAGAAGTGTTGCCACGATGGCAACACTGTCAGAGTGCTGTAAAAGAGGGTTACCACCCGACTAGAATGGGTCTGTAAGCTAAAACTAACCCTTTCTTTCATCCTGACGGATTTAGTTTTTGTTTAATAATAGTCGATGTCTTAAGGTAACTTTTAAGAATTATTGCGATGGTGGCAACACTGTCACATTTGGAGGAGAAGGGTTGCTACTATACCACATTTAAATTTCGCAGTCTTTTATATATTGGCCTGTGGATCGAGAACCAAGCATCGGACGAACCCACGAGAGGTCTCGTTGGATTCAGCATACTTACAAATATAGGAAAACATTGTTCGTTTACCTTCTTCTCTTTTTCTTGTGCGTAGGGGGGCGGGGAGGTGTGTTAATGCGTTTATAGGATTTTCTCATAAATGGTGTATACTTGACCATAGATAGGGGTATCGATGAATTGGGCTCGGCTTGCGGAGCATGTTATCCCCCCCCCCCTCTTCCCCTTCCCCCACTAGTGGGAGGGGGTGACTCAAACCAACCTTCTATTTCAGCCTGACGACTTGATTTTTTGTACACTAATAACACGTCTTTTAAGTTAACTTTCAAAAATCGTTGCAACGCTGGCAACACTGTCAGATTTTGGGGAGGGGGTTGCCAGCTTACTTTTTGTATTGGCCTGTAGAATGAGAACCATCCATCGGATGATGATGTGAGGGGTCTCACTGGATTCAGCATACTTGAAAACACAGGAACACATTCCTCGTTTACCCTCTTCCCCCTCTCAAATGCGTTGGGGGCGGGGAAAGGTGTCAGTATGAAAATAGTCATTTATCATTATATGGGATATATTTTTGATCATCGATATGGGTATCAATGAATTGGTGTTGGCTTCAGGACCATTAAAATTCCCCCCCCCATCTGTCCACCACCCCCTATAATGGGCCTGGAACTGAAACCAACAAAAAGTATTAACCTGCGGGTTGAGGTTTTGTGCAATTATAATATGTACATAGCTTGAGGTAATTTTTCAGAAGTGTTTACACCATAGAAACCTTGTCAGATTTGGAGGAGGGGGTACTGTCTGCCTTACTAGGGAAAATCGTTCTATATCGGTCTATAGATCGAAAACACACGCTTCGTACGATGACGTGAGTAAATCAGCATATACTTGAAAACAAAGGAACATAGTATAGGTTTATCCCCTCCCGCGCTCATGAAAGTTTGGAGGGGGAACTCAGTTGTTCACTTATAGCCGTTTCTTATAAACTGCATTTACTATAGACTATCGATCAGAGTGTCCATTTATTTTTCTGGTCCCAGGAGTAGCAGTACATAACTTTCTCGTTTTCACTTTACCACCAACTAATTGTATTTGGAATTATTGTTAAACACTAAGTTACGCCTGCATGCTCCCAGTGGGCGCTCCTGTAACGTTCTGTTTGTGAGTGGGTTAAGAGTGTATGCTTCTGCTGGTGTCATTTGCTTATAAATACAAATTATAAACAATGTCTTTGCTCTATTATTATTTTATTGATACATACATAAATGGTTCAACGAAGCATTGCACTGCAAGCTTATAAGGTATATTGCTACTATTAGTTTAAAAACAATAATTCTTAATGTGAAGCAACGCAGATGCAGCTACACAAGCCCACAACGCACACAACGCCCTCTTTTTGGCATTTACACCTCCCAACACAAGCCACCTTGCATCCGCTCCTAACCAATCCATGTACTCCTGGATCGATGGCCAAGTATATGTCTCTTATGAGAAATTGCTATTAAAGTTCAACTGAGTTTCCCCTCCCCAAGCTAGCCTAAGCGCGGGAGGGTGCAAAGCAATACTTTGTTCTTTTGTTTTTAATATATCCTTAATTACTCACGTCATCGTGCGAAGCGTGTGTTTTCGATCGATCTATAGACCGATATAGAACGATTTTCGGCACGATTTTCCCTAGTAAGGCAGACAGTACCCCCTCCTCCAAATCTGACAAGGTTTCTATGGTGGAAACACTTCTGAAAAATTACCTCAAGCTATGTACATATTATAATTGCACAAAACCTCAACCCGCAGGTTAATACTTTTTGTTGGTTTCAGTTCCAGGCCCATTATAGGGGGTGGTGGACAGAGGGGGGGGGGGGAATTTTAATGGTCCTGAAGCCAACACCAATTCATTGATACCCATATCGATGATCAAAAATATATCCCATATAATGACAAATGACTATTTTCATACTGACACCTTTCCCCGCCCCCAACGCATTTGAGGGGGGGAAGAGGGTAAACGAGGAATGTGTTCCTGTGTTTTCAAGTATGCTGAATCCAGTGAGACCCCTCACATCATCATTCGATGGATGGTTCTCATTCTACAGGCCAATACAAAAAGTAAGCTGGCAACCCCCTCCCCAAAATCTGACAGTGTTGCCAGCGTTGCAACGATTTTTGAAAGTTAACTTAAAAGACGTGTTATTAGTGTACAAAAAATCAAGTCGTCAGGCTGAAATAGAAGGTTGGTTTGAGTCACCCCCTCCCACTAATGGGGGAAAGGGAAGAGGGGGGGGGGGATAACATGTTCCGCAAGCCGAGCCCAATTCATCGGTACCCCTATCTATGGTCAAGTATACACCATTTATGAGAAATGCTATAAACGCATTAACACACCTCCCCGCCCCCCTACGCAGAAGAAAAAGAGAAGAAGGTAAACGAACAATGTTTTCCTATATTTGTAAGTATGCTGAATCCAACGAGACCTCTCGCGGGTTCGTCCGAAGCTTGGTTCTCGATCCACAGGCCAATATATAAAAGACTGCGTAATTTAAATGTGGTATAGTAGCAACCCTTCTCCTCCAAATGTGACAGTGTTGCCACCATCGCAATAATTCTTAAAAGTTACCTTAGGACGTCGACTGTTATTAAACAAAAACTCAATCCGTCAGGATGAAAGAAAGGGTTAGTTTTAGCTTACAGACCCATTCTAGTCGGGTGGTAACCCTCTTTTAAAGCACTCTGACAGTGTTGCCATCGTGGCAACACTTCTTAAAATTTACCTTAGGACATGTTCTTTTCGTATACTGAAGCTTTACCCGTCAGGTGAAAATGAAAGGTTGGCCTCACTAACAGCCCCACTATTTCTTACTTACTTAAGGTTGCGCTACAGTCTGGGGTAGACCAGAGGGCTACAACCAACAAGCTTCTTCCAGCCGGCTCGGTTTCTATCTAGCTGTCACCAGTTTCACCCGCCATGTTGGTTGAGGTCCTCTTCCATATGCGTGTGCCACCTTTTACGCTGTCCACCTCTACTGCGTTATCCCACGGGGTTGGACTCAAAGACTTTCCGGGCCGGAGCATTGGTGTCCATTCGCTCTAGGTGACCCAGCAATCTTAGTCGTTGGCGTTTCACTTTTGTGGCTAGGTCGGTGTCGCTGTAGAGCCCATACAGTTCGTTGTTGTATCTTCTTCTCCATTCCCCATCTATGCAGACGGGACCAAAAACCACCCGGAGAATTTTCCTCTCAAAACAACCTAACGCGTTCTCATCCACCGTTAGCAGTGTCCATGCCTCTGCACCATACATCAGGACCGGGATGATAAGCGTCTTAAACAGGGACAGTTTAGTTGCTCGAGAGAGGGTTTTTCTCATTTTCTCAATTGCCTTTTTAGCCCGAGAAAACAGTGATTGGCAAGAGTAATTCTTGGTTTGATCTCAGCACTAATATCGTTCGCTGAGCTTATAGCGGATCCTAGGTAGACAAAGTCTCTGACCACCTCAAAATTATAGCTGTCTATAGTGACGTTCTGTCCTAGACGTCGGTGTTGGGTGTCCTTTTGTTTGACAGTATATATTTCGTTTTGCTTTCATTCACCGTTGAACTCATCTTCTTGGCTTCCTTCTCAATACTCACAAAAGCACCACTGACATCATGCTTTGTTCGTCCGATTATGCGAATGTTGTCAGCGTAAGCGAGTAATTGGACGGACTTTTGAAAGATTGTGCCTCTAGTGTTGACGTGAGAGTTTTGCACTATTTTGAAGAAGTCACATGACATCAAAGGTGTCGGTGAGCTCTTTGCCGACCTTGATGGAGCAGCGTGCATTGTCAATCGTCGTCCTGCAAAAACGGACGAGTTTGACAGGTATGCCAAAACTAGACATTGCTCTATATGGCTTGTCTCTATAGATGCTGTCATACGCGGCCTTGAAATCGATGAAAAGGTGGTGGGTATCGATTTGAAACTCTTTTGTTTTTTCCAAGATCTGCCGTAGTGCGAATATTTGGTCGATGGTGGACTTCCCTGGCCTAAAGCCACACTGATATGGACCTATCAGGTTGTTGACGAATGGCTTCAGGCGTTCACAAAGTACGGCAGAGAAGATCTTGTAGGTGATATTAAGAAGACTGATGCCTCTGTAGTTGGTGCAGTCCAGAGGATCGCCTTTCTTGAGGATCGAGCAAACAATGCTGAGATTCCATTCATCGGGCATGCTTTCCTCCGACCATATTTTACAGATGAGCTGGTGCATACTCCTAACCAATTCATCGCCAGCCGCTTTGAATAGTTCAGCCGCAAGGCCATCAGCTCCAGTAGCTTTATTGGAATTAAGTTTAGATATGGCTATCCTCACTTCGTCAAGATCGGGTGGATGGAATTGTTGGCCTACGTCGTCCAAGTTGAATGGTGCAATTTGCATGGTAGCGGAATTCGGTTCGTCATCGCCGTTATACAATTTGCAGAAATGATTTTTCCATATCCTCAGCAGCGACTGCGATTTTACTACGATGTTCCCCTGATCGTATTTGCAGGCTTCGGTTCGGGCCTTGTAACCCTGGTAGGTTCTCTTTACCTTTTAGTAAAACTTCCGAACTTCATTTCTGCAATGGCATCCCTCTATTTTCTCGATCGCGCGCTTCTCATGCTCTTTCTTCTTCCTTCTAAGAAGCTTGTGTTCCTCTCTCCTCTTCTGCTTGTAGAGCTCGCGAGCAGCTCTGGTTTTTCTATGCAGCGCCGCTCTGTACGCCTGTTGTTTGGCTGCATGTACTTGCCGGCATTCTTCGTCGAACCAGAGGTTTTGCTGTGGTGGTCGGCACAGCCCAGCACGTCAGAGGCGGCATCTCTGATGGCTTCCTGGCAGTTTTTCCACTGGTTCTCGATGTTTGCAGTTGGCGGCAGAGGACTAGTTAAGAGGGCGCGAGAGACTCGATCGGAAAAGGACCTGGCGATTTCTTGCGACTGTAGCCGTCCGACGTCGAACTTCCTCACAGTATTTCCCTGTTTTGGCTTTGGTCTGGACATCCGTAGCATTACCTTTGCTACAACGAGGTAGTGGTCCGAGTCAACGTTGGCTCCTCGGAACATTCGGACATCCTTGATACTGGAGGAGTGCCTTGCGTCGATCGCAATGTGGTCAATTTGGTTGGCGGTTGATTGACCAGGAATTCGCCATGTCCCCTTATGTATATCGAGATGCGGGAACTGCGTACTAGCTACCACAACGTTTCGCCCCGCAGCAAAGTCGATTAGCCTGAGTCCGTTATCGGAGGTGGTGTCGTGCAGGCTGTATCTTCCGATTGTGCCACCAAATACGTCTTCTCTTCCTAGTTTGGCATTAAAATCACCCGAGACAATTTTAATGTCATAGCTAGCATGGCATATTGCTCATATGTCTTGTCAAGGGGCTCGTAGAACTCGTCCTTGGTGTCATCATCTTTCTCCTCTTTCACATAGTTGAAACTCAAGACTTGTTGCCTAAGTCTGCCTCTAACACCAAATCCACATCCAAAAAGACGCTGCCCTTGTGGTCGGTAACAGTCACCGTAGTAGATATCGCAGTCTTTCAGTTTTCTTTTGCCCGGCCCATCCCATCGCACTTCTTGGATGGCGGTGATGTCTGCTTTGTAGCAGTCAAGGGCCTCCTCTAAATGTTCGGCTGCACGTGGTCTATAGAGAGACAAAACTTTCCACGTGCAGATCTTAAGTTCGTTGTCCGTATTTCGTTTGCTATGGTCGTCAACAGTAAATTCATCCATATCCGAGGCTTGTTGTTGCTTCGCAACGAAAATAGCTTTATGTGGCCGGGAAGTCACCCCGACGGCACGACCCCCATCTTGGAAGACCAGACCCTTACAATATAACTCTAAGGGCGGGGAGCCGGATTAACCGCTCCTTATAGGCCTGAGCACCGAATATGTCATAGTAGCCCGTAGAAGGTGTTCACTATGTAGTTCAGCCTTACTGGAACTGTAGACGCCACCGTTGATTCCATCTTGAGAATTCTTTCGCTGCCGCCTGGATAAAGAAGAAGTGCCTTAGAGGGAACACTCCACCAAGTATCACATTGCCAATTCAAATTAGATTTTGATAAAATATTTGATTCTTCTGTGAAAATTCCAACACAGTCTTTATGAAAATATTGGCCACAAAAAAACTGACATACAATAACGAAAGTTGTTTCGTAAAATGAAATTTGTTGAGAAACGCTCATTTTTCTCTGTCAGTTGAAGTAAACGTTCTTTTTCTTTTTGAAATAGTTTTCAAGGGCCAAGTAGGTTAAGTTTTGTTTTTGAAAACTTTAAACATAGTTTTGAAAGAAGTGATATTTAATTGTCAAGTTGTTGCCGGGAGGAACTCCTAACTAACAACTCGGTGTGATGAACCACTTGCGTTATGGTTGTCGGGAGGAACTCCTGACGAACCAAATCAGCCAATGGTAGTGTACCGGAATGTGTAGTATGGTCGGTTGCCTGGAGCAACTCCTAACTAACCGAACTGCAAAGTCCAACGAAGTCCAAAAGATATACTTTACTTGGGTGTCGGGAGGAACTCCTGACTAGCCAAGTCCAATAAAAAATCCAAAAATTAATAATCACAAGAGACACAAATCAAACATATACTTGTAACTAGCTATGAATAAATTAAATGTGAACTATTACAATAAATGAAATGGAAGATACAGAAATGATCGTTACAATTTAAAAATGTTGGGTTGAAAATAAACGTTACTATGTGAATTTGACAATTGATTTTAAAACTGAATGTGAACTTTAAAGTGAAGGAATGTAAATGAAATGAACGTAATTAATTTGAATTTGAAAAATGACAATATTATAGAAATTGAACGTTACTACAGTACATAACGCTTATAAGAAACTCAAAAATTGCATAATATGTGTTTCTTATAAGCAAGTTTTTCTTATATCCTTAGAACGGATATAAGAAATGAGTTTCTTATACGGATGTAAGAAACAAAAAAGAACACAAAAACAACGAATAATAAATTCAATGTCAAAATGAAGAGTGAACTGAACTTCTTTTCAAATGTCAAATTGCATCATAAATGACATTTGCATAGTTTGCTTAAAATTTTTCTTAAGGATCTGTTTTTATGAGTTTCGTGAGTTTTTTGCAAGTTTCTTAAATCCAACAAACTTTATTTGGAAAAAAGAAAGTTCGTGTTTGAGAAATGTTTCTTCTATCAGTGTTTTTCTTATAAACGTGTTTCTTATAAACACACAATTCAACTTGAAAATATATGGGAAAGTACACGGTGCTTTTGTTCAAGTTTCTGTTAAGCGACGTTTTCTTAAAAGCGTGTTTCTTATAAGCGATAAATACTGTATTTTGAATTTGTAAATTATTATGATTTATGTTGTTCTGCTACAGTCTCCCCCTCTGGCTACGAGTACGTTTCGGCGAGTTGACAGCTGATTGAGGAGTTGGATCTAAGGCTCGTTGTGGACGTCCTCTTTTTCTGATTGGATACTGAGGGTTCGTTCTGATAACATCGTCATCAGAGTTGTAAGGCGTTATCGCTGACACATGATATTTTCCCAATGGAATATCTAATTGGTCTGGATGTGCTACTTGAAATGCGGTATCTCCAATTTGCTGAATGATGATATAAGGTCCATCTCTTTTTGGTATAAATTTTGATGTAACACCTCTACTAGCGCTGCTGAGGACGTGGGTTGTTGCTAATACGACATCGCCTAAAGTGTATGAAGGGGATGGTTTTCGTTTAGTATTTGCATGTGATAGTTGTAGTTCTTTATTCAGCTTTTCGAGTTGACGGGAATCTTCCAAAACATTAGCCAACTGTTTTAAGTGTGGGGTTATTTCTGGTACGAAGCTTTCATTGTCGAGTATAGCACTAAAAACAGAAATGTTTTATCCGAGGTACTGTCTCTTGCGAGGAACTGACAAATCCTCCAAGAGTATACTTGTCATGAATAAGTGCTGCCGTTCAGACTCAGAAAAAAACTCCATTCCTGCCAACACACGCACACAGGAATGGTTGAGAGTTGTTAGTCACTAGGCTGTTGCGCCACCCAATTTATTTATTTATTTTTATAGCACTTAAATTGTGTGTGACGTGTACTGGTGTCCTTAATTCTCTCCCAAACGTAAGATAGGCTGCTGTTTGTCCTGTTGTTTGGCATACGGCTATGACACGAACACATATACGCCTGTTGACTATGATCCCACAGCCCTGTCTTAAGCAAAGTTACAAAGCTCATTAATGAAAATAAAGCGATTTTGCCACCTCAGCGCCTAATTCCCTCGTGTACTCAACCACCAAAATTGTATGGGCTGCCGAAAATCCATAAAGAAGGGTATCCAATGCGACCAATTGTGAGTCAAATAAATGCTACTTGTTATCTTTAGAAACACCTCCACCTCCACCTCTTCCGCCACAGATCATATCTTCAGTGGAGGAAAATACTCGCTGTATCGACCAACCAGCAATGGAAGTAGATACACCGGGTACTTCCAACGCAAGGATATGCTCTCCTAACCCGCCTCCTGAGGCTTCCAATGTTGACAGCTTCTCTGACATGGAGACTGATCTGCTCAGTGAGGATGATCTCCTACGGTCACCTTCTGAGTCAGAATCCGAAGAGGATTTGGACAAAACCGTGGTGGGGGCTGATCTGAAGAATCGTAGCGATGATGCTGCAATTACTTCAGATTAACCTCCAGCACTCAAAACAGGCTTCGGCCTCCCTTCTTCTCCGCATCAACAGAAATGGGGAAGATGTCGTCCTGATCCAGGAACCCTGGATTTACGAATCCACAATTCAGGGACTCAAGAGTTCTGGATACGACTTGCTGCATGTATCGGATAAAGGTGACCCTAGATCCTGCATATTGGTAAGAAGTAACACTAACGTATATATACTCCCTGATTACAGCGATAGAGACGTAACCGCAGTCAGACTCCAGACAGATAGAGGTATCTACTGGATTGTGTCTGCATACCTCAGCCACGACCACCTTGGCCCTCTCCCTGGCGACACGCTAAAGAGGCTTATCGCTGATTCTGAACGGCAAAAAGTCTGCCTCATTATTGGATGTGATGCTAACGCCCACCATACAGTTTGGGGTAGCTCCGACATAAACGATCGAGGTGAGTCACTTTTTGATTTTATTCTAAGTACTAACCTCATTGTAAGCAACATCGGTAATGAACCAACATTCATAACCAGAAACCGGCAGGAAGTATTAGACATTACTCTTGTCTCCGACTCGATTCATCAAAAGATCACGAATTGGAAAGTATCAGAAGAGCACTCCTTTTCTGATCACAGGTATATACAATTCAATCTAAACGATGAAACTACAAAAAAGATAGCTTTCCGGAATCATCGGAAAACTAACTGGGTAAAATATAGAGATACTCTTAGCAGATTAATTAAACCTGATCTTCTAAGTATCCCCGTAAGCAGAAAAGATCTTGACAATAAAGTCAATGATCTTACCTTAGCTCTCAACAAATCAATGAACATATCCTGTCCTCTTATTCAAATAAGAGGAAAGAAGAAGCCTCACTGGTGGAACCCATTGCTGGAACCGCTCAGGAAAGAATGTAGGAAACTTTTCAACCGAGCTAAATATTCCAAAGAAATTTCCGACTGGGACTTATATAAAGAATCCCTTAAGATATATAAAAAAACAATTGAGGAAAAATAAAAGAACCTCCTGGAGAACCTTCTGTAACAAAATAGAAGATTCCTCAGAGGCTTCAAGATTAAGAAAAATCCTCTCGTCAAACCCCATAATGCCAAGTGCCCTGAAAACCATCAACGGCTCTTGGACTAACTCTTGTGAGGAATCACTCGACTTGCTATTAGATACTCACTTCCCAGGTAGCTCCCAAAATATACGCAGTTCTGACTCAATAGAGTCTAACAATATAATAATAAATAAACTTGGTCTGATTACTAGAGAGAAACTCAAATGGGCAATCGACAGCTTCGATCCATATAAATCAGCTGGACCTGACGGTATAATACCAGCTGAACTGCAAATGGCTTCAGACATCATCATCCCTATCCTTGAGATAATTCTGAAAGCATGTATGAACTTAGCATACGTACCATCTTTATGGAGAGAAGTTAAAGTTGTATTCATACCCAAAGCGGGTAAAAGCTCTCATGTAAATCCGAAGGATTACAGACCTATCAGCCTATCATCATTCCTTCTCAAAACTTTAGAAAGACTGATTGATATCCATCTGCGTAGTGCCATAGAACCTAATCTTTTTTCTCCGGCACAACACGCTTACCGCAAGGGGAAATCGGTAGAAACGGCCCTGCATAATTTGGTACGTACTATTGAATATTCCCTTCATCATAGAGAGTATACCCTGGTTACTTTCTTAGATATTGAAGGTGCTTTCAACAACGTCAGCAATGCTGCAATCTTAACCGCGCTTGAGAACTTGAACGTTGATAGCTCACTTAGGGAGTTAATCAGCCTCATGTTGAGAAGTAGAATAATCAACTCAACATTAGGTGACTTCTCTGTTAGAAGATCTGTCAGCAGAGGCACACCGCAAGGTGGAGTCCTATCCCCACTCTTATGGAACATCGTAGTTAACGAACTATTAGTTAATTTAGAAGCGGATGGTTTCAAAGTAATTGCATATGCTGATGATGTTGCCATTGCAATATCAGGAAAGCATCCTCAAATCATTATAGAATTAATGCAAACCGCTCTCAACAAACTACTTAAATGGACAGACAAATGTGGACTAGGTGTAAATCCCCACAAAACTGAACTTGTCCTCTTTACAAGGAAATATAAAATTCCGAATATAGACCCTCCATCAATAAATGGTATCCCACTTAACTTCTCAGATGAAGCTAAATATCTAGGTCTGATTTTAGACAAAAAGTTGAGTTGGAAACCAAATATACAAGAAAGAGTCAGAAAGGCCACAGTGGCACTTTTCTCCTGTAAAAAAGCTATTGGAACCAAATGGGGCTTGTCCCCATATATCACCCACTGGCTATACACAGTGGTCATCAGACCGATACTCACTTATGGGGTGGCAGTATGGTGGACTGCTTTAGATAAAATAACTTATCGTGATAAGTTAAGCAAGGTGCAGAGATCGGCTTGCATGTGTATCAGCGGAGCTCTCCGTTCGACACCTTCCGCTGCCTTAGATATACTGCTTAACATTACACCCCTCGATATATACACTAAACAAGTGGCAGCGAGCACAGCTATTCGTCTCAGAGCCATCTCTCAATGGTCCAATAACTCCATTGGCCATACTATCATTCTGAACAAATTCGAATCAATCCCTAAACACTCCGACTACACCATCCCTCAGCCGATTTTTGGCAAAAATTTCCAAGTCACAATTCCAACAAGATCCACTTGGGATGATGAGGAATTCTTGAGAGATGAAGCAATTCATTTCTACACGGATGGCTCAAAAACTGAAGAGGGGGTGGGTGGTGGCGTGTACTCAGAACGACTAAACATTAGTCTCTCTTTCCGTCTCCCTGATCATTGTAGCGTGTTCCAAGCGGAAATCCTGGCGATAAAAGAAGTTTTATCTTGGCTCAAAGAAAACGTAATATCTACTTTAAATATCCGTATCTTCTCAGATAGCCAAGCGGCCCTTAAATCACTAGGCTCTGTTTCTACAAACTCCGTAACTGCCCGAAATTGTCGATCGTCTCTAATGGAGATGGCAGAACAGTTCAACATTCACCTTTTCTGGGTGCCGGGACACAGAGATATTCCAGGAAACTGTAAAGCCGATGAACTCGCCAGGAAGGGAACTACTACACCAATATTACCTGACAGGGTGAATATTGGAATACCAATCGCTACTTGTAAACTTATGCTTAAGCAAGATTCCATGTTGATGACAAACAGCAGATGGACAGGTATCACTACTTGTCTGGCGACAAAACGGATCTGGCCAACACTGGATCCGAAGCGATCGAAATGTTTGTTATCTCTTAGTAGATTGCATATTAGCTCCACAATTGGTGTCATAACTGGACACTGCCTCATAGGCAAACACGCCAATAGACTAGGCGTTCTTTCAAATGACTTCTGCAGAAGCTCCATGGACGAGGAGGAGGAAGAAACTATCCCACACCTTCTTTGTTCATGCCCTGCTCTTTCTCAAAGACGTAAAATATACTTAGGAAATTTTTTCTTTGACGATCCCAGTGATTTAAATAAAATCGACATTCACAGTCTCCATCGCTTTATTAAAAGCTCCAATTGGTTTAATTAGCGAGGGTCATCTCGCAGTCTTTATGTGGTATCACAATGGGCCTATTCTGGCCTAAGTGTGTCAGTAGTTTTCCTGGCAGCCACCTTAACCTAACCTAACCTATCTTTTAGCAAAGCATTTAGTAGACGTTTTCAAACCTTTAATTGGTTTGACAGAACATCACATAAAGGATTCTTCTCACTTTGTTTCAATTATTATCGGTAGCTTAAGACTCGATGAGGATGAAGTTATGGTGAGCTTTAATGTTGAGTCACTATTTACAAATATACCTGTACAGGAGGTTCTGAGTGTTATCCGTGAGCGTATCTCAACTTCCGGCATTAACGGAAACTATATGCCGCTTTTGGAGTTCTGTCTTTCGTCGGGGTATTTTTGTTTCAATAAAAATTTCTATTTACAAGTGAATGGCGTTGCTATGGGCTTACCTTTAGCTCCCCTTGTTGCAGATATGTGCATGGAACATTTTGAAACAAAAGCCCTTAGCAATTCTACGGAAAAACACAGAATCTGGCTTAGATATGTGGGTGATAAATTTTGCAACCTAAGACGCTCCATTATTGAGAGTTTCTTTGAACATCTGAACTCTCAACATCCAAAAATCTGTTTCACGATGGAAAAAGAAAATGACAATTCCATTGCATTTTTGGATGTGAAGGTAACACGAAAAATGGATGGAACACTAGGTCACACAGTCTATCGGAAGGAAACACACACTAACAGATACCTACATGCTACTTCCCACCACCACCCGGCAAATTTAAGATCTGTTGTTTCGACATTGTTTCAGCGCGCCTACAGAATTTGTGATGGTGAAAATCTAATGACTGAGCTGAATCTAGTCGACAATGTTCTAAGCGCAAATGGCTACTCCAAAGGCGAAGAACGTGGAAGCCAGTGGTGTCACAGGAAAGGGACAAAAGCAATCTGGACAAAAAATCTTTCTTACCTTACGTCAAGGGGGTAACGGATAGAGTTGGCAGAGTGTTCAAGAGGTATGGGGTAAAATCCATATTTATAACACCAAAAAAGGTAAAAAACCACATTCAGTCACCAAAGGACCATTTCCCTCTCCAAACACCGGGGGTATATGCGGTTCCCTGTAGCTGTGGGTCTTTGTATGTTGGACAAACACATTGGTGCTGTTAGTAAGAACCAGCGGGAGAACTCAGCAATTTCACCTCAATAGCACCTTACCGTCATCCCAGCTCAAACTTAAAACACCCTGCGATGCAGTGAGCATTGTTTGCGCCCAACAACCTGCACCTCAACAACAACAACAACATCATGAGATAGCACCACCTACGCACAGCTACAACCTACGTAGTCAATCTAATACATCATAACATCTCAAGAGCAGTTTCCCGGTGACCACGCTCAATGCAATTTGATGCGAAACGTTCGGGGTGAGTACCAAAGTGCACTCTTTAAACTTTTATAACGCGGCTAGTCTAAAAAATAATTATCTATTATGTTCATTGAGAAACGTATTAATGGTAGTCTCGTACTTCATGTGGTGTGTTCTGTGCCCACGAGTATTGCCAGCTGTGTTTTAAAATCTCGGTTTTTTCGTTACTACATTTGGCTGCGGATGGTACACAGGAGCCAATCGTTGTTCGATACCAAGACAAGAAGTAAGATATTGCATGATTGTTGAGATGTATTGAGGTCCATTATCACTAATTATTCGCCGTGCAATACCAAAGCGAAGAAACATTTCATGGAGTAGGATGGTTGCACAACTCTCAGCGGTGGCTTCTTCTTGTTGTATCTTAAACTACAAAAATCTAACGATTTCCATTACTGGATGGAAGAGGTCCAAATAAGTTCACTGAGATCACTTCGAAACGCTGATTTAGTGGCGCTGACTGGAACAATCCAACAGGTTTTTGGTTTGAAGGTTTGTATTTTTGACATTCGGTGCATTTCTTGACAAAATCCATAATGTATGTATTGATACCTTCCCAACAGAAATGAGGCAGGATTCTTGCTTTTGTTTTCTCTATTCCATAGTGTCCAGCTGTTGGTGCTTTATGGAGGGCGAGTAAAATATTTTTTTCACAGTCCGGAATGACCAGTGCTGCTTTTTCATTGTCTTCGACATATTTGTATAATATGCCATTATTCATTATGTAACCTTGAGTAGCATATTGCGCCGCCTCTGTACCGCTGCTTTATTCAAAGGCATCAATTATGGTTTTTAGCTTCAGATCGCCAAGTTGAACATTTCTTGTCTTAGAAGGTTGATGCATTGGAATGTCTACTTGCATGTAACATAATTCACATGATTTTGATGGAAGGCGAGTTAAAGTTTCGGCTACGACGTTCGTTATCCCTTTTATATAATTTATTTTGAGGTTATATTATGACGGCAATTGCATAGCCCATCTTGCAAGTCTACCCGTTCGCGACTTAAGTGACATTAGCCATTTGGGTGGTTGATGATCGGTCAGGATTGTGATTTCTGAGCCTTCAAATTAGCCTCGAAATTTGTTGACTGCCCAAAATATTGCCAAAGCTTCACGTTCTGTTGTGGCGTAGTTTCTCTCGGATGATGTCAACAATAGAGTCGAATTTAAGGTAGGGCGGCGATGGAAAAAGGTAGGGCAAAATTAAAAATTGTACTTGATATATGTCTGGCAAAAATTTTGACTTATATTATGACTGGGTCGCATTTGTGTTTTCATATAGAACTTAGAACTGTCTCATGGCGATTTTGTTTTTAGCAAATTGTAAACCTGACGAATAAAATATTTCGTTTACACAACGGAAGTTTTTAATTTTATGAAATTTCCTTTTCTCACCACCAAGTTTAATTTTTTTTTAATAGAGTTGTATACTTAGTTCTATACAAAAAAAAATGTTTGAAACATTTCGGAAGGGAATATGTATCGGTATTTTAAAAAAGTACAAGAATGCTGCAAAATTATAATAAAATTGTTCGAGCAGTTACAGAAATATATTATAAAAAATAAACCGAAAATAAGACAATTTTCTCAAACACTTTGAGAACATACCTTAAGGTACGAATTTTCAACAAAATCCTTGTATATGGTATTTGAGAAAGTTTGAAAAAAAAAACAAAACTGTTGAATGGCAGCTTCCCGTTCGAGATGAGCTACAAGAATGATTTGAATTTCTCTTCTAAGGAACCAAATAAAAATGCTTTGTACTAAGTTTGAAGCAAACTGATAAAATCTATTAGGATCAACGATCAAGCGTCTAGCTCGATGTACAGTAGACGCATAGACGTACAGACGCAAAATCCAGTTTCATCAAGTAATAAATAAATAAACGTATTTCTGATTTGTATGACTTTTTTGTTAGTTTTCCTCTAGTGACCATAAAAAACATATAACACTCTAGAAAATAAAGTTATAATAGGAAATTTTTGTTGCTCGAATGTTAAAAATCAGTACTTTTTTTAAGTCAAATTCCACTAAGAAAAAGTTAATGCTCACTGATCTTTCCCGGTCGGACTTATACAACATATTTATATACAAACAAAATTCGCTACTAATATCTGCGAGCCTTCAAAACACCAAGTTTCTGTCTAAAGACTCTCGAAAATAAAGAATTCTTGAATTACGTTTTTTTTATGGGATTTCAAATCTTTGTTCTAAATTATGGAAAAGGCTATACAATAGGGTGTCCATTATTTCCCAAAATCGTTTTTTAGTACCAGTCACCCTCTAAATCAAAAGTTTATGCCCTAAACAAAAAAATTGGCAACAAAAAAATTTTGCCCGAGGCCATTTACACGTGGCTCTAAGCCCATACTTTTCCCATACAAATTTGTATGGGTTTTTGCTCTTTTAACGTTTTATTATTTTTCTCTCGAATTACTGCAGCTATTCCAAATTTTTTTTGCTGATTTTTGTTCCTAAATCATCCCTTTAAAAGATCTCATTCAAAAAATTTATTAACAAAAATTTAAAATTAAATATTAAGACGGTCACTTTTATGATGTTTTTATATGGGAATTCCCATATAATAATTTTTTTAATGAGGTCTTTTAAAGGGATGACTAAAGAACGAAAATCAACAAAAAAATTTAGAAAAGCTGCGGTAATTTGAGAGAAAAAAAATAAAACGTGAAAAAAGCGGGCGGGTCAAATAGTTTGCAGTATTTTTCTTCTTAACATGTTTTAAGGCGAATTTTGCTTTGTTTTCATACAAATTATTCGAAATGCTAAATTTTTATCAAAAAAGAAAAATTATTGCAAATAAAATTATCTACAACTTTCTTAAAGAACACTCCCCTAATGGACCACTATGCGGCGGCGTCTTACTAAATTTTTTGTTTATTCCATCATCGTAATATTGGTGGTATTTTTAAGGAAGGGCACTGGTATTTTAAGGTAGGGCATTGCCCCACAATGCCCTACCGTAGCTACGGCCCTGATCGACTGGCATATTTAATAGGGTGTTCTTCGGTTCCCTCCCCCTGGACCAAAACTGCTCCGATGGCAAAATTACTAGCATCAGTTTTTAGTAAAAATGGCTTCTTTTCATCGGCTTGCTGCAAAATAGGTGCTGTTACTAACAACTTCTTGAGATTATCAAAAGCTTGTTTTTGTTCATTTGTCCATGTGAATGGAAATTTTTCTTAAGCAAATTACTCAAAGGCTTCCCGACTTCAGAGAATTTAGGAATAAATCTCCGGTACTAAGAGCAAGTCTGTAAAAATGTTAAGACTTCTTTTGCATTTCTTGGTGGATTCATCTTGTCTATTGCTGAGGTTTTTTCGGGATCAGTTTTGATGCCATTCCTTGTGAGTAGGTGTCCTAAATACTTGATTTCTTCACAGCTGAATCGGCTTTTCTCCCTGTTTACTTTGAGGCCGTATTCATTGAGCCTATGGAATTATTATTGAAGATCATTCATGTGATCACTAAAAGTTGACGAGCAAATTATTGTGTCATCCAGATACGCAAAAATGTTCATTTCCCCTAGTCCTTTAATTCGATCCAAGAGACGTTGAAACGTAGCCGGTGCATTGTGAAGTCCGAAACTCATTCGGTTGAATCGAAATGTTCCGAATGGCGTTATGAATGCTGTTTTGTTTTTGTCTGCTTCAGCGACAGCAATTTGCAAATATCCTGATTGCAAATCAAGCGTGCTCAATGCTCATGTATGATGTTGCTTTGGCGTCATGTAGTAAGTCGTCAATTCTTGGCAAGGGGTATCGATCTGGTGTTGTAATGGCATTAAGTTCAAAGTTGGCGATAATCGACGCACACTCTTATGTCTCCCGACTTCTTGGGTGTCATGACTACTGGGGATGCCCACGGGGAATCGCATGGTTCAATTATTCCTTGTAGTAGCATCTTCTTTATTTCTGCCTTCAACTGGTCTTTCCTAGTTGGTGAGAGTCTATACGGGGTTGTTCGGTTGGTAGCTGATTTCCGGTGTCGATATAATGTTTAACTCCTCTTGCCTGCACTCCATTCTCCTAGGAGAATATTTTCTCATGTATCTATAAGATTGAGTTAAGCATTCCGCGGTGTTCCTGTGGCAGGTGACGTCCTTTTTCAACGCGAAGCTCAATGGTATTGAGACGCACCCTGTGTGGTGGCTTGAAAAAGGTTTCAAATCTACTTTCCGGCTCCGACTAGGGTAACCATCAAGAAATACTAAAAGCCGGACGGTATGGAGAGAAAAGCCTGATTTTGGACGAAAAAGCATGACAAAAATAAAACTTTCTTCTTCTCTTTTTTCAAAATAAGTTATAATGAAAATTAACAAACATTCATAAAAAAACTTAAAACTAAAGCAATATTGATTTATTTCCTATATTAAATTCAACAAAAACAACTTAAGAGAACAGGAACTTTTTTTAATTGCACGAAATTTCATTCGTTTACGATTTTTGTAATATTGAGGTTATGTTAAGTTTATTGTATTTTTCATTTGTACGTATTTGCTTTAAAACTTCTAGTTTTAAATTAATATAGTTAAAAAAATCTTGGCATGTTAAATTTTTGAAATTTTCTTTTATCAAAATGATTGCCTTAACACAGTTTAAATTTAGTTTATTTCTTTCTTTCGTCCACTGGGCATTGATAAGAGAAAAAATTCTCTCTGTAATAGCATTATGTGAAGATATTACAAACACCCACTCGCAAATTTTCTTTATTTCTGTGGGATTCGTTTTGCAATACTCAAAATATGAGACATATTCCATATCTAAGGTTTAAAAAAAAAAATACTTTTTTGTAGGCTGGCGAATCTTTTTAAGTCATGGTACTGTTCAAAAATATAAGAATCATTTAATACTACATTATTTTTGTTCAAAAATTCAATACTATCAGATAAAGTATCAAAAGCATCCATATCTTGTGATAACTGCATCCACGATAAAACTTTAAAACTTTGAAGTAATACTGACCATTTTTCTAGGTATTCATGACAATTGCAATATAATTGCTGCATTTCCTCATAGAAAAATGCACAGTCCAAATTATCTGACTCAGCCTATCTTAGCACTGTTTTCACAAAATAAGAGACGAACTTATTATTTATCCTAAGATTTAAAGATTCTTTAACAGAATTTAAAATAACCTGCAACTCTATAATGGAAGTCTTTTCTCTCTCTATTTGTAAAATTTTATGTTCAAATATTGGGAATAAAGAATATAAAAAGCCTAAGTAAGCTTCAGAAAAAACATTCGAAAAAAATTGCTTTAATATGAGGGGTGCATCATCGGTTGAACTAAAATATTCCTTAAGTGCAGGAAATAGCTTTGATAAAGTTTCAATGGCAGGAAATAGCGAAAGCCATCTTGGCTTACTATGTGATAGCAAATTCTTATACTCTACATCCGAAACACTACAAAATTCTTTTAGTTTTTCTGTTCGAACCGTGTACACAGAAAAATGTTTGTCGACCTTCATTACAATGGATTCGATATCAATCTTTAACGATTCTGAACCAAATGTCACAGTGTTATGTAAATGTGAGCTGGGAAACCGATTCCAATCAGTGCTGCCACTCAGAAATTTAAAAAAAACATAGTTTAAAATCATGATTTTAGTTAAAAAATCATGATATACAAGTCTGAGTAAGAAAACGGTAAAGGAGATACTCTACATCACAACAAGTAAAACAAATACAATTTTCAAATATTTATTGCGAGAAAATAATTTATTAAATTTATTAAGAAAATACAAAAATGGAAGGAATACGAGTACATTAAAATAAATTATTATAATTTATACATATTTATGAGTGCTATATTATTTTTTTCACAGTTTCAGGTACATAGGTATTAGTAGTATGGGTATTGCGGGTTTCAGGACAGTTTTTAGACACGCCTAAATTTCTGATAAAGATCCAATACTTTCAACATATTATTGGATATTTTTAAACGGTAATTATAATTAAAAAAAAGTTTTTGTTCAAGTACAGTATAAATTCACAATTTTTAATATCCATTATAAATAATTTCCAGACACGCATTATTTTTTTGAAACATAACCAATATCTTAAAAATAATATCAGATAAACAACAATAAAAATATAATTATTGTATAAATACAGAATAAGTCTACAATTTTAAATTTTTAAACGGTAATTATAAATTAAAAAAGTTTTTGTTCAAGTACAGAATAAGTTAAAAATTTCATATAACCATTAGAAATGATTTCCAGACACGCATTATTTTTTTTGATAAACAACCATTGTAATGATGCACTCACTGTACCTATTATCACATAGAGAGCTAAGCTCATACATAGTACGTAAGCAGCATATCAGTTGAACAGTAAGACTCGAATAAAGAAGTTGTCAAGTACTCGAAGGTGTTCATATTACATGGCGCAGTCGTAAAAAAAAAAAACAAGAAGTACATGGGTAGAACAAAAAATACCAAAGTTGAAAAAGTTGAAGTAAAAAGACCACGTGGTAGACCTCGGAAACAAGTGCGATACGTTTATATTAACACCAGCATGGAATTTTTGAAAAAAATCAATGAGCTCAATTTAAGCTCTGGGAACTTAAGAGATAATTGGCAGAATTTTTATAGAAATTTCGAAGTATTTTCGACAGCTATCGAACTAAATAAAAAACCAGAAGTGGTACAAGTTGCCATATTTCTCAACGCTGCTGGTGATGGAGCCACTGAAATATCAAGTGCACATGACATATGTATCCAAAAAATAAAAGACACAATGCTCAGAGCACCGATTCTTAAATCATTTGATCCAAATGAAAAGATCACCATTCAATCTGATGCTTCAGTTTCAGGTCTCGGAGCCTGTTTACTACAAAATAATAGACCAGTTTCATTTGCCTCATGTAGCCTTACGGACACAGAAAAACAATACGCAAACATCGAAAGAGAGCTACTGGCAATCGTTTTCGCGTGTAGTAAATGGCACTCGCTAATATATGGTAGGCAAATTAATATAGTCACGGATCATAAGCCTCTATTAGGGATCATCAACAAAGAATACAATAAAATACCTTCCCCTCGTTTGCAGCGAATGAAACTCAAATTGGAAAAATACAAATTAAATTTAGAATATATGCCAGGTAGTAAATTGATCCTAGCCGATCTATTGTCGAGAAATAGTTGTTCAATAAAATTTAATAAGAACGAGATTAAGGGTCTAAATGAGCTGATACATACGGTTAATATTAGCAATGCCAAAAAAGAACTTTACAAAAAAAAAAACTGATGAAGACAAATTACTTAAGGAAATCAAGGAATTTTTATGGAAAGGGTGGCCAAAAGATAAAAGCATAGTTCCGGACAACTTAAAATTTTTATGGAGCCTAAAGGAGGATCTGTTTCTTGATAATGGTCTAGTGTTCTACTGCAATAGAATATTTGTTCCTGAAGAATTAAGAGATTCAGTATTGCAAACATTACACTTTTCACATCTTGGTATAGAGAAAACCAAAGCAAGGGCCCGTTCTTTAGTATATTGGCCAACCTTGAACCAAGAAATAGAAAAACTAGTGGCAGCTTGCAAAGTCTGCCAAAAATACAGGTCAAGTAACATAAAAGAGCCGCTTAAGAACCATGAGTTACCAGAAGGACCGTATCAAAGGATAGGTATGGACATAATGGAGTACGACAATAAATCGTACTTAGGGCCAGTTTGTTCACACCTTGTCAACTTAAATCAATGATTATTCCAGTTGGTTATCTTTGAATGCGTTTGTTCAGCAAAATTTTAAACAGAGAATCCATGATTTGAGCACTTAATTGGAGAAATCACTAATTCGCCGATTCTGTCTGATTAGCATGATTTAATCAAAGATTTTCTGGAATTTCGTTTGTTCATCATTGGTTTTCCTAAGCGTAGGTATAAAAAAGAGAAACAAAATCTATTAAATTCCTTCGAACAAAGAACATGAATGAAGAGAAACCAAGCATCGTCCATCTTGCAAGAAAAAAATAAACAATTTGTACAGATTTTACTACAAATTGTAGTTATTTTATTTACTATCGAAAAATAAAGTGCTTTTTTGCAAGGCCTAATATAAAATATGCATAGAAAAACTACAACTGGGAAAAAATCCCATCACTAGGTTTCACAAAATGCCAGCACTACCTACACACTTCAAAAAAAAATCAATTAGCCGCATTAAAATAAATACAAATTTCACGTGTGTAGCTATTCTGTATAGTAATTTAACAGGAAATAATCTTAAATTGAACACAACATTATATTTCAAGCACTGATTTTCCGTGTTTTTTTTGCACAAAAAATGTTTTTTTCGAAAGCTCACTCACACTGAAATAAGTTAATGACGGAATATGTCTGACAATTGATTGACAGATAGACTGGAAAATGGAAAGATTATTGGAAAAACTATGATTTATTAATCAAACTGAAAATTGAGTGAACAAACACTCTCTGATTATCACAGATTCATAACTATGGGTTTAACAGAATCAGTGATAATCTAATTGCTGATTTAATCCACTGTGAACAAACTGGCCCTTAGTCGTAGGTGACTATTTATCAAAGCTTATAGACATATTACCGCTAAGTAGCAAAACAGCCAAATCAATCATAGGAAAACTAGAACCGTCTTTTGCTATTCATGGCATTCCAAGGCAAATAGTAGCAGATAACATGCCATTTAACTCTCTCGAATTTAAACATTTCACTGAAAATTAGACATAGAATTGATCACAAGTAGTCCAAAATATGCTAAATCTAACGGTTTCAGTGAAGAGTGTGTTCATATTGCAAAAAATTTACTAAGAAAATCATTAGATTCAAAAACTAGTCTCTGGTTAGCACTTCTTGAGTACAGCAATACATCAATAAAAAACTCAAACCTAACACCCACCGAAGTATTAATGGGTAGGCAAACTCGCACACTATTGCCTGGTGTACAAAATCTATACAAAAATAGCCGCATATGCAACGAAATACTACCAGTGCTAAATTACAATAATCTTAGAAATAAATACTATCATGATCGTGATGCTAAAGAAAAAAGACCGTTCCAAGTAGAGCAGAAAGTTTGGTTGCAAGATGGAAAGTTTTGGCTACCGGGAATAATTAAAGAAAAACATTCGCTCCCAAGGTCATATTGAGTACAGCTGCAAAATGGTAAAATTATTCGCCGAAATTCAAAATTTTTAAGAACACGAGCCTAAAACAGATTGGAAGTTTGCCTTATATCATTTCTTCGTATTTTATAAATAAATAAATTATCATTTGAATAAATAGTCATTTGCAGTTCTTGACTTAACAAAACTACTAGGAATTACATCAAGATAAAAATATGTACCTACTTATTTTTAATGTTAAGATTTAAAAATTATAATTTAATATAATTAGATAAAATTATTGAAGTGGATTATTTTGTTTTCTCTTTATTACTTATTTTTATTATTATTACTGTTTTCTTCATTTTTTCTCTGTTACAAATTTTCATTATAATTACTTCTTGGATTGCTTTATTTCTATTATTTTTATCAACATCATTACTTTTATTACTTTTTATTGTTTATTATTTTTAAACTATTTACTTAAAAAAAATATAAACATATGAATTTCAAAACTGAAGGAATAGAAGAGAAGCAAGTTGTGAAGAATTGAATTATATTAAAATACATATGTAATGTATATATGATAAACATTATATAAACTTAAAGAGGGAGATGTAATGATGCACTCACTGTACCTATTATCACATAGAGAGCTAAGCTCATACATAGTACGTAAGCAGCATATCAGTTGAACAGTAGGACTCGAATAAAGAAGTTGTCAAGTACTCGAAGGTGATCATATTACAACCATACACATAAAATTATTGTATAAATACAGAATAAGTCAACAATTTTAAATATTTATTTTTAAAATTAAAAAAGTTAAATAATTTGAAAAAACAGTACAAATTTTTAAAAAGATAAAGTTTAATTCATTTTTAAAAGGTTTAACACTTTTTTTATTTTCTTTATAAAAAAATATTTATATAAATAATGGAGAATTTAAAAAGTAATGAGAAAATTTGTAAAAAATTAAAGACTATGAATATTTTAGAGAAAATAGGTATAGATATTATGGGTGAAGAAGCAAATGAAGAAATTGATGAATTAATTACCGATCTTGAATGTTTTAAAAATTTAAAGGAAATAACTGGTCGTAATATTGATATTAATAAACTTAAAGATGAATTAAAATCTTTTATTAATGATGAACAAGTTATAGGAATATTAACTGATTCGTTAGCTAAAATATGTAATTATTGTGCAGTTTCAAATGCATATTTTTCTGTTTTAAATAAGTACAAAGAATCACAGAATAAATAAAAATTGAAATTTAAAAGTAGAAACATGTTTACAATTTTAAATAATTATTTTTCAAATTTAAAAATGAAACGTAAAATGAAACGTAAAAATAATTTGAACGTAAAATGAAACGTAAAAATAATTTGAACGTAAAATGAAACGTAAAAATAATTTGAAAAAACAATAAAAGTTATAAAAAAGATAAAGTTTAATACATTTTAAAAAGTTTAAGACTTTTTTTATTTTCTTTATAAAAATAAATTTATATAAATACAAACAAAAATAAACAAACTCAAAATGGCAAGCGCAATTAATGATTTTCTTTCTATTCAAAATGATGATAATAATAATGATAGTGATTTTGCGGAGTATAGAAAATTATTAACTAGAAGATTTAAAAAAGATAAATTTTTAGAAGTCATAACTGTATTTCATGAAAACAGTAAGAGATTTAATTTTACTTTCTTTGATAACGGAAAAATTCAGTATAATAATTATTTATATCTAAAAGATATTAATAAAGATAATAAATGTTTTATGAAACTAATGAAAGTAAATGATAAAAAAATTAAAGAAACTGAAGAAAAGAACAAAATTAAAATTGATAAATCAAGAAGACTTAATTATACTTATATCAATAGTTATTATTTATTAAATACTTTATCAGCTTACTTAATAGTAAAATATGAAAATGAAGATGATAAAGTAAAATGTGTAAATGAATTATTTCAATTAGATTTTACAAAATTAATTAAAGATCCTGTATTTATAAAATATTGTGAAAAATTTAATGAAAATGAAAAACTTAATAATTTCAATTTATTAAACTAAGAAATATTTTATAAATAAATAAATAAATAATTAATAAAATGACAACTATTTCTTTAGATGGAAATTCATCAAGAATTAATTGTGAATTTGATGAACCAATAAAATTAGATAAAAATTCAAATTATATAATATGTTTATTAAATTTTAGTACACATCATTCAATCCCAAATGTATCTAAATTACTTTAAAATAATGTATTAACCTTAATAAAAAATAATCAATCAATTGATATCACTTTTCCTACCGGTTCATATGAAATTAATGGTATTAATGATTTTTTTGATGAAAAGAAATAGAAATAGAAATCACACCAAATATGACTACTTTAAAAGTAGAAATTTTTAGTAAATATGAAATAGATTTTACAAAAGATAATTCAATAGGTTCTCTATTGGGATTTAGTAAACAAATTATTCCTTCAAATAAATTAGTAGAATCAGATTTACCAGTAAATATTATGAAAGTTAATTCTATTCGAATTAAATGTAATATTGCTACTGGAAGCTATGAAAATAAGAAACTTACAAATGTTATTCATGAGTTTTTTATAAATGATAAACCTGGTGAAAAAATTAATGAAATTCCTAGAAACTTAATTTATTTTCCAATTATAAATACTTCCATAAGAGAAATTGATATTAGAATTGTTGATTAAGACGATGATTTGATTGATTTTAGAAATGAAAAAATAAGTATTAGATTACATATTCGTAAAATAAATTAATTAAGCAAATTTTTTTCTTAATAAATGAAATCATTTGTGAGCGAAGAAAAAGGTATCGAAAGTTACCAATTCTATGATCATTTACCGGCAAATACTACTCAGTTAAATACATCTGGTAGGCCGAAATCAATTGATATTAATAATCAAGATATTAAAACTTTTCCTCATAAAAGTCTTTTACTGATTAGAGGTCAATTAATTGTTAAAGATGCTACAAATAAAATTTTAAACGAAATTGATACTAAAAAAATTAATTTTGTTAATAATGGATTATTAAATAGGTTTAGTAAAATATCATATTCAATTAATTCAACTGAAATAGATTCTATTGAAAATCCTGGTATTACAACTACTATGAAAGGATTATCATCTTTTTCTAATGATTTAGCTCTTAATAATGCCGGATGGCAAATACATAATAAAGGTGCTGTATTAAATAAATTAGGTTATTTTTCTGTTAGTATTCCAATGAATACAGTAATTGGTTTCTTTGAAGATTATAAAAATTTTGTTTTCAGAATTAATCAAAAATTAGAACTTATTAGATCTAATGATGATAAAAATTGTATTCTAACTGTACTTACAGATCATACTTTTGAAATCAATATTGCTGAAATAATTTGGAGAATGCCACAAGTTAAATTTTCTATTGAAGTTGAACATGATATTAAAAAGAAAATATCTAATAACACTTATTTTAATATGTATTTTAGAAATTGGAAATATTTTTACACAAGTTCAATTCCAAATGCAAAAGAATATACATGGAGAATTACTACAAGTAGTACAAAACCAAGATATTTTTTAATTAGTTTTCAAACCGATAGAAATCATGATATTACTAAAGATAATAGTAAATTTGATTTATGTAATTTGGAAAACGTACAAGTATGTCTTAATACTACGAAATATCCAAATTCTGAATTAAGATTATCTTATGAGCAAAATAAATGCGATATTTTATATGATATGTTTTCAGAATTTAAAAATTCATATTATGGACAAAGTCAACATAATTTACCACTGATGAATTATAATTCATTTTTAAAAGATTATCCTATTATTATTGTAGATACTTCTAAACAAAATGAAGTAATTAAAGAAGCAGTTATTGATATAAAAATTGATTTTAAATGGTGTAGTAATTTTCCATCTAATACTATAATTCATTGTTTAATAATAAGTGATGATAGTTTTTCATATAATAAATTAACAAATCAAGTAATGCATATATAATTTTTTTATTATTAAATGAGTTCAATAAAAATAAAATTATTAGATAAAAATTCTAAATTAACAATTAAAAATTATGACACCTTTAAGCCACCTGAAAGGTTTAATAATTTATTTCCAAATGTTATTAGAGCAATTATTTGTGGACCAAGTAATTGTGGTAAAACTAATGTTCTATTAAACATTATTACAAAAATTCATCATACAGATGTTATCATTTGTTCAAAAACTTCATATCAAGATAAATATAAATATTTAGAAAATTTAATTGAAAAATATAATAAAGTATGTGAAAAACATAATTTAGAATCTAAAAAATTTCAAAGTTTAACATTAAATTCACTACCTCAACCTGAAGAAAGTTCATCTTATTCAGTTATAGTTTTTGATGATATTTCTACAGAATCTCAAGATATAATTTCTAAACATTTTGCCTATGGTAGACATAATAATATTTCTTGTTTTTATTTAAGTCAAACATACTCTAAAATTCCTAAACAACTTATCAGAGATAATGTAAATTATATTATTTTATTCACTCAAGATAAAACTAATTTGAAACATATTTTTGATGATCATATAACTGATATAAATTTTGATTGTTTTAAAAATTATTGTAATGTCTGCTGGAATAAAAAATATGGATTTCTTACAATTGATAAAGAAAAAGAAACAAATGATGGAAAATATAAAAAATTACTTGAAGCTTATTTATTCACATAGATATGACGTCACAAAATTGTAAGAACATGCGAAGTGTCGTTGTGGGGTTGCTTTTGCATGAATTAATACATATGATAATATAGTTATAAGAACCATCTTTAAGCTTACCATAAAGCCAAATATGATAACAATATTACTCGTTCTCTTGCGCTTTGTTTACAAGTTTGATAGTAAAACATCATACTATAAGTTGATATCAACTGAAATGTATTTAGTTTGGCACATGACTTCTGTATATTGCTCTTTTTGATTCAAAGTATTATTTAAATAAAAATAGCGTAGGCACAAGCGGGATTTGAACCCGAACATAAAAATCAAGAACTAACTCTAGACGAACAACACCACAAAGACACTTCAATTAGCTAGAAACTTTTGATAAATATAAACACTTCAAATAGACTTTTTTATATGAATCGGGTATAAAAGAAAATTATATTTTTTTTTTGATGAAATCACTAATAGTGATTCATGTATAATAGTTTAAAATTTTAATAAAAATTATTTTTGTGATTGAATTAAGGAATCTTCTAAAATAATAAAAATTTTAAACAAAGATGTCCACATATTACTTCATTAAATTTTTGATCAATATGATTATTAAAAAGTACAATATTTTTATAAGTTTCAAAATATTTTTCAATTGTAATTGGTAATTTATTCAATGCAAAAGAATCATAAAATGCAATTGAATTTATATTTTTTTTATAAGCAATCCAATGGGTACCAGTACCAGAAAAATTATCTAAATTTATTATTCCAGATTCTTGATTTTTAATTTTCTTAGGTAATTTATCTTTCATAAAAACACCTCTAAAATGAGAAATATTTAATTTTTTAGCATATTTTTTAAAATCATAATTACTTAATGGTTTTACTGGGATTGAATCAATTATTTCAAATTTTTTTTAGCAACATACCTTCACCAGATTTTTTAAGTAATAAACCTTTTCCATTTTTAGCATTTTCTTCTAAAGCCTTATTATGACGAATTTTTTCTTCTAATAATTTTTCATTTTCATTTTTTTTTTTAATCATTATATGCTCTATATAAAAAAGTACCAGCCGTTACTGCTGCCCCAATAGCAGGAATTAATGGAATTAATGCTGGTAGAAAACCACCAATTTTTTCATTATTATTCATACTCTGTAATTGAGTTTTTGGCAATTTTAAAGTAAAAATAGTTTTCATATCATTTTTAATATGTCCATTAATTGCATTTATTTGCTGATTAGATAATGGTAAATAAGTTTCATTCATTACACTTTCTTTAGTTCTTATTAACTGAATTGGTTCTAATTTTATTTCAGTAGATTTTTTATTTTTAATTGCATCATACATTTTATTTTGTTGATCATCAGATAAAGAAATAGGATGTTTAAAATATTTTCCATGTTTTTGTTTAAATTGTAAATCATTATTTAACCCCATTCCAAATTTTCTTTTAACTTTCATTGCATTAGCTGTTAAATAAGCATTTACTTTTTCACCTAAAGAAGCATCTTTTTCGAAAACTCTTTTCATAGCTTTTTCTTCTAAAATTTTATCAGCTTCATGTCTTTTATTTACAGCCCTATTCTGCTATCCATCGGGGGGAATTTTCTTTGAATATCCACTTAAGGCCATTCTGCTATTTGAAGTGAATCTGATTCACTTGTCGGTAAAGAAGTTGGTAGTATGTGCGGTATTCTACTATTCACGTGGACATATAGTTTCTATACAATTCCGAACCGCATATAAAAAGTTGCGGATTTGTACTTTTTGGTTGCAAATAAAATAACTGGGTCTTAAAATATGGGTAAAAACTAAATTTTTGTAAGTATATGTTACAACCATTGTGTTTTTTTAACAATTTTAGAGTTAAAACAATAAATTTGAGGACGATTCAGCACTCTTATTTTGGCATTAAAGTTAAACCCAGTCATCACCTTTTCTTTGCGAAACTGAAAAAAAGTCGTAACACCATCCATTTGCTATTTTTCCAATAATTTTTTTAAAACAATTTACCAAAATGAACTGAACACAACACAAGATTTTCACTTTTAATAAACAGCTGCTACTCCCAAATGTCAAATCGGGTTGTGATAGTGCAGTTCGCCCGATGGATAGCAGGATGTAAAGGTAGTTCGAAAGTGAATCGCTTGGGTGAATCGAATCTTCGATTCACGTGAATAGCAGAATAGGGCTGTATAATCTTTATGTTTTGAATATGCAATATCATGTTCTTTTGCTGCTTCATCTAATTTATTTATTGGTAAAATATCTTTTTCTATATTCAATTGAAGATTTGTACCAGGCCCTAATAATTATAACCTGGACTATGTAATTCAAATTGAAGATTATTTATAAGATATATTTATATTAAGATAACCACTTCCGTAATGTCTTACCATTTATTTAATAAAAAAATTAAGTTATTTTATTTATTCCATTAATTTTGAATATTTTAATTTATAAAATAGAATTTAACATTCTTTCTCTAAATTGAGATTGAGTTTCATTTTTTCGTTTTGGTTCTATTGTTTTAATTTTAATAGTTTTATTTTCACATTTGTTAATTATTTTTTCAACTGGTTTAATTTCGTTTTTAATAGGTTTAATTACGGTTTCATTTTCATTTTTAATAAAAGTTTTATTTTCTGGATATTGAATTGTAATTGGTTTTAATTGTGGAATAATAGTTAAATGTGATTTTTTTCTTTCATATGCTCTTTTAATTTTTATTTGTTTATTTTCGTTTTCTTGTGAAGTAAATTGACCTGAACTATTTTTATAATAAGCAACATTTTTATTTTTATAAGGAATTTCAAATTTTTTTAAATAATTTCTTATTGTTTTTTCATTGATATTATAAATTCTTGAAAACGCAGCTATACTATGATTTAAAAAATCATAATTAATTAATAAATTTATAAATTCTTCATACGTGTATTTATTTTTTTCTTTCATTTATATAAATATTTTTTTTTACTTATTTACTGTGTTTTACGGCTAATTCCATATTTTACGGTAAATCAATTACCATATTATACGGTAAATCAATTACCGTATTATACAGTGTTTAAGAATGCCAAACATCGGACGCAACACCCTATAAAATCTAACTCGCAAAATCATAACATTAAATTTCTTGTTATCTATGTATGCGCTTCCCGCAATGCAAATCATATTTTTTTTATGTACATACTCTATGTACTAACATAAACAGTAAATTCTCTATCTCTATTGAATTGCCTAATCTGTATACTTGTTTTAAATTGTCTTTCGGCATTCAATCACCAACGAGATCGGTTGGCCTTTACATGAAATTCACAAGTCACAAACAAAATCACAATACCTTGTACAGTCACGTTAAAACATTATACATAAAATCACACAGTTAACAATCATTAAATAATAAAGTTTATTTGAATTAATTATTATTAAATTAAACAAGAGTATTTTAATTCAAACGAACAAACACACCGAACATACACATAAATATAGGTACACACAAGGAGGTACACGATTACACAGAACATACATTGGAAATTGGTAACAAATTACAAAAGTACTAACACCAATTTTTTAACTACATTTTAAACAATTATTAACACATCTTATTAAACAATACACATTAAATTTTCACACAAATCAACATTCATACAATCCAAATCATAAATTTGGTCCTTCGATAGCCAGATGACTCTTTTATTTATCAAAAATCAGTGCCTTTTAATTTGATTAATTGAAGTCAAATAAATAAACAAAAAAAAAGTGCATTTACAGTGCGGTTCAATATAAAGTGGTCAGGATTTTTTATTCGCTTTTTTTTAAGAACACATAAGAAAAATGTGGTTTTGCGGAAAAGTGTAGGCCGTTATTCAATCATATAACTTCAATCATAAAGATTGGCCTACGTTTCGAGACATGTTCTCGGGAACTGTCGATTCAAATAGAACAATTACCAATACGCAAAAATTACACTTTTTAAAATCGTTTCTGCGTGGAGAAGCTGCGAATCTTCTCAAACATATTCAATGTTCTGAAAATAATTATATTGAGGCTTGGACAAGATTAGAGCAACGTTACGATCAAACGCATCTTATCGTACGTTCGTTTATTCATTCGTTTCTTTTGCTTCCATCATGCAATAACGCAAATGTCCAATCGCTTCGCAAGATTACCAACGGGGCTGATGAAGCTGTGCGGGGACTCAACGCGTTAGACACCAACACACGTGATCCATGGCTTATTTATCTGCTTCTTCAAAAGGTAGATCAAGAAACTAAAAGGGCTTGGGCTGAGGAAGTTGGTTCACGAGGTGATTCCACCATACATGAATTTTTAGAATTTCTTCAAACACGTTGCCAGTGTCTTGAAGCTTGCAGTTCTTTTCCAAATCCTACCAGCACTCGGGCTGTTCGTGCGCATTTAGTGAAATCTGGTCCAAGCTGTCCAAAATATCAAGAAGGGCACTTACTTTCAAGTTGCCATGCCTTTAAAACTTTGAATATCGAATCTCGTCGTGAATTCGTACGAAACCATTTACTCTGTTTTAATTGCTTGCGTTCGGGGCATGCCTCCAACAATTGTCGCCTCACAGTTCGTTGTCATTTATGCCGCTCTCGTCACCATTCTCTTCTCCATTCGCCTCAGTCTCAAAACTCTAATCAAACATCAAATCAAACTTCAAATTTTAATTCAAGTCGTAATTCAAATCAAGGTTCAAATGCAGTTTCTGATTCAAATCATCAGTCGAGTAATTCTAATTCTGAAAATCCAATCCCACATTCTTCAAACTCACTCATTGCAAATCATTCAATCTCATTCAAACCTAATCACCAAGTTGCAACAATTTTACCAACAGCTGTAGCCCGAATTCAGGATAATCAAGGACTTTATCAAATCGTGCGCGTTCTTCTCGACTCTGGTTCTCAGGTATCCTTCATAACTGAGCAAGCAGCTCAACGCTTAGGGCTCCCTCGAAAACGAGTAATAATACCAGTAGTAGGAATTGCCTCAAAATCTGCTGGAGTAACTAATGGGTTAGTCAGTCTTAATATCGTCTCTTGCTACAGTTTCGAAATGATTGATCTCAGTTGCTACGTTTTGCCTGCCATCACCTCATCGCTTCCACCACTATCCATCGATCAAATTCCACAAAATGTTTCTTCTCTGAATCTTGCTGATCCTAACTACTACGATCCTGGTCCAATCGACATTTTGATAGGGGCTGATAGAGTTTTCAATATCATAAAAGGAGCTGCTGAAATTGAAGAAGGAGGAACTCTTACTTCGATTCCAACTATTTTTGGCTGGGTCATAGCTGGTCATCATTCACAGCACTCACCAGTAAGATCAGGAATTCAAACATTTTGTACTCGCTTAGATCATGATCAGGAATTTGACTTAGAAAAATTCTGGAGGCTTGAGGAAGTTTCCAACGAACAACCACTGTCTCTTGAAGAACAGTTAGCTGAGGAAAACTTCGTCAAAGCTCATACTCGTCTTCAAGATGGTAGATACAAAGTACAACTACCTTTCAAGTCAACAAAACTCAATTTCGGAGATTCTTTCGGTACAGCACTAGCGCGTTTTCATTCCATTGAACGGAAGTTCAATTGGAATCCAAATTTGAAATCTGAATATACAAAATTCATAAATGAATATATTTCACTTGGACATATTGAAGAAGTATCTTCCAATGAAATTCCAAAGTCCAACAATTCAAGCTACTATTTGCCTCATCATGCAATTTTCAAAGGTGATAGTAGTACCACCAAAATCCGAGTTGTTTTTGACGCATCTGCGAAAACTCGATCGTCTCAATCTCTTAACGAAACCCTTCTTGTCGGTCCTACTATCCAGCGTGACATATTTTCAATCTGTCTAAGGTCTCGTCGACATGCCTATCTCATAACAGGAGATATTGAAAAAATGTACAGGCAGATCTGGGTGTCTGGAAACCACACAGACTTTCAGCGAATTGTCTGGCGTGAAAACCCCGAAGAACCATTGAAACATTTTCGTTTGCTCACTGTTACGTATGGAACTTCTGCTGCTCCATTTTTGGCTGTAAGAGTCTTGCAACAGTTAGCTGCAGAGTCTTCAAAAACTCATCCTCGAGCATCCAAGACACTTCTCAATGATTTTAACGTTGATGTCGTCATCACCGGTTCAGACACCATTGATGATCTCATTTCTCTTCGAATCGAATTGGTGGATTTATTAAAATCAGCTGGATTCAACCTGCGCAAGTGGACTACGAACTGCTGGCCACTTCTTATCTCTTTACCAGAGGACCAGCGTGAACTTTCACCGGTGGACTTCGAAGAATCCAATTCTGTTAAAGTTCTGGGATTGCAATGGTGCCCCTCAAGAGATGTCTTTTCGTACAAGGTCAAACTGAATTTAGTAAATTCATGTACAAAACGTCACATCTTGTCAGATGCTTCAAAAATCTTCGATCCTTTAGGATTCCTCGCGCCGGTCGTCATAGGAGTGAAAATATTGCTTCAGGAACTCTGGAGGAAGCAGATCCACTGGGATGAAGAAGTTCCAGATACTTTATCGCAGCAATGGAACACCATCAGGAACGAGCTACATATCGTCGAAAACTTCGCTATTCCAAGAATCATGCTGCAAAATAAAAATGAATGGGAACTGCACGGCTTTTGCGATGCATCTTTGGATGCATACGCAGCAGTCGTCTATTGTCGAAATATAAAATCTAATAATTCTATATCTGTTACGCTCGTTGCAGCAAAATCTAAAGTTGCCCCTTTAAAAGTTTTACCTCTTCCAAGGCTTGAGTTGTGTGGAGCCTTATTACTCGTTCGATTGCTTAACAAAATTAAGATTTCATTACAGGAAACAGAAGTCAAAACGTTTGCCTGGACTGATTCAGCCATTGTCTTGCATTGGTTGGCCGCTCCTCCAAAGAAATGGTCGGTTTTCATTGGAAATCGTACGTCTGAAATCCTGACATCGATGCCAATAAAATCTTGGAATCATGTACGTTCGGCTTCTAATCCTGCAGATGCCGCTACAAGAGGATTGTTACCATCAACTTTGGAAAAAACTACCCTTTGGTGGGAGGGACCCCAATGGCTAAGTAAACCCCGAGAACAATGGCCATCATCGAATTTCAATACGGCAGATATTGACACTCAGCACATGGAAGAAAGAAAGGTTAAACCAATCGCACAGGTATTACATTAAAATTTAAACTCAAATCACCCATTTGAAACTATAATAAATAACTCTTCAAGCTGGTTTAAAACTGTGCGGGTTGCATCATACGTGTTTCGTTTTATGGAAAATTATTTCCTACCTAAAGAAAAGCAGAATTTAAATCCACTTTCCACGGAAGAGTTATCCTATGCCAAAATTCGAATCATAAAATATGTTCAATCGTCTTTATTTAATTCAGACATTCATTCTTTAAAAACAAAAAACGAACTTTCATCAAAAAACAGGCTAAAAAGCTTATAAGTCCATTTATCGATTCTTCAAGTGTTCTTCGTGTCGGCGGTCGGTTAGAACACTCAAATCTTACTTATTCAGAAAAACATCCCATAATTTTGTGCAAATCTCATCGAGTCGCAAAGCTTATCGTGGAATTTACACACAAAAACCATTTACATGTCGGTGACCTGTCATCAATTGCCTTTTTGTCACCTCTCGATCGCTTTGTTGCTCGCCGCGGTAAACCCTACGAGATTTGGAGCGACAACGGAACCAACTTTGTTGGTGCTAAACGTCTACTCAACGAGCTCTACAATCTTCTCTGCAGTCAACAACACAACAACATCGTCATCGACCACCTGTCTAAAGACAACATCAGTTGGAAGTTCATCCCACCGTCCTCTCCACATTTCGGAGGTCTCTGGGAGTCAGGTGTTCGATCCGTCAAGCTGCACCTGAAACGTGTCATAGGCGATACAATACTCACCTATGAAGAAATGTACACCTTATTAACAAAAATCGAAGCTTTGCTTAATTCACGCCCAATGTGGCAAACTTCTGACTGTGACCCTATTGCTCTAACACCTTCTCATTTCTTAATAGGGGAAGCATACACAGCTGTTCCTCAACCCGATGTTTCTAACTCTGTCATTTCAATTAAAACTAATTGGTCTCTTTTGCAGGCAATGCTTCAAGGCTTTTGGAAACGTTGGCATGCTGAATTTCTTACCTCATTACAGCAACGCTCAAAGTGGCAGAAATCGCAACCAAACCTCGAAGTTGATGATGTCGTTCTACTCAAGGAACCCAATTTGCCTCCATCCAAGTGGATCGTTGGACGAATTATAAAAACCCACCCAGGAGCAGATGAAAAATGCCGAGTCGTAACTATTCGCACCAAATTTGGAGACTACGTTCGACCAACTATAAAAATTGCTCGATTACCCTGTTCTGAAAGGCCATAGGCTTTCAGGAGGGGCTGTATGTTTAAGAATGCCAAACATCGGACGCAACAATCTAAAAAATATAAAATCTAACTCGCAAAATCATAACATTAAATTTCTTGTTATCTATGTATGCGCTTCCCGCAATGCAAATCATATTTTTTTTATGTACATACTCTATGTACTAACATAAACAGTAAATTCTCTATCTCTATTGAATTGCCTAATCTGTATACTTGTTTTAAATTGTCTTTCGGCATTCAATCACCAACGAGATCGGTTGGCCTTTACATGAAATTCACAAGTCACAAACAAAATCACAATACCTTGTACAGTCACGTTAAAACATTATACCTAAAATCACACAGTTAACAATCATTAAATAATAAAGTTTATTTGAATTAATTATTATTAAATTAAACAAAAGTATTTTAATTCAAACGAACAAACACACCGAACATACACATAAATATAGGTACACACAAGGAGGTACACGATTACACAGAACATACATTGGAAATTGGTAACAAATTACAAAAGTACTAACACCAATTTTTTAACTACATTTTAAACAATTATTAACACATCTTATTAAACAATACACATTAAATTTTCACACAAATCAACATTCATACAATCCAAATCATAAATTTGGTCCTTCGATAGCCAGATGACTCTTTTATTTATCAAAAATCAGTGCCTTTTAATTTGATTAATTGAAGTCAAATAAATAAACAAAAAAAAGTGCATTTACAGTGCGGTTCAATATAAAGTGGTCAGGATTTTTTATTCGCTTTTTTTTAAGAACACATAAGAAAAATGTGGTTTTGCGGAAAAGTGTAGGCCGTTATTCAATCATATAACTTCAATCATAAAGATTGGCCTACGTTTCGAGACATGTTCTCGGGAACTGTCGATTCAAATAGAACAATTACCAATACGCAAAAATTACACTTTTTAAAATCGTTTCTGCGTGGAGAAGCTGCGAATCTTCTCAAACATATTCAATGTTCTGAAAATAATTATATTGAGGCTTGGACAAGATTAGAGCAACGTTACGATCAAAAGCATCTTATCGTACGTTCGTTTATTCATTCGTTTCTTTTGCTTCCATCATGCAATAACGCAAATGTCCAATCGCTTCGCAAGATTACCAACGGGGCTGATGAAGCTGTGCGGGGACTCAACGCGTTGGACACCAACACACGTGATCCATGGCTTATTTATCTGCTTCTTCAAAAGGTAGATCAAGAAACTAAAAGGGCTTGGGCTGAGGAAGTTGGTTCACGAGGTGATTCCACCATACATGAATTTTTAGAATTTCTTCAAACACGTTGCCAGTGTCTTGAAGCTTGCAGTTCTTTTCCAAATCCTACCAGCACTCGGGCTGTTCGTGCGCATTTAGTGAAATCTGGTCCAAGCTGTCCAAAATATCAAGAAGGGCACTTACTTTCAAGTTGCCATGCCTTTAAAACTTTGAATATCGAATCTCGTCGTGAATTCGTACGAAACCATTTACTCTGTTTTAATTGCTTGCGTTCGGGGCATGCCTCCAACAATTGTCGCCTCACAGTTCGTTGTCATTTATGCCGCTCTCGTCACCATTCTCTTCTCCATTCGCCTCAGTCTCAAAACTCTAATCAAACATCAAATCAAACTTCAAATTTTAGGTTCAAATGCAGTTTCTGATTCAAATCATCAGTCGAGTAATTCTAATTCTGAAAATCCAATCCCACATTCTTCAAACTCACTCATTGCAAATCATTCAATCTCATTCAAACCTAATCACCAAGTTGCAACAATTTTACCAACAGCTGTAGCCCGAATTCAGGATAATCAAGGACTATATCAAATCGTGCGCGTTCTTCTCGACTCTGGTTCTCAGGTATCCTTCATAACTGAGCAAGCAGCTCAACGCTTAGGGCTCCCTCGAAAACGAGTAATAATACCAGTAGTAGGAATTGCCTCAAAATCTGCTGGAGTAACTAATGGGTTAGTCAGTCTTAATATCGTCTCTTGCTACAGTTTCGAAATGATTGATCTCAGTTGCTACGTTTTGCCTGCCATCACCTCATCGCTTCCACCACTATCCATCGATCAAATTCCACAAAATGTTTCTTCTCTGAATCTTGCTGATCCTAACTACTACGATCCTGGTCCAATCGACATTTTGATAGGGGCTGATAGAGTTTTCAATATCATAAAAGGAGCTGCTGAAATTGAAGAAGGAGGAACTCTTACTTCGATTCCAACTATTTTTGGCTGGGTCATAGCTGGTCATCATTCACAGCACTCACCAGTAAGATCAGGAATTCAAACATTTTGTACTCGCTTAGATCATGATCAGGAATTTGACTTAGAAAAATTCTGGAGGCTTGAGGAAGTTTCCAACGAACAACCACTGTCTCTTGAAGAACAGTTAGCTGAGGAAAACTTCGTCAAAGCTCATACTCGTCTTCAAGATGGTAGATACAAAGTACAACTACCTTTCAAGTCAACAAAACTCAATTTCGGAGATTCTTTCGGTACAGCACTAGCGCGTTTTCATTCCATTGAACGGAAGTTCAATTGGAATCCAAATTTGAAATCTGAATATACAAAATTCATAAATGAATATATTTCACTTGGACATATTGAAAAAGTATCTTCCAATGAAATTCCAAAGTCCAACAATTCAAGCTACTATTTGCCTCATCATGCAATTTTCAAAGGTGATAGTAGTACCACCAAAATCCGAGTTGTTTTTGACGCATCTGCGAAAACTCGATCGTCTCAATCTCTTAACGAAACCCTTCTTGTCGGTCCTACTATCCAGCGTGACATATTTTCAATCTGTCTAAGGTCTCGTCGACATGCCTATCTCATAACAGGAGATATTGAAAAAATGTACAGGCAGATCTGGGTGTCTGGAAACCACACAGACTTTCAGCGAATTGTCTGGCGTGAAAACCCCGAAGAACCATTGAAACATTTTCGTTTGCTCACTGTTACGTATGGAACTTCTGCTGCTCCATTTTTGGCTGTAAGAGTCTTGCAACAGTTAGCTGCAGAGTCTTCAAAAACTCATCCTCGAGCATCCAAGACACTTCTCAATGATTTTAACGTTGATGTCGTCATCACCGGTTCAGACACCATTGATGATCTCATTTCTCTTCGAATCGAATTGGTGGATTTATTAAAATCAGCTGGATTCAACCTGCGCAAGTGGACTACGAACTGCTGGCCACTTCTTATCTCTTTACCAGAGGACCAGCGTGAACTTTCACCGGTGGACTTCGAAGAATCCAATTCTGTTAAAGTTCTGGGATTGCAATGGTGCCCCTCAAGAGATGTCTTTTCGTACAAGGTCAAACTGAATTTAGTAAATTCATGTACAAAACGTCACATCTTGTCAGATGCTTCAAAAATCTTCGATCCTTTAGGATTCCTCGCGCCGGTCGTCATAGGAGTGAAAATATTGCTTCAGGAACTCTGGAGGAAGCAGATCCACTGGGATGAAGAAGTTCCAGATACTTTATCGCAGCAATGGAACACCATCAGGAACGAGCTACATATCGTCGAAAACTTCGCTATTCCAAGAATCATGCTGCAAAATAAAAATGAATGGGAACTGCACGGCTTTTGCGATGCATCTTTGGATGCATACGCAGCAGTCGTCTATTGTCGAAATATAAAATCTAATAATTCTATATCTGTTACGCTCGTTGCAGCAAAATCTAAAGTTGCCCCTTTAAAAGTTTTACCTCTTCCAAGGCTTGAGTTGTGTGGAGCCTTATTACTCGTTCGATTGCTTAACAAAATTAAGATTTCATTACAGGAAACAGAAGTCAAAACGTTTGCCTGGACTGATTCAGCCATTGTCTTGCATTGGTTGGCCGCTCCTCCAAAGAAATGGTCGGTTTTCATTGGAAATCGTACGTCTGAAATCCTGACATCGATGCCAATAAAATCTTGGAATCATGTACGTTCGGCTTCTAATCCTGCAGATGCCGCTACAAGAGGATTGTTACCATCAACTTTGGAAAAAACTACCCTTTGGTGGGAGGGACCCCAATGGCTAAGTAAACCCCGAGAACAATGGCCATCATCGAATTTCAATACGGCAGATATTGACACTCAGCACATGGAAGAAAGAAAGGTTAAACCAATCGCACAGGTATTACATTAAAATTTAAACTCAAATCACCCATTTGAAACTATAATAAATAACTATTCAAGCTGGTTTAAAACTGTGCGGGTTGCATCATACGTGTTTCGTTTTATGGAAAATTATTTCCTACCTAAAGAAAAGCAGAATTTAAATCCACTTTCCACGGAAGAGTTATCCTATGCCAAAATTCGAATCATAAAATATGTTCAATCGTCTTTATTTAATTCAGACATTCATTCTTTAAAAACAAAAAACGAACTTTCATCAAAAAACAGGCTAAAAAGCTTAAGTCCATTTATCGATTCTTCAGGTGTTCTTCGTGTCGGCGGTCGGTTAGAACTTATTCAGAAAAACATCCCATAATTTTGTGCAAATCTCATCGAGTCGCAAAGCTTATCGTGGAATTTACACACAAAAACCATTTACATGTCGGTGACCTGTCATCAATTGCCTTTTTGTCACCTCTCGATCGCTTTGTTGCTCGCCGCGGTAAACCCTACGAGATTTGGAGCGACAACGGAACCAACTTTGTTGGTGCTAAACGTCTACTCAACGAGCTCTACAATCTTCTCTGCAGTCAACAACACAACAACATCGTCATCGACCACCTGTCTAAAGACAACATCAGTTGGAAGTTCATCCCACCGTCCTCTCCACATTTCGGAGGTCTCTGGGAGTCAGGTGTTCGATCCGTCAAGCTGCACCTGAAACGTGTCATAGGCGATACAATACTCACCTATGAAGAAATGTACACCTTATTAACAAAAATCGAAGCTTTGCTTAATTCACGCCCAATGTGGCAAACTTCTGACTGTGACCCTATTGCTCTAACACCTTCTCATTTCTTAATAGGGGAAGCATACACAGCTGTTCCTCAACCCGATGTTTCTAACTCTGTCATTTCAATTAAAACTAATTGGTCTCTTTTGCAGGCAATGCTTCAAGGCTTTTGGAAACGTTGGCATGCTGAATTTCTTACCTCATTACAGCAACGCTCAAAGTGGCAGAAATCGCAACCAAACCTCGAAGTTGATGATGTCGTTCTACTCAAGGAACCCAATTTGCCTCCATCCAAGTGGATCGTTGGACGAATTATAAAAACCCACCCAGGAGCAGATGAAAAATGCCGAGTCGTAACTATTCGCACCAAATTTGGAGACTACGTTCGACCAACTATAAAAATTGCTCGATTACCCTGTTCTGAAAGGCCATAGGCTTTCAGGAGGGGCTGTATGTTTAAGAATGCCAAACATCGGACGCAACAATCTAAAAAATATAAAATCTAACTCGCAAAATCATAACATTAAATTTCTTGTTATCTATGTATGCGCTTCCCGCAATGCAAATCATATTTTTTTTATGTACATACTCTATGTACTAACATAAACAGTAAATTCTCTATCTCTATTGAATTGCCTAATCTGTATACTTGTTTTAAATTGTCTTTCGGCATTCAATCACCAACGAGATCGGTTGGCCTTTACATGAAATTCACAAGTCACAAACAAAATCACAATACCTTGTACAGTCACGTTAAAACATTATACATAAAATCACACAGTTAACAATCATTAAATAATAAAGTTTATTTGAATTAATTATTATTAAATTAAACAAAAGTATTTTAATTCAAACGAACAAACACACCGAACATACACATAAATATAGGTACACACAAGGAGGTACACGATTACACAGAACATACATTGGAAATTGGTAACAAATTACAAAAGTACTAACACCAATTTTTTAACTACATTTTAAACAATTATTAACACATCTTATTAAACAATACACATTAAATTTTCACACAAATCAACATTCATACAATCCAAATCATAAATTTGGTCCTTCGATAGCCAGATGACTCTTTTATTTATCAAAAATCAGTGCCTTTTAATTTGATTAATTGAAGTCAAATAAATAAAAACAAAAAAAAAGTGCATGTACAGTGCGGTTCAATATAAAGTGGTCAGGATTTTTTATTCGCTTTTTTTTAAGAACACATAAGAAAAATGTGGTTTTGCGGAAAAGTGTAGGCCGTTATTCAATCATATAACTTCAATCATAAAGATTGGCCTACGTTTCGAGACATGTTCTCGGGAACTGTCGATTCAAATAGAACAATTACCAATACGCAAAAATTACACTTTTTAAAATCGTTTCTGCGTGGAGAAGCTGCGAATCTTCTCAAACATATTCAATGTTCTGAAAATAATTATATTGAGGCTTGGACAAGATTAGAGCAACGTTACGATCAAAAGCATCTTATCGTACGTTCGTTTATTCATTCGTTTCTTTTGCTTCCATCATGCAATAACGCAAATGTCCAATCGCTTCGCAAGATTACCAACGGGGCTGATGAAGCTGTGCGGGGACTCAACGCGTTGGACACCAACACACGTGATCCATGGCTTATTTATCTGCTTCTTCAAAAGGTAGATCAAGAAACTAAAAGGGCTTGGGCTGAGGAAGTTGGTTCACGAGGTGATTCCACCATACATGAATTTTTAGAATTTCTTCAAACACGTTGCCAGTGTCTTGAAGCTTGCAGTTCTTTTCCAAATCCTACCAGCACTCGGGCTGTTCGTGCGCATTTAGTGAAATCTGGTCCAAGCTGTCCAAAATATCAAGAAGGGCACTTACTTTCAAGTTGCCATGCCTTTAAAACTTTGAATATCGAATCTCGTCGTGAATTCGTACGAAACCATTTACTCTGTTTTAATTGCTTGCGTTCGGGGCATGCCTCCAACAATTGTCGCCTCACAGTTCGTTGTCATTTATGCCGCTCTCGTCACCATTCTCTTCTCCATTCGCCTCAGTCTCAAAACTCTAATCAAACATCAAATCAAACTTCAAATTTTAGGTTCAAATGCAGTTTCTGATTCAAATCATCAGTCGAGTAATTCTAATTCTGAAAATCCAATCCCACATTCTTCAAACTCACTCATTGCAAATCATTCAATCTCATTCAAACCTAATCACCAAGTTGCAACAATTTTACCAACAGCTGTAGCCCGAATTCAGGATAATCAAGGACTATATCAAATCGTGCGCGTTCTTCTCGACTCTGGTTCTCAGGTATCCTTCATAACTGAGCAAGCAGCTCAACGCTTAGGGCTCCCTCGAAAACGAGTAATAATACCAGTAGTAGGAATTGCCTCAAAATCTGCTGGAGTAACTAATGGGTTAGTCAGTCTTAATATCGTCTCTTGCTACAGTTTCGAAATGATTGATCTCAGTTGCTACGTTTTGCCTGCCATCACCTCATCGCTTCCACCACTATCCATCGATCAAATTCCACAAAATGTTTCTTCTCTGAATCTTGCTGATCCTAACTACTACGATCCTGGTCCAATCGACATTTTGATAGGGGCTGATAGAGTTTTCAATATCATAAAAGGAGCTGCTGAAATTGAAGAAGGAGGAACTCTTACTTCGATTCCAACTATTTTTGGCTGGGTCATAGCTGGTCATCATTCACAGCACTCACCAGTAAGATCAGGAATTCAAACATTTTGTACTCGCTTAGATCATGATCAGGAATTTGACTTAGAAAAATTCTGGAGGCTTGAGGAAGTTTCCAACGAACAACCACTGTCTCTTGAAGAACAGTTTGAATTGAATTGAATTGAATTGAATTTATTTCATCATACAATTTGATTACAATTTTTTTTTGATTAATTCATTAAGCAATGGCAAAAGCCGTCAGCCAGATTGACAGTTAAGATGAACTTTGATTTTAGTTTAAGATAAAAATTAATAAACTAGCAAGATTATATGTAAAACAAAACAAAAATACTTTAGGATAGTTGAAACTTCAAAGAACAGCAACTCTTGAAATGTAGCTTGAGGTATTCCACAAGTAAGATTTAGACGCTATTTTTTTCCAGGCAATTTGAAATGATTTTCAGCATAAAATGTTTTTAAAAAATTTTTTTTCTTTTTTTTCTTTCATATATTGGCGGTGGTTGTCAATTTTGATGATTTGAAACATAAAACAATGTAGGTTTTTTTTCTCGATGATTAGCAATTTTGATGATTTGCAACATAAAACTTTTTTTTTTTGTTTAACTTTGTACAGTGGCGGTGGTTGTCAATTTTAATGATTTGAAACATAAAACAAGGTTAGCTTTTATACTTGATGGTTAACAATTTTAATGATTTGCAACATAAAATTCGACTTCTTTAGTCTTCAATATACTGGATTCTATAGGCAAGAGCGTCTGAGACATATTTGCAAAGGGTTTTCCAGTTTGCTCCGTTCAGTAAGTCCACTACTTCTTCTATTGTTAAAAAAGATTTGTGCCAATGAAATCTTCTAATTTCCTGGAGAATCGGGCATTTTCCTATCAAGTGGTATACATCTTCCTTTTCCCTTAGGTTACACAGAGTGCAGAGTGATGGTAGATCGTTCCTATGAGGTCTGAAGTTGAGAGGCAACAATTCTCCCCTTGTTTTGAAAATTAAGCTAATTTGCTGGGTGCTATAATCTTCGTGAAAGTAATTCTGATTTAATAGACTATGGTTAAGTACCTTATACACAAGTCGGCTTGATGAATTAGCAGCTTCCTCCAGAAATTTTGCATGCATTTTCTCATCCAATTTTACCAAAATGAAATCCAGTGCTCGTTTCCATGTGGATCGATCCTCCCATCTAAGCGATAACTCTACACCTAGTTCCTCGCTAAGCTCTTGCCATTTTGCAAAGAATCCTGCTTTTCCCCTGAGAAGATGTAGAAGTACAACCTTTGGTAAACGATCATCCGGTAGCTGAATTATTTTGAGCATATACTTAAAGTGAAGCCTCAAAGTAACTAGATAGATTGATGGAAGACCTGTTTCGACATAGAGCATATAAGTGGGAGTGGTAGTAGGAAGTCTAAAGAGGTGCTTTATAAAGTGACGTTGCAATTTTTCCACTTCCTCGTGTTCTTCAAAGCCCCAAACCTGACTTCCATAGCACATAATAGCTTGAGCAGTCGACTCAAATAGTTTATATTTGGTTTTACTTGCAACCTCCTTTTTATTCAGTACATTTTTCCAAGCGCAGCTTAGAGCTTTTTTGGAGTCTTTCAATTTTTCTTGTAGGTGGAAGCTGAATGTAAGTCTCGGGGTGAGGGACATGCCAAGATATCGGTATTGTTTGACTACCTCTATAGGATCCGTTCCTTTAAACCATTTTTCATCCCTTGTATAACGGCCTGAATTATTTCGGAATACCATAATCTTTGATTTCGCTGAATTGATATGCAGATTCCATTGATTGCAATAATCTTCGAGCCTATTAATCATTAGCTGAAGCATGTTTGGTGTTTCCGCTAGCAAGACAATGTCGTCAGCAAACATCAGGCCTTTTATAGGAACGTTGTTAAATACTATTCCTCCCGGAAGGCAGAGCAGAAGATCGTCCAGAAAAAGGCTGAAGAGAAGCGGACTGAGCTGGCAACCCTGTTTAACTCCTGTAGATGTACTGAACCAATTTGACATTGCTGTTCCATCCCATACCGTAGTTTGGTTATTTTCATACAGACTCTCTAATAAACGAAGCATTTTCAAAGATATACCTAAGTTGCTGAGTTTGAGCAAAAGTGCTCTCCTATCCACCGAGTCAAAAGCAGCTCTGAAATCAACAAAAAAGGCGTAGAGCTTTTTACGGTTAGCAAGATACACTCTACCGATATTTGTTAGTACAAATATATTGTCCATCGTTGAGAAGCTTGCCCTGAATCCTGCCTGGTATTTGCTTAAAAGCCCATTTGATTCTACCCAACTAGTAAGACGATCCAGAAGTATGCTAGTGAGCAGCTTCAAAAGTGAATTTAGGAATGAGATTCCTCTGTAGTTCCCTGGATCGTTCGGGTCACCTTTTTTAAAAATAGGAAATATTACGTTTTTTTGGAAACTATCTGGAACCTTTCCTGAGTTGTAGATGTTTTTGAAACCTTCAGTCAGGAACTGAACAAAACTTGTTGGCGCATTTTTGTAGAATTCGAAGGTTATTCTATCTTCTCCTGGAGCTTTATTGTTTTTGCACTTATCAACAGCTCGTAGTACTTCTTCCATTGAAATATCTCTATCCAAAGCTTCTACTTGAGTGAATGGGAGCGCATAGTAGTGCGAGGTAATAGCGACCTCAGCATTAAGTAGAAAATGGAAATGGGTTGCTAAAACGTCCGTGTTCAAATTGTTTCCTATTATGTGTTTTGAGCCATTAAGCACTCTAATTAGCTTCCAGTACGTTTTTGAATCTCTTGCTTGTCCGAGTTCTGTTATTATTCCTTGAATAAAGCACTGTCGTTTCAGTCTGCAAAGTTCCTTGAATGCTCTGTTGCTTTCCTGGTACATTCTCTTTGATAAGTCCGTTTTCATTCTTCTGGTCAGCTTCAAGAGTTTGAAAGATTTTTTCCTTGCATTAAAGCAATCTTGATCGAACCAAGCTTCCTTATATGGACGTAATGTTTTTCCTTGGAAAGGTTGGGCTGCTCTTTTTATTGCTGAGACACAGGCATTCGAGAAATTCTCTGGAGCCAAGTCTTCTTCTGTCATCTGAGAAACTTGAAGGCAGAGATTTTGCTGGTAACTCAAGCGCTTTGAATCTTTCCATTTTAATTTTGCTGGCAAATTAAGGGTGCTAGCTAATCGCAGGTTTGTATTGGTGCTTATGTACGTAATGAGAGGCATGTGGTCGGAATGAGGTAATAGTTTAATTTCAAGGTCGGATATATAATTTAGCCATGCACCTCTTATAAGACAATAATCTATAGTTGAGCAACTTGTGCCTCTTAAAAATGAGAAATTGCCTTCATTATCACTTTTACTACGCCCATTCAAAAGAATTAAACCATATTCCTCGCAGAAATCAATGAATTGCTTACTCTTTCTGTCCGTCATTTTATCTTGAGTTTTTCTTATGACTGAGAAATTGGAAAAAAGAAGTTCACGTTCTTCGTTTAAAACTTGTGCTTCACCGATTCTCGTGTTGCAATCGCCAATGACCATTACGTTTTTGCAGTTTAAAGATGCTAGAGTGTTGTATAAATCCTCAAATTCTTGTGACCAATTTGTGCAGTTGATGTATACCGGTAAAATAATAAACTTCTCCTTGTTAAAAAAGCATTCTAAAAGTGTCGTTCCATTAAATTCGATGAATTTGCATACTTTGTTAAGTTCCTTTTTGAATCCGTATAGTGCACCACCACTAGCTCTTCCCCTGGAGTGAGATCGAGTAGCGGGGATCCAGTGTAAAATGAAGTTCGGAAATTTGTTGACATATAAATGAACATGTTTATCTTCTACAAATGTTTCATAAAGAAAAAATATATCTTGACTTAATACAAATTCAAAAAAATCACTAAATAATATCTTATTTTTGATTCCTGATACATTATATGAAATAATTTTTAAATAATAAATTTGACTTATATTAACTAGTTGGCTGACGGCGGTATTACTAAACACAATTAAGACTTTGCTCATCTCTAGCTACAGCGATTGTAGTAGATTTCGATGATCTTGGCGCAATGCTGCGCTGCATGCTTTCATCGATTGAGTTGTCATCTAGCAGCTGGCTGAGAAATGTCATTCCCTCTTGAAGAACAGTTAGCTGAGGAAAACTTCGTCAAAGCTCATACTCGTCTTCAAGATGGTAGATACAAAGTACAACTACCTTTCAAGTCAACAAAACTCAATTTCGGAGATTCTTTCGGTACAGCACTAGCGCGTTTTCATTCCATTGAACGGAAGTTCAATTGGAATCCAAATTTGAAATCTGAATATACAAAATTCATAAATGAATATATTTCACTTGGACATATTGAAAAAGTATCTTCCAATGAAATTCCAAAGTCCAACAATTCAAGCTACTATTTGCCTCATCATGCAATTTTCAAAGGTGATAGTAGTACCACCAAAATCCGAGTTGTTTTTGACGCATCTGCGAAAACTCGATCGTCTCAATCTCTTAACGAAACCCTTCTTGTCGGTCCTACTATCCAGCGTGACATATTTTCAATCTGTCTAAGGTCTCGTCGACATGCCTATCTCATAACAGGAGATATTGAAAAAATGTACAGGCAGATCTGGGTGTCTGGAAACCACACAGACTTTCAGCGAATTGTCTGGCGTGAAAACCCCGAAGAACCATTGAAACATTTTCGTTTGCTCACTGTTACGTATGGAACTTCTGCTGCTCCATTTTTGGCTGTAAGAGTCTTGCAACAGTTAGCTGCAGAGTCTTCAAAAACTCATCCTCGAGCATCCAAGACACTTCTCAATGATTTTAACGTTGATGTCGTCATCACCGGTTCAGACACCATTGATGATCTCATTTCTCTTCGAATCGAATTGGTGGATTTATTAAAATCAGCTGGATTCAACCTGCGCAAGTGGACTACGAACTGCTGGCCACTTCTTATCTCTTTACCAGAGGACCAGCGTGAACTTTCACCGGTGGACTTCGAAGAATCCAATTCTGTTAAAGTTCTGGGATTGCAATGGTGCCCCTCAAGAGATGTCTTTTCGTACAAGGTCAAACTGAATTTAGTAAATTCATGTACAAAACGTCACATCTTGTCAGATGCTTCAAAAATCTTCGATCCTTTAGGATTCCTCGCGCCGGTCGTCATAGGAGTGAAAATATTGCTTCAGGAACTCTGGAGGAAGCAGATCCACTGGGATGAAGAAGTTCCAGATACTTTATCGCAGCAATGGAACACCATCAGGAACGAGCTACATATCGTCGAAAACTTCGCTATTCCAAGAATCATGCTGCAAAATAAAAATGAATGGGAACTGCACGGCTTTTGCGATGCATCTTTGGATGCATACGCAGCAGTCGTCTATTGTCGAAATATAAAATCTAATAATTCTATATCTGTTACGCTCGTTGCAGCAAAATCTAAAGTTGCCCCTTTAAAAGTTTTACCTCTTCCAAGGCTTGAGTTGTGTGGAGCCTTATTACTCGTTCGATTGCTTAACAAAATTAAGATTTCATTACAGGAAACAGAAGTCAAAACGTTTGCCTGGACTGATTCAGCCATTGTCTTGCATTGGTTGGCCGCTCCTCCAAAGAAATGGTCGGTTTTCATTGGAAATCGTACGTCTGAAATCCTGACATCGATGCCAATAAAATCTTGGAATCATGTACGTTCGGCTTCTAATCCTGCAGATGCCGCTACAAGAGGATTGTTACCATCAACTTTGGAAAAAACTACCCTTTGGTGGGAGGGACCCCAATGGCTAAGTAAACCCCGAGAACAATGGCCATCATCGAATTTCAATACGGCAGATATTGACACTCAGCACATGGAAGAAAGAAAGGTTAAACCAATCGCACAGGTATTACATTAAAATTTAAACTCAAATCACCCATTTGAAACTATAATAAATAACTCTTCAAGCTGGTTTAAAACTGTGCGGGTTGCATCATACGTGTTTCGTTTTATGGAAAATTATTTCCTACCTAAAGAAAAGCAGAATTTAAATCCACTTTCCACGGAAGAGTTATCCTATGCCAAAATTCGAATCATAAAATATGTTCAATCGTCTTTATTTAATTCAGACATTCATTCTTTAAAAACAAAAAACGAACTTTCATCAAAAAACAGGCTAAAAAGCTTAAGTCCATTTATCGATTCTTCAGGTGTTCTTCGTGTCGGCGGTCGGTTAGAACTTATTCAGAAAAACATCCCATAATTTTGTGCAAATCTCATCGAGTCGCAAAGCTTATCGTGGAATTTACACACAAAAACCATTTACATGTCGGTGACCTGTCATCAATTGCCTTTTTGTCACCTCTCGATCGCTTTGTTGCTCGCCGCGGTAAACCCTACGAGATTTGGAGCGACAACGGAACCAACTTTGTTGGTGCTAAACGTCTACTCAACGAGCTCTACAATCTTCTCTGCAGTCAACAACACAACAACATCGTCATCGACCACCTGTCTAAAGACAACATCAGTTGGAAGTTCATCCCACCGTCCTCTCCACATTTCGGAGGTCTCTGGGAGTCAGGTGTTCGATCCGTCAAGCTGCACCTGAAACGTGTCATAGGCGATACAATACTCACCTATGAAGAAATGTACACCTTATTAACAAAAATCGAAGCTTTGCTTAATTCACGCCCAATGTGGCAAACTTCTGACTGTGACCCTATTGCTCTAACACCTTCTCATTTCTTAATAGGGGAAGCATACACAGCTGTTCCTCAACCCGATGTTTCTAACTCTGTCATTTCAATTAAAACTAATTGGTCTCTTTTGCAGGCAATGCTTCAAGGCTTTTGGAAACGTTGGCATGCTGAATTTCTTACCTCATTACAGCAACGCTCAAAGTGGCAGAAATCGCAACCAAACCTCGAAGTTGATGATGTCGTTCTACTCAAGGAACCCAATTTGCCTCCATCCAAGTGGATCGTTGGACGAATTATAAAAACCCACCCAGGAGCAGATGAAAAATGCCGAGTCGTAACTATTCGCACCAAATTTGGAGACTACGTTCGACCAACTATAAAAATTGCTCGATTACCCTGTTCTGAAAGGCCATAGGCTTTCAGGAGGGGCTGTATGTTTAAGAATGCCAAACATCGGACGCAACAATCTAAAAAATATAAAATCTAACTCGCAAAATCATAACATTAAATTTCTTGTTATCTATGTATGCGCTTCCCGCAATGCAAATCATATTTTTTTTATGTACATACTCTATGTACTAACATAAACAGTAAATTCTCTATCTCTATAGAATTGCCTAATCTGTATACTTGTTTTAAATTGTCTTTCGGCATTCAATCACCAACGAGATCGGTTGGCCTTTACATGAAATTCACAAGTCACAAACAAAATCACAATACCTTGTACAGTCACGTTAAAACATTATACATAAAATCACACAGTTAACAATCATTAAATAATAAAGTTTATTTGAATTAATTATTATTAAATTAAACAAAAGTATTTTAATTCAAACGAACAAACACACCGAACATACACATAAATATAGGTACACACAAGGAGGTACACGATTACACAGAACATACATTGGAAATTGGTAACAAATTACAAAAGTACTAACACCAATTTTTTAACTACATTTTAAACAATTATTAACACATCTTATTAAACAATACACATTAAATTTTCACACAAATCAACATTCATACAATCCAAATCATAAATTTGGTCCTTCGATAGCCAGATGACTCTTTTATTTATCAAAAATCAGTGCCTTTTAATTTGATTAATTGAAGTCAAATAAATAAAAACAAAAAAAAAGTGCATTTACAGTGCGGTTCAATATAAAGTGGTCAGGATTTTTTATTCGCTTTTTTTTAAGAACACATAAGAAAAATGTGGTTTTGCGGAAAAGTGTAGGCCGTTATTCAATCATATAACTTCAATCATAAAGATTGGCCTACGTTTCGAGACATGTTCTCGGGAACTGTCGATTCAAATAGAACAATTACCAATACGCAAAAATTACACTTTTTAAAATCGTTTCTGCGTGGAGAAGCTGCGAATCTTCTCAAACATATTCAATGTTCTGAAAATAATTATATTGAGGCTTGGACAAGATTAGAGCAACGTTACGATCAAAAGCATCTTATCGTACGTTCGTTTATTCATTCGTTTCTTTTGCTTCCATCATGCAATAACGCAAATGTCCAATCGCTTCGCAAGATTACCAACGGGGCTGATGAAGCTGTGCGGGGACTCAACGCGTTGGACACCAACACACGTGATCCATGGCTTATTTATCTGCTTCTTCAAAAGGTAGATCAAGAAACTAAAAGGGCTTGGGCTGAGGAAGTTGGTTCACGAGGTGATTCCACCATACATGAATTTTTAGAATTTCTTCAAACACGTTGCCAGTGTCTTGAAGCTTGCAGTTCTTTTCCAAATCCTACCAGCACTCGGGCTGTTCGTGCGCATTTAGTGAAATCTGGTCCAAGCTGTCCAAAATATCAAGAAGGGCACTTACTTTCAAGTTGCCATGCCTTTAAAACTTTGAATATCGAATCTCGTCGTGAATTCGTACGAAACCATTTACTCTGTTTTAATTGCTTGCGTTCGGGGCATGCCTCCAACAATTGTCGCCTCACAGTTCGTTGTCATTTATGCCACTCTCGTCACCATTCTCTTCTCCATTCGCCTCAGTCTCAAAACTCTAATCAAACATCAAATCAAACTTCAAATTTTAATTCAAGTCGTAATTCAAATCAAGGTTCAAATGCAGTTTCTGATTCAAATCATCAGTCGAGTAATTCTAATTCTGAAAATCCAATCCCACATTCTTCAAACTCACTCATTGCAAATCATTCAATCTCATTCAAACCTAATCACCAAGTTGCAACAATTTTACCAACAGCTGTAGCCCGAATTCAGGATAATCAAGGACTATATCAAATCGTGCGCGTTCTTCTCGACTCTGGTTCTCAGGTATCCTTCATAACTGAGCAAGCAGCTCAACGCTTAGGGCTCCCTCGAAAACGAGTAATAATACCAGTAGTAGGAATTGCCTCAAAATCTGCTGGAGTAACTAATGGGTTAGTCAGTCTTAATATCGTCTCTTGCTACAGTTTCGAAATGATTGATCTCAGTTGCTACGTTTTGCCTGCCATCACCTCATCGCTTCCACCACTATCCATCGATCAAATTCCACAAAATGTTTCTTCTCTGAATCTTGCTGATCCTAACTACTACGATCCTGGTCCAATCGACATTTTGATAGGGGCTGATAGAGTTTTCAATATCATAAAAGGAGCTGCTGAAATTGAAGAAGGAGGAACTCTTACTTCGATTCCAACTATTTTTGGCTGGGTCATAGCTGGTCATCATTCACAGCACTCACCAGTAAGATCAGGAATTCAAACATTTTGTACTCGCTTAGATCATGATCAGGAATTTGACTTAGAAAAATTCTGGAGGCTTGAGGAAGTTTCCAACGAACAACCACTGTCTCTTGAAGAACAGTTAGCTGAGGAAAACTTCGTCAAAGCTCATACTCGTCTTGAAGATGGTAGATACAAAGTACAACTACCTTTCAAGTCAACAAAACTCAATTTCGGAGATTCTTTCGGTACAGCACTAGCGCGTTTTCATTCCATTGAACGGAAGTTCAATTGGAATCCAAATTTGAAATCTGAATATACAAAATTCATAAATGAATATATTTCACTTGGACATATTGAAAAAGTATCTTCCAATGAAATTCCAAAGTCCAACAATTCAAGCTACTATTTGCCTCATCATGCAATTTTCAAAGGTGATAGTAGTACCACCAAAATCCGAGTTGTTTTTGACGCATCTGCGAAAACTCGATCGTCTCAATCTCTTAACGAAACCCTTCTTGTCGGTCCTACTATCCAGCGTGACATATTTTCAATCTGTCTAAGGTCTCGTCGACATGCCTATCTCATAACAGGAGATATTGAAAAAATGTACAGGCAGATCTGGGTGTCTGGAAACCACACAGACTTTCAGCGAATTGTCTGGCGTGAAAACCCCGAAGAACCATTGAAACATTTTCGTTTGCTCACTGTTACGTATGGAACTTCTGCTGCTCCATTTTTGTCTGTAAGAGTCTTGCAACAGTTAGCTGCAGAGTCTTCAAAAACTCATCCTCGAGCATCCAAGACACTTCTCAATGATTTTAACGTTGATGTCGTCATCACCGGTTCAGACACCATTGATGATCTCATTTCTCTTCGAATCGAATTGGTGGATTTATTAAAATCAGCTGGATTCAACCTGCGCAAGTGGACTACGAACTGCTGGCCACTTCTTATCTCTTTACCAGAGGACCAGCGTGAACTTTCACCGGTGGACTTCGAAGAATCCAATTCTGTTAAAGTTCTGGGATTGCAATGGTGCCCCTCAAGAGATGTCTTTTCGTACAAGGTCAAACTGAATTTAGTAAATTCATGTACAAAACGTCACATCTTGTCAGATGCTTCAAAAATCTTCGATCCTTTAGGATTCCTCGCGCCGGTCGTCATAGGAGTGAAAATATTGCTTCAGGAACTCTGGAGGAAGCAGATCCACTGGGATGAAGAAGTTCCAGATACTTTATCGCAGCAATGGAACACCATCAGGAACGAGCTACATATCGTCGAAAACTTCGCTATTCCAAGAATCATGCTGCAAAATAAAAATGAATGGGAACTGCACGGCTTTTGCGATGCATCTTTGGATGCATACGCAGCAGTCGTCTATTGTCGAAATATAAAATCTAATAATTCTATATCTGTTACGCTCGTTGCAGCAAAATCTAAAGTTGCCCCTTTAAAAGTTTTACCTCTTCCAAGGCTTGAGTTGTGTGGAGCCTTATTACTCGTTCGATTGCTTAACAAAATTAAGATTTCATTACAGGAAACAGAAGTCAAAACGTTTGCCTGGACTGATTCAGCCATTGTCTTGCATTGGTTGGCCGCTCCTCCAAAGAAATGGTCGGTTTTCATTGGAAATCGTACGTCTGAAATCCTGACATCGATGCCAATAAAATCTTGGAATCATGTACGTTCGGCTTCTAATCCTGCAGATGCCGCTACAAGAGGATTGTTACCATCAACTTTGGAAAAAACTACCCTTTGGTGGGAGGGACCCCAATGGCTAAGTAAACCCCGAGAACAATGGCCATCATCGAATTTCAATACGGCAGATATTGACACTCAGCACATGGAAGAAAGAAAGGTTAAACCAATCGCACAGGTATTACATTAAAATTTAAACTCAAATCACCCATTTGAAACTATAATAAATAACTCTTCAAGCTGGTTTAAAACTGTGCGGGTTGCATCATACGTGTTTCGTTTTATGGAAAATTATTTCCTACCTAAAGAAAAGCAGAATTTAAATCCACTTTCCACGGAAGAGTTATCCTATGCCAAAATTCGAATCATAAAATATGTTCAATCGTCTTTATTTAATTCAGACATTCATTCTTTAAAAACAAAAAACGAACTTTCATCAAAAAACAGGCTAAAAAGCTTATAAGTCCATTTATCGATTCTTCAAGTGTTCTTCGTGTCGGCGGTCGGTTAGAACACTCAAATCTTACTTATTCAGAAAAACATCCCATAATTTTGTGCAAATCTCATCGAGTCGCAAAGCTTATCGTGGAATTTACACACAAAAACCATTTACATGTCGGTGACCTGTCATCAATTGCCTTTTTGTCACCTCTCGATCACTTTGTTGCTCGCCGCGGTAAACCCTACGAGATTTGGAGCGACAACGGAACCAACTTTGTTGGTGCTAAACGTCTACTCAACGAGCTCTACAATCTTCTCTGCAGTCAACAACACAACAACATCGTCATCGACCACCTGTCTAAAGACAACATCAGTTGGAAGTTCATCCCACCGTCCTCTCCACATTTCGGAGGTCTCTGGGAGTCAGGTGTTCGATCCGTCAAGCTGCTCCTGAAACGTGTCATAGGCGATACAATACTCACCTATGAAGAAATGTACACCTTATTAACAAAAATCGAAGCTTTGCTTAATTCACGCCCAATGTGGCAAACTTCTGACTGTGACCCTATTGCTCTAACACCTTCTCATTTCTTAATAGGGGAAGCATACACAGCTGTTCCTCAACCCGATGTTTCTAACTCTGTCATTTCAATTAAAACTAATTGGTCTCTTTTGCAGGCAATGCTTCAAGGCTTTTGGAAACGTTGGCATGCTGAATTTCTTACCTCATTACAGCAACGCTCAAAGTGGCAGAAATCGCAACCAAACCTCGAAGTTGATGATGTCGTTCTACTCAAGGAACCCAATTTGCCTCCATCCAAGTGGATCGTTGGACGAATTATAAAAACCCACCCAGGAGCAGATGAAAAATGCCGAGTCGTAACTATTCGCACCAAATTTGGAGACTACGTTCGACCAACTATAAAAATTGCTCGATTACCCTGTTCTGAAAGGCCATAGGCTTTCAGGAGGGGCTGTATGTTTAAGAATGCCAAACATCGGACGCAACAATCTAAAAAATATAAAATCTAACTCGCAAAATCATAACATTAAATTTCTTGTTATCTATGTATGCGCTTCCCGCAATGCAAATCATATTTTTTTTATGTACATACTCTATGTACTAACATAAACAGTAAATTCTCTATCTCTATTGAATTGCCTAATCTGTATACTTGTTTTAAATTGTCTTTCGGCATTCAATCACCAACGAGATCGGTTGGCCTTTACATGAAATTCACAAGTCACAAACAAAATCACAATACCTTGTACAGTCACGTTAAAACATTATACATAAAATCACACAGTTAACAATCATTAAATAATAAAGTTTATTTGAATTAATTATTATTAAATTAAACAAAAGTATTTTAATTCAAACGAACAAACACACCGAACATACACATAAATATAGGTACACACAAGGAGGTACACGATTACACAGAACATACATTGGAAATTGGTAACAAATTACAAAAGTACTAACACCAATTTTTTAACTACATTTTAAACAATTATTAACACATCTTATTAAACAATACACATTAAATTTTCACACAAATCAACATTCATACAATCCAAATCATAAATTTGGTCCTTCGATAGCCAGATGACTCTTTTATTTATCAAAAATCAGTGCCTTTTAATTTGATTAATTGAAGTCAAATAAATAAACAAAAAAAAAGTGCATTTACAGTGCGGTTCAATATAAAGTGGTCAGGATTTTTTATTCGCTTTTTTTTAAGAACACATAAGAAAAATGTGGTTTTGCGGAAAAGTGTAGGCCGTTATTCAATCATATAACTTCAATCATAAAGATTGGCCTACGTTTCGAGACATGTTCTCGGGAACTGTCGATTCAAATAGAACAATTACCAATACGCAAAAATTACACTTTTTAAAATCGTTTCTGCGTGGAGAAGCTGCGAATCTTCTCAAACATATTCAATGTTCTGAAAATAATTATATTGAGGCTTGGACAAGATTAGAGCAACGTTACGATCAAAAGCATCTTATCGTACGTTCGTTTATTCATTCGTTTCTTTTGCTTCCATCATGCAATAACGCAAATGTCCAATCGCTTCGCAAGATTACCAACGGGGCTGATGAAGCTGTGCGGGGACTCAACGCGTTGGACACCAACACACGTGATCCATGGCTTATTTATCTGCTTCTTCAAAAGGTAGATCAAGAAACTAAAAGGGCTTGGGCTGAGGAAGTTGGTTCACGAGGTGATTCCACCATACATGAATTTTTAGAATTTCTTCAAACACGTTGCCAGTGTCTTGAAGCTTGCAGTTCTTTTCCAAATCCTACCAGCACTCGGGCTGTTCGTGCGCATTTAGTGAAATCTGGTCCAAGCTGTCCAAAATATCAAGAAGGGCACTTACTTTCAAGTTGCCATGCCTTTAAAACTTTGAATATCGAATCTCGTCGTGAATTCGTACGAAACCATTTACTCTGTTTTAATTGCTTGCGTTCGGGGCATGCCTCCAACAATTGTCGCCTCACAGTTCGTTGTCATTTATGCCGCTCTCGTCACCATTCTCTTCTCCATTCGCCTCAGTCTCAAAACTCTAATCAAACATCAAATCAAACTTCAAATTTTAATTCAAGTCGTAATTCAAATCAAGGTTCAAATGCAGTTTCTGATTCAAATCATCAGTCGAGTAATTCTAATTCTGAAAATCCAATCCCACATTCTTCAAACTCACTCATTGCAAATCATTCAATCTCATTCAAACCTAATCACCAAGTTGCAACAATTTTACCAACAGCTGTAGCCCGAATTCAGGATAATCAAGGACTATATCAAATCGTGCGCGTTCTTCTCGACTCTGGTTCTCAGGTATCCTTCATAACTGAGCAAGCAGCTCAACGCTTAGGGCTCCCTCGAAAACGAGTAAGAATACCAGTAGTAGGAATTGCCTCAAAATCTGCTGGAGTAACTAATGGGTTAGTCAGTCTTAATATCGTCTCTTGCTACAGTTTCGAAATGATTGATCTCAGTTGCTACGTTTTGCCTGCCATCACCTCATCGCTTCCACCACTATCCATCGATCAAATTCCACAAAATGTTTCTTCTCTGAATCTTGCTGATCCTAACTACTACGATCCTGGTCCAATCGACATTTTGATAGGGGCTGATAGAGTTTTCAATATCATAAAAGGAGCTGCTGAAATTGAAGAAGGAGGAACTCTTACTTCGATTCCAACTATTTTTGGCTGGGTCATAGCTGGTCATCATTCACAGCACTCACCAGTAAGATCAGGAATTCAAACATTTTGTACTCGCTTAGATCATGATCAGGAATTTGACTTAGAAAAATTCTGGAGGCTTGAGGAAGTTTCCAACGAACAACCACTGTCTCTTGAAGAACAGTTAGCTGAGGAAAACTTCGTCAAAGCTCATACTCGTCTTCAAGATGGTAGATACAAAGTACAACTACCTTTCAAGTCAACAAAACTCAATTTCGGAGATTCTTTCGGTACAGCACTAGCGCGTTTTCATTCCATTGAACGGAAGTTCAATTGGAATCCAAATTTGAAATCTGAATATACAAAATTCATAAATGAATATATTTCACTTGGACATATTGAAGAAGTATCTTCCAATGAAATTCCAAAGTCCAACAATTCAAGCTACTATTTGCCTCATCATGCAATTTTCAAAGGTGATAGTAGTACCACCAAAATCCGAGTTGTTTTTGACGCATCTGCGAAAACTCGATCGTCTCAATCTCTTAACGAAACCCTTCTTGTCGGTCCTACTATCCAGCGTGACATATTTTCAATCTGTCTAAGGTCTCGTCGACATGCCTATCTCATAACAGGAGATATTGAAAAAATGTACAGGCAGATCTGGGTGTCTGGAAACCACACAGACTTTCAGCGAATTGTCTGGCGTGAAAACCCCGAAGAACCATTGAAACATTTTCGTTTGCTCACTGTTACGTATGGAACTTCTGCTGCCCCGTTTTTGGCTGTAAGAGTCTTGCAACAGTTAGCTGCAGAGTCTTCAAAAACTCATCCTCGAGCATCCAAGACACTTCTCAATGATTTTAACGTTGATGTCGTCATCACCGGTTCAGACACCATTGATGATCTCATTTCTCTTCGAATCGAATTGGTGGATTTATTAAAATCAGCTGGATTCAACCTGCGCAAGTGGACTACGAACTGCTGGCCACTTCTTATCTCTTTACCAGAGGACCAGCGTGAACTTTCACCGGTGGACTTCGAAGAATCCAATTCTGTTAAAGTTCTGGGATTGCAATGGTGCCCCTCAAGAGATGTCTTTTCGTACAAGGTCAAACTGAATTTAGTAAATTCATGTACAAAACGTCACATCTTGTCAGATGCTTCAAAAATCTTCGATCCTTTAGGATTCCTCGCGCCGGTCGTCATAGGAGTGAAAATATTGCTTCAGGAACTCTGGAGGAAGCAGATCCACTGGGATGAAGAAGTTCCAGATACTTTATCGCAGCAATGGAACACCATCAGGAACGAGCTACATATCGTCGAAAACTTCGCTATTCCAAGAATCATGCTGCAAAATAAAAATGAATGGGAACTGCACGGCTTTTGCGATGCATCTTTGGATGCATACGCAGCAGTCGTCTATTGTCGAAATATAAAATCTAATAATTCTATATCTGTTACGCTCGTTGCAGCAAAATCTAAAGTTGCCCCTTTAAAAGTTTTACCTCTTCCAAGGCTTGAGTTGTGTGGAGCCTTATTACTCGTTCGATTGCTTAACAAAATTAAGATTTCATTACAGGAAACAGAAGTCAAAACGTTTGCCTGGACTGATTCAGCCATTGTCTTGCATTGGTTGGCCGCTCCTCCAAAGAAATGGTCGGTTTTCATTGGAAATCGTACGTCTGAAATCCTGACATCGATGCCAATAAAATCTTGGAATCATGTACGTTCGGCTTCTAATCCTGCAGATGCCGCTACAAGAGGATTGTTACCATCAACTTTGGAAAAAACTACCCTTTGGTGGGAGGGACCCCAATGGCTAAGTAAACCCCGAGAACAATGGCCATCATCGAATTTCAATACGGCAGATATTGACACTCAGCACATGGAAGAAAGAAAGGTTAAACCAATCGCACAGGTATTACATTAAAATTTAAACTCAAATCACCCATTTGAAACTATAATAAATAACTCTTCAAGCTGGTTTAAAACTGTGCGGGTTGCATCATACGTGTTTCGTTTTATGGAAAATTATTTCCTACCTAAAGAAAAGCAGAATTTAAATCCACTTTCCATGGAAGAGTTATCCTATGCCAAAATTCGAATCATAAAATATGTTCAATCGTCTTTATTTAATTCAGACATTCATTCTTTAAAAACAAAAAACGAACTTTCATCAAAAAACAGGCTAAAAAGCTTAAGTCCATTTATCGATTCTTCAGGTGTTCTTCGTGTCGGCGGTCGGTTAGAACTTATTCAGAAAAACATCCCATAATTTTGTGCAAATCTCATCGAGTCGCAAAGCTTATCGTGGAATTTACACACAAAAACCATTTACATGTCGGTGACCTGTCATCAATTGCCTTTTTGTCACCTCTCGATCGCTTTGTTGCTCGCCGCGGTAAACCCTACGAGATTTGGAGCGACAACGGAACCAACTTTGTTGGTGCTAAACGTCTACTCAACGAGCTCTACAATCTTCTCTGCAGTCAACAACACAACAACATCGTCATCGACCACCTGTCTAAAGACAACATCAGTTGGAAGTTCATCCCACCGTCCTCTCCACATTTCGGAGGTCTCTGGGAGTCAGGTGTTCGATCCGTCAAGCTGCACCTGAAACGTGTCATAGGCGATACAATACTCACCTATGAAGAAATGTACACCTTATTAACAAAAATCGAAGCTTTGCTTAATTCACGCCCAATGTGGCAAACTTCTGACTGTGACCCTATTGCTCTAACACCTTCTCATTTCTTAATAGGGGAAGCATACACAGCTGTTCCTCAACCCGATGTTTCTAACTCTGTCATTTCAATTAAAACTAATTGGTCTCTTTTGCAGGCAATGCTTCAAGGCTTTTGGAAACGTTGGCATGCTGAATTTCTTACCTCATTACAGCAACGCTCAAAGTGGCAGAAATCGCAACCAAACCTCGAAGTTGATGATGTCGTTCTACTCAAGGAACCCAATTTGCCTCCATCCAAGTGGATCGTTGGACGAATTATAAAAACCCACCCAGGAGCAGATGAAAAATGCCGAGTCGTAACTATTCGCACCAAATTTGGAGACTACGTTCGACCAACTATAAAAATTGCTCGATTACCCTGTTCTGAAAGGCCATAGGCTTTCAGGAGGGGCTGTATGTTTAAGAATGCCAAACATCGGACGCAACAATCTAAAAAATATAAAATCTAACTCGCAAAATCATAACATTAAATTTCTTGTTATCTATGTATGCGCTTCCCGCAATGCAAATCATATTTTTTTTATGTACATACTCTATGTACTAACATAAACAGTAAATTCTCTATCTCTATTGAATTGCCTAATCTGTATACTTGTTTTAAATTGTCTTTCGGCATTCAATCACCAACGAGATCGGTTGGCCTTTACATGAAATTCACAAGTCACAAACAAAATCACAATACCTTGTACAGTCACGTTAAAACATTATACATAAAATCACACAGTTAACAATCATTAAATAATAAAGTTTATTTGAATTAATTATTATTAAATTAAACAAAAGTATTTTAATTCAAACGAACAAACACACCGAACATACACATAAATATAGGTACACACAAGGAGGTACACGATTACACAGAACATACATTGGAAATTGGTAACAAATTACAAAAGTACTAACACCAATTTTTTAACTACATTTTAAACAATTATTAACACATCTTATTAAACAATACACATTAAATTTTCACACAAATCAACATTCATACAATCCAAATCATACAGTAAAACCGTATTTTATGGTAAAAACCGTAAAATACAGTAAAACCGTAAAATATAGTAAAGTACAAAAAAATAAATAAAAAAATTTCTTTAATAAATGGAAGCAATAGTTAAATACGCTGAACAACATTCAACTAATCTTAAAGATGTAGATGAATTAGTAGAAAACTTTCCTTTGTTAAAAGAAACGTTAGTAAATTCAAATAATGATTTAACAAAAATTTTAAATTCTATTAATCAATCTAATTATCCTCAAGAACAGAAAAAATTAGCATGTCAAGAGTTTATTTATATGAATTCTATGTCAACAGAAAAAGAAACTTTTAATTATTTATCTGAAGAGTATAGGGAATCATATAATAAATATAAAAATTTAACTATTTTATATAAACAAGAAAATGAAAAATTAAGAAAAATAACAAATCAATCAAAAGAAGGGGCCGCTTCTGCAGAAATTATAAGAAAAGAAACAGAAAATTTAATAAATGTTATTATAAAAACTGTCAATAATAAAGAAATCAGTAAAAATAGAAAAACAACTATTAAACAGGCTTTATTAAATGCTAAAGATGATTTAAATGATAGAATTTTTGATAATGCAGATTTTAAAAAATTAGAATCTTTAAAACATAAACAATTAAATGATATAGATGCAGTTGCTATTTCTCTAAATTCAGGTGGTAATAAAAATAAGAAAAAATAAAAAAAAAAATCTTTAGTAAATCATTAATAATTTTTTTAAATTTTTTATCACTTAAATTAATTGCAATATGTTTGAATCATTTATAAACATTATAATGAATACATTAAATTTTATTGATTATATTGATATAATTTTATATAATGAAGTGTTTGGCTATAATCATAAATTACTTTTTATAATCATTAGTATTTTAATAATTATATATTTTTTAATAAGAAAATATTTAACTATGAGAATGAATTTCTTTTAATAAATAAGAAATATAAAATGATTTTTAAAAACGGTTAAATTATTTTTTTATTCAAAAAAATTTACAACCTAAATAAAAAATAAAAATGGAAGACAAAAAAAATAAGAAACGATTATATCACCGAACTATAAATGGTGAAAAGTTTTATTATCTCCAATGAATGGTAAAAAAATTTGTTTGACATGTTTAATTGAAAAAGATTTATCATATAGCAAAAACTCAAAATAAAGAAAATAATATTGAGGCATAAACATCACATTTTTCATTTTAATTTACTTAATTTATTGAAAATTTATTTATCTTTTAAAAGTGTTGTAAACTTTATTTTTTATACATTTTTTTTCTAATAAATGGAAACAAATTTTATAGAACCAAATTTAACAATTAGTAAAACAGTTTCAGAACTTAGAAAAGTTATGAGACAATATAAAAATATTTTTTATCCACCTTCTGGGTGGGCTGCATTGAAAAAAACTGAATTAATTAATCTTATTAATAATTACATCACTAATCATAATGAGTCAATAATTCAATCTTTTTTTAATAGTTTTGATTCATATGATTTTTCAGAAGAAAATATTCGTAATAGAAATGTAATACGTGTACCAATAGAACGAAATGCATTTGGTAATCTTGTTACAGATTTAATTTTTACAAATGATGAAACTGAAGATTTATTTTTACATTTTCAAATAGTTAGAAATGATTATATAAATTATTTTTTCAGAGATCATAATAAATATCAAAATTTTCGAGTAAGTTTGTTTATTCATATAATAAAACAAAAAGTTAGATATAATCAGGATGAAGATTTTTATATTCAATCATTTACAAGATTAGTAAATAAACAAAATTATTTAGAAATGTTTGATGAAATGGTAGCAGATATTATTCAAAAGTTTGAAGAAAGAATAACTAATAATACTGGTTTTATTTTTCGTTATATTGTTGAATTTCATTCAACGTGATCAATGTCAACCACTTGTAGGGGGTGATTTTATTGAATTCAATAATAAAAATTGCATTAATATTAAAAATACTGATGATTAATGTATTTTATATACCATTCTTTATTTTATACATCAAAATGAATTAAAAGAACACCCTGAAAGACCATCAAAATATAAAAAATATTTGAAAGAAATAGAAAATGATGAAAAATATAAAAATTAAAAAATGAAATATCCATTTAAGGTAGAAGAAAAATATATTAGAAAATTAGAAGATTATTTTAATATTACTATGAATTTTTATTATTTTGAAAATGATAAAGAATATAATGATTTACAACAAATTCAAAGTTTATATATAAGTGATTCTTTTGATCCAAATGTTAATAAATTACACGTTGATGTTTTATTTTTAGAAAATGATGAAAGATGTCATTTTATTCCTATTAAAAATTTATCAGGTTTTTTGAGTGGAAAAATTCATCAGTGAAATCAACATTTTATAATTTGTAAAAAATGTTTTCGAAAATTTAATTCTAATATAGAACTTGAAACTCATAAGAAAATTTGTTTTGAAAAAAAAACAGATAATATAATTCAAAATTTTAAATTACCAGAAAAAGACAAAAATATTTTAAAATATAAAACACTTGGAGCAGAAATATATCATCCATTTACTTTATATCTAGATTTTGAATGTTCATTAAAAAAATGTGATATTGATAAAAACAATACAAAATTAATTAATGAACATGTACCTAATAGTTTTGGAATTTATAATAATTATTTTAAAGAATTTAATTCTTATGTTTCAGAAGGTTCAGAATTGATAGAAAATTTTCATAGTTATCTTAAATTAGCAGCAAAATCATATAACAGAATAATTCAAATTAATAAACCAGCAATTAAAGATGATGAATCAAAAGAAAAATTTGAAAAAACTAAAAAATGTGAAATATGCTATAAAAAATTTAATAATGAAAATGTAGTTAAAATGTGGGATCATGATCATTTAACTGGAAAATATAGAAGGGCATTATGTACAACTTGTAATTTTGCATGTAAATTACCAAAAGTTATAAATGTTGTAGTTCATAATTTAAAAGGGTATGACAGTAAATTAATTATAAAAAATTTGGATAAAATAGATGAAAATAAAGATTATAAAACCGAAATGGTTATTTTGGCTTCTAGTACTGAAAAATTTAGACAATTTAGAAAAAAAATTCAAATTGATGCATATGAACATAAAATGTGTTTAAATGAAAAATGTAAATATGAATATAATTTTAAAACAAGTAAATGTTGTTATAAATGTAAATCAACTGAATTAATAGATCATATTATTCCTGCTGAAACTAAATGGAAACAATGTGTGAAATGTAGATATGAATATAATTTACCAAAAAATTTTTGTTGTTATAAATGTAAATCAACTGAATTTATAAATTGGACAGATCCTGATATAATTGAATTAAGATTTATAGATTCTTTAGAATTTATAAATTGTAGTTTAGATAAAGCAATTAAAAATTTATTAAATATAAACACTGCATATTGTTGTCTTTGTAATAAAATGAGAGAATTAAAGGAACCATCTTTTGAAATAATTAATGATAAAATCTATGCATATGAAACATGTACATATTGTAATGAATGTGAAATTAAAAAGCAAATTAATTATGATCATCTTAAAAATTTTAATTGTGTATTTAAGGATATTCCAAAAGAAGAAATATGTTTTTTAATAAGAAAAGGTGTTTATCCTTATGAATTTATAGATGATATAAGTAAATTAAATATGAAACATTTACCAAAATATGAAGAATTTAATTCAAAATTATCTGGTTCTATATCAAAGAAAAGTTATAAATTTGCTACAGAATTATGGAATTATTTTAAAAACAAAAGAGGATATTTTTGGAGTTTTAAAGAATATCAAAATTTATATCTAAAATTCGATGTAATTTTATTGGCAGATGTTTTTGATAATTTTAAAGAAATGTGTCATAAAAATTATAGTTTAGATCCAATTCATTATGTAAGTGCACCACATTTAAGCATAAATGCTGCTTTAAAATTTACTAGACAACAATTAGAATTATTAACTAATTTGGAAATGTATGAATTTTATGAAAAAGGTATAAGGGGGGGTATTTCACAAATTAGTCATGATTATGCAAAAGCAAATAATTGTTACTATTATAATGATGATATAGAACAAGTTTATAAATTGTCTAAAATAGAAGCTGAGAAAAAAGGAATATATGATTCAAAAAAATTAATTAGTTTTATATTATATTTAGATGCAAATAATTTATATGGTTATGCAATGAGTTATAAATTATCAATTGGGGGTCATAGATGGTTATCTTCTGAAGAAACAATAGCTTTTACACCAGAATTTATTAAAAGAAAAATTTTTGAAAAATCGAATTTTTCTATAGATGTTGAAGTCGATTTAGAAATCCCACAAAATTTGAATAATTTTTATAATGATTATGCACCTGCACCAAATCATTAAACACCTAAAATATTATCAAGTTTACAAAATGAAATGATTGCTAAAAAAATTGGTTCAAAACCAAATGAAAGAATTCAAAAACTTATTTGTAGTTTAGAAAGGAAAGAAAAATATGTTTTAAATATAAGGCTTTTAAAAGAATATATAAAACAAGGTGTAAATTATTAAATATTCATAGAGGTATTGTATCTAATCAAAAAGCATGGTTAAAACCATATATTGATAAAAATACTGAATTGAGAAAACAGGCTAAAAATGATTTTGAAAAAGATTTCTTTAAATTAATGAATAATTCAGTTTTTGGAAAACAAATGGAAAATGTAAGAAATAGATTAAATATAAAAATTGTAAGAAGTTCAAGAATTATGCAAAAATTAATAAGTAAAGCTAGTTATCACAATAGAAAAATTATTGATAATGATTTAGTAATTGTAACGGAACCAGATGTTCAACCAAGGACACTCGTGAATGGATAATATACCATCCCTAAAGAGGAGGTGCTATAACCCTCGAAACTCATTCGTAAAAGCACATATAATTAAATTCATTTTATGTCCCTGCAAACCTCCACTCCTTAAGCCACCATTACGACCTATGGCGTACAGGAATCCATAGGCCGATCCTGGCAGCTGAAGTGGAGGGTGTCCTAACTACTCATGGCTCGGCATGCTTGCTTAAGCCAAGGCTACGCTCGTCGATTTGGGTGGGGATCTTGCCAGAGTAGTAAGAGCGTGTGTTACGTTTTAAATAAAATCATGCCGAATGTTAGAAAAAAAAATTAAAGTTAACAATTAAGAAGATTCAAGAATATTAAAAACTCTTGAGACCGAATGTCATCCCGATTGAAAAGAAAAAGTTCATAAAAATATTTGTAATTTAATTATTCTAGAGCTTGAGGAAAGAAAAGTGAAGTGGCAACCCTGGAAGAGGGAAGGACAAGGTGTTGTTGCCCTAGAGGCTTTAGCCCGCCCACGCACCACCCCTGTGATACGTCTATGGCTACTGCGGTCTCGTAATATTGTATGCAGTAGCCCCCTAATGTAAGGTTAACCTAAATTTCACCAATTTACCATCTTCTTAACCTTACCTTATCACCTGCTTTGAGGGGTTCTCCTTAACGCCACCAAAATCTACCCTTCAGGAAGGAATTCAATTATCCATTTTTGGAATCATAGAGCTACACCTGTAAAGTTCAGTGAAATAACTTCCCATAAATCTAAATAAAACTAAATAAAAACAAAAAAAAATCAGAAAACCTTTCAATTCATGTTTTTAACAAAAGTAGGTAGGTACAATATTCCTTTTATTAAAAAAAAAAAAACAGAATATAAACAACAAAAAAAATAAACTTAAATCTAACGATAAATTACCTAATAATTTACCAGAACGGCAACGCCAGTATGTGTATAATCATTTATTGTCTAATGCTGATACTAATTTATTATCTAATGTTGAAGTATTTACACCCGCTTTTACTTTGATCTTTACTTCAGTGTCAATGAATAATTAATTCTTTCTTTCTCGTTCAAATAGTACTTTTAGTACCCTTTTCTTAATTCCTATTCTTTAAAAAAATGTGTACCTATATACATACATATATACATGTAAAATATAAAGTACCAATCTTGGATAATCCTAAGAAAGATTTTAAAATCAAATAAACCAAAATATAGGCTTATATATTGGTAAATAAAGGATAATTGTAAGAAAAAAAAATATAATGTTTCCTTTAATATCGAAGTAAAAATTTTATCTAGGATTATCTTTAAATTTCGCTTTTCATACTCTTAATTGCAAACACTTAAAACAATTTTTTTTTCTTCTTTTAGGTAGGTATACGTATATGCATTGATATTGAATTCATGGCAATATTCGATAAATTCGCGCCTTGAAGTATGCAATGATATTTTTGATTTACATTACATATTATAAATAAAGCATACTTTTTGGTAAAAATTCCAAATTAAAAACCAAAGCGAATAAAAGCTCGCAGCGAATTCGAATATAAATTTCAATTTTTCAAACAAATAATATGATTATAAACAAACAACGACTTACCGAAAGCTTTTTTTTCTTTTATTACTATCTTGAATGATTGATTACGCTGATTATGATTATGTAATTCTGCCGAAGACCATTAGGTGCACCGCTTCAATTGGGACTGGCTTTTGCGTGAGGTTATATAGGTTTATGTTTATTGTATGCTGTGTAATTATTTGTAGGTACCTGTATAGATTTTTTTAAAAATTTGAATTTATAAACGATTCGCTTTACAATAGAAGGGTTTAGAATTCCTACAAAAAAATTTGAATACCTACATATACATATTATGTTAGTCTATAGTGTTTTCCTTTTTTTTTCTATTTCGATCTACTTTTACGTAGTTTTAATTTACTTAAAAATTTTTTTCTTTACTGATTATTTATTTATGTTATATATATATATTTTTTTTTTTTTTTTTAGATTAGGTTATAGTATTGTTTAAAAATTTTAAAATAATAAAAAAAAACTATTTAGGAACTATGATATAGGGATAGGTAGGTACTTAGCTCTTTGTAATTTTGATTTGAGTTTAGATATCGCACTTTCTTGTCTTTATTTTTTTTTTCTCTCTGCTGCGGCTGTAGATTTTTAGCAACTAGATGTTATTTCGGTGGGGTAGATGTTGTAGTTTCATGGAGAAGGTGTTGTATGTTCATGCTCTCCATTGATGGTGCTGTGAAATCTAAGGCTAGTCGCGCACATGCAACTGCTACTGCAACAAAACAGTTTAGTCACAAGTTGACCGATGAGCGCGCACATGAGCAACTCCACAAGCAATCGCAACGAACCTGACCAAGACACCGATAATATTTATTAAAATTTTCTACCCCATACATACAAAGAAAAATATTATGTATATAAAGTTAGCAGGACACTTTTGGAAATCCATGTTAAAAACTATCCTATCATTAGTTGCTAATTAATTGCGAATTAGTTACGCAAAAAAAAAATTAATTGCTTTTTTGGTTTAGGAAAAAATGGGTGTAATGCTAACTTCATATGAACTTAGCAGGACAACTTTCTCAAAAATAGAGATAATCGAGGTGAAAAAAGTTTATTATTGAGGACTAATTAATTGCGAATTAGTTACGCAAAAAAAAATTTAATTGCATTTTTGGTTTGCGAAAAAATGGGTGTCCTGCTAACTTCATATGAACTTAGCAGGACAACTTTCTCAAAAATAAAGATAATCGAGCTGAAAAAAAGTTTATTATTGAGAACTAATTAATTGCGAATTAGTTACGCAAAAAAAAAAATTGTATTGCATTTTTGGTTTGCGAAAAAATGGGTGTCCTGCTAACTTCATATGAACTTAGCAGGACAACTTTCTCAAAAATAAAGATAATCGAGCCAAAAAAAAGTTTATCATTGAGAACTAATTAATTGCGAATTAGTTACGCAAAAACAAATTTAATTGCATTTTTGGTTTGCGAAAAAATGGGTGTCCTGCTAACTTCATATGAACTTAGCAGGACAACTTTCTCAAAAATAAAGATAATTGAGCTGAAAAAAGTTTATTATTGAGAACTTATTAATTGCGAATTAGTTACGCAAACAAAAATTTTATTGCATTTCTGGTTTGCGAAAAAATGGGTGTCCTGCTAAGTTCATACGAAGTTAACAGGACACCCATTTTTTCGCAAACCAAAAATGCAATAAATTTTTTTTTTGCGTAACTAATTCGCAATTAATTAGCTCTCAATAATCTAATTTTTTTAGCTCGATTATCTTTATTTTTGAGAAAGTTGTCCTGCTAAGTTCATATGAAGTTAGCAGGACACCCATTTTTTCGCAAACCAAAAATGCAATAAAATTTTTTTTTGCGTAACTAATTCGCAATTAATTAGTTCTCAATAATAAACTTTTTTTCAGGTCGATTATCTTTATTTTTGAGAAAGTTGTCCTGCTAAGTTCATATGAAGTTAGCAGGACACCCATTTTTTCGCAAAGGAAAAATGCAATTAAATTTTTTTTTGCGTAACTAATTCGCAATTAATTAGTTCTCAATTGTCAATTTTTTTCATCTCGATTATCTTTATTTTTGAAAAAAATGTCCTGCTAAGTTCATATGAAATTAGCAGGACACCCATTTTTTCGCAAACCAAAAACGCAATACAATTTTTTTTTGCGTAACTAATTTTCAATTAATTAGTTCTCAATTGTCAAATTTTTTCAGCTCGATTATCTCTATTTTTGAAAAAAATGTCCTGCTAAGTTCATATGAAGTTAGCAGGACACCCATTTTTTCGCAAACCAAAAATGCAATTAAATTTTTTTTTGCGTAACTAATTCGCAATTAATTAGTTCTCAAAAACCAACTTTCTTCAAATCATTAATCTTCATTTTTGGGAAAGTTGTCCTGCTAAGTTCACGTGAAGTTCGCAATACGCCTATTTTTCACAAACGAACAAAAAATTAATTTTTTTTACGTAACTAATTCGCTATTAATTAGCTCTCAATAATCAAATTTTCTCAGCTCAATTATCTTTATTTTTGAGAAAGTTGTCCTGCTAAGTTCATATGAAGTTAGCAGGACACCCATTTTTTCGCAAACCAAAAATGCTATAATTTTTTTTTTTGCGTAACTAATTCGCAATTAATTAGTTCTCAAAATCATTTTTTTTTTAATCGTTTATACCCATTTTTGAGAAAGTTGTCCTGCTAAGTTCATATGAAGTTAGCAGGACACCCATTTTCTCGCAAACCAAAAAAGCAATAAATTTTTTTTTTGCGTAACTAATTCGCAATTAAGTAGCAACTAATGATAGGATAGTTTTTAACATGAATTTCCAAAAGTGTCCTGCTAACTTTATATACATAAAAATATTATCGCTTTTGTCCTATTCTTTTGCTCAGCAAATAAAAGAAAAGATAAATTTGTTCTCTTTCGCACAGAGAACATAAGTCACTTTGGAAAGAACAAAATTCAACGATGTGGTAAAATATCTGCAACTATTTGGTTGCATGTGCGCGTAGTTACATATTATTCTATATGACACAAATTGAAAAACCGATTTCAGGCAAAACACAAACTGAAAAGTTGCTTGAATCGACGACTGAATAGTTTCTGCATGTGCGCGCTATCTCATATAAGTCAATAGGATTCATTTTTGCAACCAAACAGTTGCGAAACTGAAAGTTGCATGTGCGCGACTAGCCTAATGCTGCTAATGTTGTACGTTGTGGATGTCTATCGCTGAAGGAATTGTCCTTTTAAGAGCTGTTTGTGAGTACTCGTTGTTTTATGGTGATGTAGATGTTGTTTGTAGGTGTTGTTTTTATGGTGTTGTGTAGGTATGTTTCGTGTGTCGCTGCGTAAAGGTGATGTCGACGTAGTTGGCACTTTTCGCCCTTAATGGTTACGTAGATGTCGCATGTAGTTTTCGTCTTCCTGAGTGCTTTTGTTGTCGTAAGCACATGCGGATTGTAGTAGTAGGGAAGTAGTTGGTACTTCTCGTCTTTTGGTGGTGTAGACTTCTGTTGTTGGATTTCGCACCTGTATTTTTTTTCGAGCAGAAGGCTACCAATGGAGTAGCTTTTAGGCCTGATAGGTATACTTAAAGGTCGTGAGCTCTCTTGGTGTTGTGCTGTGACGTGTTTTGGTTTTGGGCTTTGTATAGGTATGTCCTTTTGAACTTTTCCTGACTCTGGGAGCCCGAATTTCCTTGCGTTGGGCTTAGTCTCGTGGCAAGTCTTTGTTAGCCTCCTTGGTATTGGCTATGTGTGACCTTTTGAGCCCTCGACTCGATTTAAGGCGTTGGTTTTGGCTCGTCGGGCGTGCCTCGAACGAACGAGTCTTTGGAGTCGCGAGGGTGGTATCTGTGTAGAATACACAGTCTACTATAAATCAAATCAAATAGAAAAAAAAAAATATATTTCATAATAAACTCACTGATCCGAAATCACGTGGGGTTTCCGTTCGAAAGCCCTTTCCCTATATAATTATATTTAGTTTTCCCGAGGGAATACTTTCAAGATTATTTACCTGAATAGTTTTATACGTATTTTCGTTGATTTTCTCCTATTTTTTTTGTTTTTAATGATCTAGTTAAACTCGTATATTTTTTCTTTTATTTTCACTACTAAACTTATTTGTCTGTTTTATTGATAGACCTTCTCACTTTCGCACTAGACTTCTCACGCCCGAATTTCCAAAACCAACTGACGCATTTTTGGACTCTCCTCCTTAATCAGCTCGTCCTACTGCAGTGGTTTCGTCAAATTTTCTCTGACATGGAAGTGTTTCCGGGAACTGTTCTTTTTCGTTTTAAAGCGGGATTTTGACTAGAAAAATCCAAATTTGGTACCAAAATTCAAATCAGAATTTTTCGAAAATCAGTGTACCAAAATTGAATCCTTCCAGTCAAAATCCTTCGAAAACACTCCAATTTCCTTTCAAGGATTAACACACACCAATCCGCTGAATTTGTCTTATAGCCTTTTCACACCGAACCCAAAACGCGGTTTTCGCGAAAATATCGGTTTTGGAGAAAAACCTAATCGAAAACACAAGTTTTATCATACATTTTTTGTAGCTTCAGGTTTTCGTAAAACACAAGTTTTATATAAAACCAGTCGAAAACATGTTGGAATTCAGAGATGAACAAAACAAACATACCTTTAAATAAGTTCAGCACCTATTGAAGTGTCAAAAAAGAAACTGATTGGATGCTTTCAAAAGAAATTGAAAACAGCTGACGGAATTCTGTCATATCAAATATAAAATTCGAATTTCAAAATAAATAATTTTATTTAAAATTGGTAAATAATTTTTTGTGGCAAGTCAAATTGTTCATATGGATCCTGTTTATAAAATAAATCACCGTTTTTATTTCAAAAAAATGGAAGAAAATAAAAAAAAAATGTGCGTGGTTTGTGTAAAAAAACTGGAATGTCAAACGAAAACGTGTAGTGTTCAGTGTGAATGGTTTTTGCGTTTTTGAAAAGTTTTCGCCGAAAAACCTGTTTTGGGGTTTGGTGTGAAAACCCTATTAGTTAACGAACTATTTCTATCCTCGATTCTTCTTTTTACCCTAGTAACCACGCCTCCTCAAATCCTTGGACTACCCACTTAGTCGCAGCATCCTTCGTGCCTTGCGTAGCTGAATGGTCAAGCAGCTCCGTCACTGCGTCTTTTTCTTTGGCTTTCCTCGGTTCGAATCCACGTATTCACATACCTTTTTTTTTTCTTTATTTCGTAGTTCTATTTTTTTTTTTTTTTTTTTTGTATTTTTGTCTACATTTTTTTTTCAATTAATTATACCCTTTTTTCATTCTTGCATTATACTCAATATTTTGTGGATTATTTTAACTAAGCCTGAACCTACTTTTAGAGAACTACCTGTCACTTTCCCATTTCATTTGGTTTCCATGATTTGAGTTTGACTTTTTAAATTTAACGGCTGCAATAATTAATTCCTACTACTTGAATCGGAACCGGTTCGGTATTCGGGACAACTAGCAAATTTCTAAACCCTGCAACGTGGATGGTAAGTGGACCCTATGGTGGAATTTGGTTCGGAAGTTAATTTGAATTTTAACCGTCGCTCGATCATTTGACCTAAGGCGCCAGTTATAGCTATCATTGAAACTCATCATTGAAAATTTTAATGATTGATTTTGAGACGTTTAGGAGGCAAAATCATTTATTATTTTGATGGACGATCAAAGCTTAGGACTTAATTAATATTTCTAGTAAAAAAAAAATTTCAAAAAGGCCCAACTTTCCACAAAAATTGACTTTTAATTTTTCAATGATCATTGGTAAGGTAGTTCAATCATTGAAATAAGAAAAGTCTTTTTATGTGGAAAGTTGGGCCTATTTGAAAATTTTTTTTGGCTAAAAATATTAATTAGGTCTTTAGCTTTATTTTTCCATCAAAAGAATAAATGATTTTACTTCCTAAACGTCTCAAAATCAATCATTAAAATTTTCAATGATGAGTTTCAATGATAGCTATAACTGGCACCTAATTTTCTCACATAATTGTTTTTGGAAAAAAAGCTTCAGTTAAATTAAATAAACCATTAATTGGAGGAATGGCTATTCTTGATTTATCAAAATTATTAATGTTTAAATTTTATGTTCAATTAAAGAAAAAATATGAAAATAGAATGAAATTACTAGGTACTGATACTGATTCATTTATTATTTATTTTGAAGCAAAATCATTAAATGATACTGAATTTGATATTTATGAAGATATGAAAAAAGAAATAGATTTATATGATACAAGTGATTATATAGATAATTTCCCTATAGATGGATTAAAATCTGATAAAAATAAAAAAACACCTGGAAAATTCAAAGATAAATGTAATGGAATACCTATTAGAGAATTATGTGATTTAAGATCAAAAATGTATTCATTTAGAACCGATAATACTGAAAAGAAAATATGTAAAGGAATTAAGAAAATGAATATAAAAGTTTTAACATTTGAAGATTATAAAAATTGTTTGCATAATTTAAAAAATAAAAAGGAAACTCATAGTATAGTTATATACTATAAAAGAAGAAAAAATTGGTTTATCACCATACGATGATAAATTTTATTTGTATAAGGATAAAAATAATAATATTTTAAAATTAGCACATGGACATTATAAAATAAAAGAATTAGAAAAAACATAAAAGTAGATTTTTAAAATAAAAAAAAACTTAGGCTAGGTATCATAAAATAATCATTAAATGTTTTTAATTGGAAAAATAATAAAACACTTATGAAATATAATAATAAATTTTTTTTTTTATAAACCTTAAATAAATTCAAAATTTGTAAAAATGTTTCTAAATTTGAAAAACATCCTTTTACTGTTATAATTTATTTAAATTATTTTATATTATAATTATATATAATAATTTTTTTTAATTTCATTTTGGAATTTTAGATATTTTATTATCTTCTGGTTTATCTAATCTTTTTTCAATAGATTTCAATTAATTTTTATTTTCTTGGATATTTTCATTTAAAATTTCAAATATTGGAAGTATTAGATCTTTTGTATCTGATTTTACTTTATCAATATTTGTATTAAGATCTTCTTTTAAATCATTTACGTGAGTTTGAATATATGATCTTAAATATTCAATATCTTTATCAAATTTTTCATTTAATTTTTTAATATCAGATTTTAAGTTTTCGGTAATAATTTCTAATTTTGAATTTTGATTTTCCATATTTATTTTAAAATTTGGAAATTCCCTTTCTAATATTTTTATTTTATTATTCATTAAAGAAGTGTTAGAATTATTGGATTGATTATTTTTTCTTCCAAATTTATCAATTCCCATTTAATTAAATTTTAAAATTTTGTTCTATTCCTGATCCGGTTTTTCCTGTTTTTAAAATTTTATTTTTTTCTTATATAGGTTTTATATAATTCATATATTTATGTCCTGAATTTGATTTGATATTTTTTGAAGATTTATCATTACTACGCATATATGCAAATGTTATTAAAATAATAAGGGTATTCATGCAACGTCGTAAGTTTACAAATTGTGTAAAATGATAAGTTTACGCAAAAGTTTGCATGAACGACCTTTTTATTAATTTGGTTAAATGCTGTGTAATTGAATCAGCTGTTCGTTAAACATCAAATATTTGGGCGCGTTTGGCTTGTGTCGAGGAGTTGGTTTTACAGATAGTGCATTATGGTCTGTTTATTTGCATGTGTGTGTACAAATATATATTTGTTTTAATAGATACGTGTAGTAAGACTTCCGTTAGTTCAATTATATTTGTTTTGCATTGAAATAAATACATCAATGCCATTCATTTTGCTGGAATCTCAATACCATTTCAACTCAACTCAAGTGACAAAAAACCTGGAGCTCCTGGAGAAGTGAGGAAAAGTAAAATGAATCATCCCTCTCTTTTTTTTTCTAACATCTTCCGACTATTTAGAATCTTCTAAACCAGTGCGAATCATTCGTTGACCAAAAAACTGTATTTGTGAATGCTTCTCTATAATTTCGCGTTGGTTGGGCAGAGCCTTTAATTCACAACTTTTATCACCAACTAATTGCAATGCAATAATTACAGAACACATTCAGAGCTTTTTTAGTCCTCCGGGATATCATTTGTATCATGTTCCTAAACATGCCTCATTCTAAAAGTCACAAACACGCCTAATTCAATCTCTAAAAGTCACAATGACGTTTGGATAAGTTTAACCAAATATTTGGTTAATTTTCCGCAGCAAAATCCTTGGATAAAATTAACCAAATTGCGTAAACCATTTCCCATACAAAATTTGACAGTTCATTAACCAAAAGATAAAATTAACCAAATCGTAAACTTATCTAGTGTTTTACGCAGTTGCATGAATACCCCTAATATGTTCAAAATTTTGTGAATCTTCTTCTGATATTTTTTCTTGATTTGGTTCTTTTAACATTAATAATTCCCATAAACCTTTAGTTCCAATATATGTTTTACCTTTTAGAATAATATCATTATTATTTATTTTAATTTGAGAATCTCCAATCCAAAGATCTTCACCATTTTCTGTTCTTATTCCATAAATATTGTCACAAACTTTTGCTTTGGAAGAATTTAAAGTTAAATATTTTGCGGCTATATTTCCAATTCCTTTTTCAATATATTTTATTGGGGTTATTGAAGGGTCATCAAAATTAATACCTTTTTTTGAAATAGGTGTACTAGATGATGGTAATAAATTTGGTGTTATAGATGATGGAGAATAATAATTTTTACTTTCAAAACTTGTTGGACTAGATAAAATAATTTCTGGTTTTTCTATTGGTAATAATTTAGAAAATTCATTTTGTAATTTTTTACTTGATAATTTTGTTCATCTTGTTTTTCTGTAATAGCTCTCAAATAATTATTTGCTGATGGTAATGCTTCATTTAAACTCATTTTTAAGTTTTTTAAACCTTCATTTAAATTATTACTATTTGTAGCAGATTGATTTAATGGTAATATAATTGATTGAAAATCATCTTTTATTTGATCATGTTTTATTACTTTGTTAAGATTTTGTTCTTTTAATTTATTTTTCAATTCTTTTGCAGATTTAACATAAGCATTTAATTCTTTATCTGAAACTTTATTATTCATCATTTATTTATAAATAAATTTATTTATTTTTTTATTATAATGAATACAGAATTAGAAATTGCAAAAGAATTACATAAACCAGTTCGAAAAAATTTTGAACGAGGAAAAATAATTACTAAAGGAATAAATGAATTATGGGCAGCTGATTTACTTATTATGACAACTGTAGATATAAAAAAAATAAAGGATATAAATATATGTTAAACGTTATTGATACGTTTTCAAAATTTGCATGGATAAAACCATTAAAAAAGAAAGATGGTAAATCAGTTGCAGATGCATTTTCTGAAATTATTAAAGAATCTTAAAATCCTCCAAAATTACTTCATACTGATTCTGGAAAAGAATTTTTAAATTTAAATTTTACTAAAGTATTGAATAAATATAATATAAAAATTTATCAAATTTTTAGTGAAAAAAAATCTTCAACAGTAGAAAGATTTAATAGAACAATTAATGAAAAATTAAAAGTGTATTTTGAAATTCAACAAAATACAAATTGGATTGATGTCATTGATAAAATTTTATATGAATATAATTATAAAAATTTTCATAGAACTATTGGAATGAGACCGTGTGAAGTAAATAAATATAATGAAAAAGAAATTTTAAATAAAATTTTTCCTGTTATAGAATCTAAAGAAAAACAAGTATTTAAAATAGGAGATAGAGTTAGAATATATTGCTTTAAAAAAATGTTCGAAAATAAATACAAAAATAATTGGACTCATGAAATTTTTGTTATTAGTGAAATTCATTAAACTCATCCTATTACTTATTGAATAAAAGACTTGAATAATGAACCAATTTTAGGTAAATTTTATAAATATGAATTACAAAAAACTGAATTTTAAATTTCTATTTATTTATTTATTCTGTGGTTCTTTGTAAAAAAAACATTTTAACATATTTTAATTTTGATGTGAAAAATAAATATTTAAAATTGTTGACTTATTCTGTATTTATACAATAATTATATTTGTATGGTTGTTTATCAAAAAAATAATGCGTGTCTGGAAATTATTTCTAATGGTTATATGAAATTTTTAACTTATTCTGTACTTGAACAAAAACTTTTTTAATTTATTATTACCGTTTAAAAATTTAAAATTGTAGACTTATTCTGTATTTATACAATAATTATATTTTTATTGTTGTTTATCTGATATTATTTTTAAAATATTGGTTATGTATCAAAAAAAATAATGCGTGTCTGGAAATTATTTATAATGGATATTAAAAATTGTGAATTTATACTGTACTTGAACAAAAACTTTTTTTAAAATATAATTACCGTTTAAAAATATCCAATATTATGTTAAAAGTATTGGATCTTTATCAGAAATTTAGGCGTGTCTAAAAACTGTCCTGAAACCCGCAATACCCATACTACTGGTATTATATAGCACATTGAAAATCAAAAATATAGATAGTATAAAATATATTTTAAATTTTACGTTAGCAAAAACTTATTTTTATATATGTGAATTTTTTGGAGTATATATTCGCGTAATATCTGTTGAAAAGTTCTGTATGAACCTTAAATTCATAGTCTGGTTTTTAGCCAAATGTTTAGCTTGCAACACCCATTTAGTGAATCAATTTCAAGGCTGTTTCATAATTTTGTTTTTATTATACATATTAACTTCAGAAAAAAACGCGCTCCGTATTGGCCGAAGAATGTGGCAGTGAAAATATTTCAAAAACGAATAGCGACAATTGTGGAAAAGCTGGAGTGTCATCTGCTTGCATTAACTTACTTACGCCTTTCCAAAATTCTTCAGCATCTATACTAAAATTTAAATCTATGTTTTTCAGTGCTCTCCACTCATTGTCAATTTCCTTCACTAAATTTGGAAAATGTTTAACAAGTGCTATTCTCCAAAATATTCTGTGAAGCCAGAATCTCCACGTCCCACAGTGCGTCGACCAGTGGACAAAAATCAAAAATCAAAAAATGCAATTTTGTTCTATTATGCTTTGATTCGGGTCAAGCACATGTTGAATAACTGTCATTTAATGTTTTTTTGTTGTTTGCTTTTTTTAGATGATAGATAAGCGGAATTGTTTAAACTATATGAGGTAATAATAGTCAGTCTTTTTTTTTTTTTTCATTCATTTAGAGCTGCTATGACTAATTTTATTTGGTTTTTGAAATAATTTGTAACTTAAGTGAATTATTGAAAAAAATCATATTTTTAAGGCATTTTTTTCTATTTGGTTAAGCTTTTAAAAAATGTTTAGCAAAATGTAGCAGATTTTTAGTGTCATTACATTGTCTTATAATTTTACTTTGCGAAAATGCAAAGTTTTCATGCTACTTTTTGCTAGCCTTCAAAATATTCAACTTTTTGTAGAACAAGGTCAAACCTTTAAAAATCAACAAGTTGGTGAAAAATGAATTTCTTTTGATAAAAAATCATGAATTGAAGATAATTTAACATTTATTTTGAATGAATTGAAGAAAAATAAATGTCCTTTTAAAACTAAAAATGATTAAAAGTCCAAAATTAAGTTTGTTGACTCAAACCTTGAACGACGATGGAAACAATGTTCAAGGAATCATGCTCTTTTCAAGAAGCGCCATGAGGCTTGGCTTTAAAATAGATTTACTCTTCCTGATAGCATTTCAACCTATCTGCAAAATGTATCGCCTTTTGATGAACCAGGAACTAGTTAGGGAAGACCCCAAACACCATTTTCAGAAGCGTCAAAAAACACGAAAAAACGAAAAATTGAGAAACTTTTAGCTCTTCAGTTGAATTGGACAACTGAAGAGCTGAGGTTCGCAACCAACGAAGATATTTTGACAGTCCTGCTTTTCAAATCTGATCCTTTGATTTCAAATTTAAGAAAAAAAAAGATCTAAAATTATCGAAAAATTATCGGCGTGAAAATTTCGTTAGATTTTATAAAATATCTTTTTTATTACATTTCCAAAAATTTTTGTTAGCAAAGTCAACTTAGTTTTGGAAAATTGATTTTTGTCCACCATCTCCATAAAATCGACGCACTGTGCGTCCTTAAGATTATTTTCTTTAAAATTTAATCTGAGAAAAATCTGCTTAGTAGCTTCAATTAAAAGATTCAGCAATCACAATGTAAGCTATGTAAATCGCTTTTTTCCACTGCCACATTTTCCAAAAATAGACCCACTTTAATACCATACAAGAAATTAAATCACAGAAACAAAAATGTAGTTATGCATTTGAGTCAAAGTGGTATTTTAACTATGTTTGTGTTTGTAATGTGTTCGTCGTTTCAGGTTGTAGTGTAGCTTAGACATGTTTTTTTCAAAGCGATTATAAAAAAAATATTTTTTTTTGAAATTAGAAAATCATGATTTTGGACTCGAAATCATTAAAACATTATTTGGGTCCAAGAAACATGAAAATAATGATAAATCATGATTTCTGGCAGCCCTGATTCCAATTAGAGTATTTATTTCAGACTTTAAAAATGTTAATACGTTTTTACCAGGCCTTCGATTAACACCACCGAAGTGGGCATTTGTGTTGTCACCATGTCTAATATGCACAATAAGAAATGTGCCAAGACAAGATAAAGGGAAACATTTTAATTGATCCGTGATTACTCGCGTCGGTGGCAATTACAATATAATTAAATAATTTAATTTTGCAAAGAGTTTGCGTTAAAATATGTTGAGACAGAACGTTATTAATAATGGCCTCAGTTTTTGTCCTGGCACATGAAAATGTAGAAGCAGTCTCCGAATCAGAAAATGTTATTTTTATCAATGGACTAGTACAGTCCATTGATTTGAAGGACTGGTGATGAACAGCCACATGATAAGCCCATGTTGCTTCTACGGCACAAAGCTTTAAATTTGATTGTGACACCTCTGATTGAAAAAAAGATAGGCGTGTTTTTTTGGGATTTTATATATAGTACAGTGAGAAATTTCCATAAAAACGCATCCGCAGCGGCCTATATTTTTGTATTTGCAATATGGTACACCTGAACAGCTGTCACGACACAAAAGGGAATTTTGTGAAAGTTAAAAGTAGAAATAAACCAAAATTACACAGGGGAACAATATTTAATTTTTTTTCTGTTGCCTGGAATTCTATAGCTGTTGTTTATTAATTCGAGGTCGCTGATTTCAAATCTACTCTTCATTTTTTTCCAACAGCTCTAGTTTTTGAGATACAGCTAGTATCTTGTGTGTACCTTGAGTACTTTGGATTTCCTATGGATATCCGTGACTGTTCGAAAAGACTGGCCTCAAAGGGAAGTTATGGTTGCAGGGAATCTGAATGTTATAAATAAACCTCTTGTGTCTAGGGATCGCATAATCCTGCCACCTCTTCATACTAAACTAGGGCTCATGAAACAATTTGTGAAAGCTCTAAGCAACGATGGTGAATGTTTTCAATACATCTCTAAAAAGTTTCATAACCTTAGCACTGAGAAATTGAAAGCAGGAATTTTTGATGGTCCCCAAATAAGAAGGCTTATAAAAGATGACAAATTTAACGGATTCATGACTGAAATTGAAAGAAATGCCTGGAATGAATTCGTTTGGATTACACAAAATTTTCTAGGAAACAAAAAGGGTGAAAACTATGCAGATCACATTGAAAGTTTGTTATTGCACTTTCAGCAGCTAGGTTGTAACATGAGCATCAAGGTGCACTACCTTCATAGTCATTTGGACCGATTCCCTGAAAATTTTGGTGATCTAAGTGAAGAACAGGGGCAGCAGTTCCATCAAGGCATCCGAACAATAGAGGAGCGGTACCAGGCGGGTCATTGGGATGCCCACATGATGGCGGACTATTGTTGGAGTATTAAAAACAGCCCTTGCGATCAAAGTTAAGCTAAAAAATCCTATAAAAAATTTTTTTTTGTGAATAGTGCTTGTTTTCTAGTTTTATTTTTTAATAAAAACTTATTTTTCTTGAAAATCACGTTTTTTGTATATCTAAAAAACTAAAGCTGCTACAAAAAATCTGACTTCATATTTGAAATCAGCACTCCAGAAATATATAAAATTAGTCATAAATTGTTATGCAACAAAAACTTTGTTCCCTTGTGTTATTAACAAAAACTAACATATTTGCAAGTTAAGCCTAGTACGCTGCTGATGTGAAACGAAATTTTTAGTTGGTCTCCAACAAGACAACGAAATGCTTACGAAAACGAAGTGGAAAAATATTCACTGACAGTTGCACAAATTCAAAAAATTAAAACAAATGCAAATGCAAAAAAATCACAAGCAGCCATGCTGTAATGAAAGAAACAACAAAAATAAACACGAAAAAACACAAATGTCATTATTTCGCACACAATAAATGGTCTGGGTAATTATTTGTGTGCGAAAAAAGAGTGTAGACTTCTCCAAATAATCTGCTACAATTTTCAATTTCGCTCATCGAACAGCGTACTGCAGAACGAAAAGTAGAACTAAATTTTTAGTTTATGATTTCGTTGTGTCATTTTTGTATGGGATTTTTCGTTTCGCATCAGCAGCGTACTAGGCTTTAAATGGGAAATATAACCATATATTTATATAATTTATGGTTTTAATCAAATGTTTGTGTCCCTTTTTTCTTTATTTGCCATTTTGAGATACGAAAATTGATTTTGCAGCTATAAAAAAAAGAAAAGGGGTAGGGGTGTGTTGGTAGACTATGGTCAAAGTAAAAAAGTCATGATTTAGTCTGCTATTACACGAAGACTTTTTAGTTGAGATTTTTCGAAATTTAATGTTGTGAAAGTGAAATCAAATTTTGTTTTCTCAATTGCACTCATTTAATTTAAAAAAAAAAGTCATTACTCAAAAGTCGTCGTATGATAACAGACTCAATACAAATGGAGTAGATGACTTTACTAGCGATAATTTTATAAATTACAATAAGGACACGATTGTATGGCTAATTTTAATGCATTTGCCTAGTTTTCCACTGGAAATTTCTTAACTCACCAATTTTACCGGATTAACTGAGTACATTAGTAGCCAAATAAGCCTGAACCTTCCTTGAACTTCAGTTCGTTTCAGCTGTACTAACTGGTTCAAAATTTTATCCATGGTTCAGCATTTGTGACTCATCGATTTTATCGGATCTACTGAAGTGCAACGATGATTCCAAGGTTCAAGTATGTTGTAATAACAATTTCAAGCTTGACCATTGTTGAACCTCAGTTAAACTGCCGAAATCAGTGAGCTAAAACAATTGAACCATGCATCAAAGCTTGAACCACGTTTGTACAAGTAGCCTTTCTACCAAAAGCAGTGACTTAAAATTGCTGAGCATCGGATCAAAATTTGAACCATGTCTATACAAACTGGTCCCTATAGACCAAAGGTTTACAAAAAGAGCTTTTCATATGAACTGCGAATAGTGAATTTTGAAATGGGAATAATCGTGAATTTTGAACTTCCATTCCCTTGAGTAATTTGTTTGGTTGCCTATAGAAGAAAATGTGAAGAAAAATGCTTTGTGGAATGCGTCTTGATGATGTGGTTTGCGAATTATCGTTTGACAGTCGACAGAATATATCTTGTTTGTCACTTATAAATAAAAATGCAAAATTGTTTACTTTAAACTAATTTAAGGCAGCGTTTTTTTTTTAGGATAGCATAGGATAGAATCAATTTTTCATTTTGTCGAAAAGGTAAAACAAAACAACCATGCACTTACAGACGACCCTGTTTAGACTGTAATTGCTCACTACGCCACCATGACGTAAATTTATGGGTGAAATTTTCTCTTCACCGATTTCTTCTACAAAAACATGGTCTTGACGAAGTGAAAAGTTACAGTCTAAACAGGGCCATTCATTCAACATAATTCTACTCTACGAACATAGCCATCGAGAATTCGAGACACATAAAAGTACCAGTCGTACCAATGACGACACACAAAAATCCTATTCAATTGAGTTCGATACTCGAACAAACGTCAAAAGTTTATCGGCAGCGGGATTCTACTTTAACTTTTATCGGCAGCGATTTTGCTGCCGATGCTGTTTTTGTAATTCATATAAAATTTCACTGTGCTGCGGATAGCTTTTCCAATAAAACACACCTGATGTTACTTTTGAACTTGAAGCCGCAGTTGCCACTATTCCCTTATGTTTTTCGGTATTTATATGACCTCTGGATACTATGCTTACATACAAGTTGCACAATTTACACTGCACTTCTGTTTTACTTCTTCCTTCGATAATTGTTGGATACTTAGCAGACATTTCTGGTGTATATTTGCATATAATCTTCTCTTCTTGGAATCCATTTCCGAAACTAGATTATCTGCGAAAAGTGAACAAAACTTATTCTTCAACACAATTTTTTTCAATATATGTATGTAAATATGCATGAACATTGAACATATACATACATACATTATGAAAAATGTTTACAATCTTCTTCTGAGCGCGATTGCCCCCTCGTGAATCGTGATCATCTTCCGATATTTCTAAATTTTAAATGAGTTATTTGAATTACCTATAATTTTTTAAAAGGATTTTACTACATTGGCTCAAAATTATGCATTTACTTTGTTATTTACATTAATTTTCCAGTATCTGACGCAACTTGACAGCAGTTTGTAAATTTTGTTTTTAATAATTTGTTTTATGTTGCTGTCATTCTTTTCATATGTGTTTGCCTCGTTCTAATAAGTTTCCACTGAACGAAGAAAAATGAATGCATTTACACTGAACTATTTGTGCGTTCATATCTTTGTATTTGATTGGATTCCATAAAAATAAATAGGGATTTTTTTTATTTAATTGATTTGTAAATTGTAAAGATTATGTAAAGAAGCGAAAGCTACGAAAAAGCCTGACAAAGCACGAGGCCTGGCCTGAGCCTGACAGAAGGGTAAAAAGCCTCACACGTCAGGCTAATTTCTGACGTCTGGTAGCCCTAGCTCCGACCGTTTTGTATTCAAAAATACGTTTTCGAAATGTGAGTTGTTCTTCGGACTTTGAAAGTTCAGAGGAAGAGCATTACGGAAAAGGTCATGCAATTCATTGTTGTAGATCCTTCTGCTGTCGTCATCACCGGGACTTCATCATTTATTTCTTCTATTGACATATTCAATATTTGTTGTAGAGCTCCCTATTACACGGATACACGTGTTCTTAGAAGATCCGGATTTGAATCCGTGTAATTATAAGAACACGGATAACCGTGTATCCGTGTATTCGTGTATCCGTGTATCCGTGTATTCGTGTATCCGTGTACCCGTGTATCCGTGTATTCGGATACCCGTGTATCCGTGTATTTTAAAATCCGTGTTCCTATAGTTTCTATTTAATTTTAAACAATGCAAAAGGAAATAGATTTGAAGAAAACAGACATTTCTTATGGAATTATGGTATACATACGATGTTTTTAAATGAAGTTCGTTAAGTTAATGTTAGTAAATAATTGTATCCTATTCAATTTGAATGTTTTCAACTAAAGGAAAATAAGCTGATCTACAGACTATACCAGAACGAGAAACATGCGTAAATTCGAACCCTGACGAAATTATTTAAAATTTAACTGAGAGAAAATTTCCAAACTAAGAATTTTGAACAATAAATCATTTTCATATAGGTGTTAACAATAAATCATTGTTTTGTTTCAAAGTTATTTTTCTCAATATACAGGGTGTCCTGTAAATAATGGATAACCTTGGAACGGGAACACTACCTTTTCCCGTAGATCAGTTGCCCGTGTAACGTTTGCCCGCCGATTATATATGTACTTTTTTGACTCCAATCCCGCAGCACGATATCCCGCGGCACAGTATCCTATGGATTTTTTGACGGGATTGGCTGCGGGATTGGAAAAAGTATTTAATACTTTTGAAAAGTACTTTTTCGTATTTTGGAAACAAATATTTTATTTATTTTGATGGATTTTAAGCGGGCAAAAATTAATTTTAAGCGGGAAAAAAATAAAATTCACAAAAAAAAACGATTCTTAGCTAAAAAAAACATAATTTCAGTTCAAAACGCTTAAAAACCATTTTAACTATTTCAATGGATTTCAAGGGCGAAAAAATGAATTTTAAGCGGGAAAAAATTAAAATTCTCAAAAAATGATTTTAAGCTAAAAAAAATATAATATCTGTTAAAAACGCTTAAAAACCATTTTAAGCTTGAAAAAAATTTAATTCTTCTAAAATAATTTCTAAGCGTAAAATTTAATTTCTCTTACGAATCACCAAACGAAAATTCTTATTGTATCTCTTAGAGATGTTTATTGTTTACCCTACCGAGTCCTAGTGAGGACTGAATTTTATTCTGGAATTACTTTTGCTTTTATACTTTTATGTTCGTTCTTGTTGATTCTCCCAATTTCATATCTCGGAATTATATGAAAATTATTGAAAATTTGTAAACAATGACATGACATCGACGCTTGGCTAATTTCAATGCTGATGACAGTTAGGTTGAAGTGGCTGCCAGTCGTGGAGACTGACACACTTAGACCATGAGTTGGTCCATTGTGATACCACATGAATCTAGGAAACCCTTTTCCTTACTCGGTGAACCATTTGGAGCTTCTTATGAAGCGTAATAGACTGCCAATGTCTAAGTTTATCAGATCACTAGGATCATTGAAGTAGAACTCACCAAGGTGAAGTCTTCGTCTATGAGATAGAGCAGGGCACGTGCATAGAAGGTGAGGGATCGATTCTATCTCTTCCTCATCCATACAGCTTCTGCAAAAATCGTTAGCGAATACGCCAAGACGCGTTGCGTGCTTGCCTATGAGGCAGTGTCCGGTTATAACACCAATCATGGAGCTGATGTGCAATCTGCTTAGAGATATCAAACACTTAGATCGCTTTAAATCCATTACTGGCCAGATTTGTTTTGTTGCCAAACAAGTGGTGATATCGTTCCACCTAAGGTTTGTTCTCTCTAATGCATCTTGCCTCAGCAAAAGTTTACAAGTAGCGATGGGTATACCTATATCTGCCTTGGTAGGTAGAAGAGGTAGAGTTGTTCCACTTTTAGCGAGTTCATCGGCCTTACAATTACCTGGGATGTCCCTATGCCCCGGCACCCAACATAGGTGAATGTTAAACTGCTGCGCCATCTCCAGCCGAGATGAACGGCAATCAAGGGCTGTTATAGAGTTAGTCGAGACTGATTCCAGGGATTTGATAGCAGCTTGACTATCCGAGAAGATGCGGATATCTGTAGTTGATATCACGTTTTCTTTCAGCCAAGATAAGGCTTCTTTAATCGCCATAAGTTCCGCCTGGAACACGCTACAATGATTAGGAAGACGGATTGAGAGACTTAATTTTAGTCTTTCTGAGTACACACCGCCACCCACCCCCTCATCAGTTTTCGATCCGTCTGTGTAGATATGGACCGATTCATCATCCAAGAACGCCATATCCTCCCAGAGGGTTCTAGAAGGAATGGTGACTTGAAAGTTTGAACCGAATTGTGGTTTTGTGATGGTGTAGTCAATGTGACTAGGTAATCTGAATGAATTCAGAATGGTGGAATGGCCAATGCTATTGTTGGTCCATTGTGAGGAAGCTTGTAGGCGAATGGCCGTATTTGCAGCCACCTGTTTGCTAAAAATATCGAGGGGCGTCAGATATAGCAGAACGTCTAGAGCGGCAGAGGGTGTCGTACGAAGCGCACCACTTATACATAAACAAGCCGAGCGTTGTATTTTGCTTCAAGAGCAGTCCACCATACTGCAACACCATAAGTGAGAATCGGTCTAATCACCGACGTATATAGCCAATGAGTAATGCGAGGTTGAAGGCCCCATTTATTCCCAACGGCTTTTTTGCATGAGAAGAGTGCCACTGTGGCCTTTTTAACTCTTTCTTGTATATATATTAGGTTTCCAGCTTAATTTTTTATCTAAAATAAGACCCAAATATTTCGCTTGATCAGTAAAAGTAAATGGAATACCTTTTATAGAAGGAGGATCTACATGAGGAATTTTATATTTCCTGGAGAATAGAACAAGTTCTGTTTTATGAGGGTTGACACCGAGACCACACCGGTCCGCCCAATTGGTTAGCCTATTCAAAGCATTTTGTAAGAGTTCTTTTAAGGTATTAGGATGCTTTCCTGATACGGCAATTGCAACATCGTCCGCATAGGCATTCACTCTGAAGCCCTCCGCTTCCAGGCATGTTAGCAGCTCATTTACCACCAAGTTCCAGAGAAGAGGAGATAGGACCCCGCCTTGTGGCGTGCCTCTACTGACAGACCTTCTAGTAGAAAAGCCGCCTAGTTTTGAGTTGATGACCCTGCTAGTCAGCAGTTGGTTAATCAATTCACCAAGCGAACCATCTACCTTCAGAGATGTCAGTGCAGATGCGATTGCAGATGTGTCGACATTGTTAAAAGCACCTTCTATATCTAAGAAAGCAACCATGGTGTACATGGTGTATGATGGAGGGAATATTCAATGGTTCTTACTAAACTATGTAAGGCCGTTTCTACAGATTTCCCTTTGCAGTAAGCATGTTGACTCGTCGACAAAAGTCGCATGTCAATGCTTGATCGTATGTGGATATCAATCAATCGTTCAAATGTTTTAAGAAGGAATGATGATAGACTAATAGGTCTGAGATCCTTTGGGTTTACTTGGGAGCACTTTCCAGCTTTGGGTATGAACACAACCTTAACCTCTCTCCAAGACAAGGGGATGTAGATGAGTGCTAAGCAGCCAGTAAAGATAGACTCCAGAATTGGCATAATTAAATCTTTATTCATCTGGAGTTCGGCTGGTATTATGTCATCTGGTCCCGCAGACTTGTAAGGCTGGAAGCTGTTGAGCGCCCATTGCAGTTTTTCCCTTGTAATCAGACCTTGTGGATAGCTTGGATTCATATAAAACCTATTACGGTCGCAGCTATTAATGTTTTGGGAGCTACCAGGGAAGTGAGTATCCAATAGCAAGTTAAGCGATTCTTCGCAGGAATCTGTCCATGAGCCATCAGCATTTTTTAAGCAGCTTGGCATTACTGGATTAGTAGAGAGAATTTTCCTTAACCTAGATGCCTCCGAAGTTTCCTCTATTTTTCCACAGAAAATTCTCCAGGAGGATCTCTGACTTTCTCAACGCTTTTTTATATAATTTGAGGGTTACCTTATAGGATTCCCAATCTGACACTACACGAGTGCTTTTAGCTCGATTGAAGCTCTTGCGACAATCTTTCCTGAGCGGTTCAAGCCCAGAATCCCACCAATGTGGTTTCTTTTTTCCCCTTACCTGAGTAAGCGGACAGGAAGTAGCCATGGATTTGTTAAGGGCTACTGTGAGATCATTGACCTTGCAGTCAAGCTCATTAGTATTAGAAGGAGGATTTAAAAGATCGGGTTTTAATAGCCCTTGAAGTGTAATCCTATATTTAAGCCAGTCGGTTTTTCGAGGGTTTCGAAATACTACTCGGCAAGGAGGTTCATCAGTAAGACTGAATTGAATGTATCTGTGATCAGAGAACGAGTGTTCATCCGACACTTTCCAATTCAAGATCTTATGATGAATAGTATCTGAGACAAGAGTAATATCTAATACTTCTGTCGGTTTTTAGTGATGAAGGTAGGTTCATTGCCTACATTACTTACTATAAGGTTAGTACTTAAGATAAAATCAAAAAGAGACTCACCTCTGTCATTGATATCAGTACTACCCCATACTGTATGATGGGAGTTCGCATCGCTCCCAATAATGAGGCATATCTTCTGCCGTTCAGCATCCGCGATTAGTCTCTTCAGTGTTTCACCGGGGAGAGGGCCGAGGTGGTCATGGCCCAGATATGCCGACACTAGCCAGTACGTTCCATTGGCCGTTTCCAGCCTAGCGGCGGTGATATCTCTATCGCTGTAATCAGGGAGTAAATATACATTAGTGCTACGCTTAACTAGTATACAATGTCTGGGGTCACCTTTATCAGACGCATACAGTACGTAGTATCCAGGAGTCCTGATTCCCCTAACTATGGACTTAACAATCCACGGTTCTTGGATCAGGACAATATCTTCACCATTCCTGGATAAACGGAGAAGAAGGGAGGCCGAAGCCTTAATGGAGTGTTGGAGGTTAATCTGGATTAACTGCAGCATTTTGGCTACAATCAGGCAGATCAGCCTCCACCACGGTGTCGTTGAGTTCCTCCATGTCCGAAGATGAACCCAAAAGGTCATCCTCACACAGAGGAACGAGGTTGAGGAAGTCTTCAGTCTCCATATCGGTCAGACTGTCGACGAGTGTAGAAGACTGAACCGTGATCGAGGATGACCTGGATTCCTCATCACCTATCGATGGAAAGGTGATGGATGCACCAGGGTCCTCTCCCACAGATACAGCTTCGGTGTTTACTGGAGGGACGCGATCCGCGTCAACCTCGTTGCTGATGACAGTGAACACTATAAAAATAGCTCATCAATTTCTCTGTCATACAGCTTGAAACGCTTTTGAAGTACAATCTAGCTACATTAGTTCTTTTTGGGGCTAAATTAAAGATTGTAAAGGGATATTAAATTAATCTAGCTATGAATATAAGGTAATTTTTCTGCGCTAGACGAACGACGCAAGGTTCTCTTGACATTGGCGCCTGCCAGACGACTTTAAATACCCGAAGCGGAGCAACGAAGTTGAGTGAGCTGGACAGAGGACCAAAAAGGAGGGTTAAAATCCTGAGATCCCCCGAAGCGGGCCACCAAAGGCACTGTTGCTCAAGAAAACTTGACATTGGCAATGAAACTCGCCATAAGCGTCATATTCTAGGAAGTGCCGATTTTCAGTTGATGCATCGCATTATATGAAAAATTTACTTTTATCTTAAAACGCGATTTGCGGCTTAACTAAGGGTCCTAGAGGCATTAAAGTTTACATCTTTGAACTTGATTTGCGGCTAAACTAAGCGTCCTATCGACTTATAAATCCATACTCTTTAAATGCAAAAGAAACTTTACATACCCCAAATCCTACAGTGAGCCCAGGCAGGAGGGTTGCAAGGGGGCAGCATGCCCCCCCCATACATTCCTCACTGTTTATTTGCGTTTATTCCCCACCCAAGGTACTGTTGCTCAAGAAAACTTGACATTGGCGCTCAATAATACGATAAAAAAACTTAAATCTTTAAACGCCATTTGCGGCTAAACTAAGCGTCCTAGAGGCATCAAAGTTTGTATCTTTAAACTTGATTTGCGGCTAAACTATCCGTCCAAGCGACTTTAAATAAAGAAACTTTGCATACACCCAACCTCGCACCCACCCCAATTCCAATAGTGAGCCCAGACAGGGGGGTTGCAGGGGGGCAGCATGTCCCCCCATACATTCCTCACTGTTTATTTGCGTTTATTCGCCACCAAAGGTACTGTTGCTCAAGAAAACTTGACATTGGCGCACAATAATACGATAAATAAACTTAAATCTTTAAACGCGATTTGCGGCTAAACTAAGCGTCCTTGAGGCATCAAAGTTTACATCTTTAAACTTGATTTGCGGCGAAACTATCCGTCCAAGCGACTTTAAATAAAGAAACTTTGCATACACCCAACCTCGCACCCACCCCAATTCCTATAGTGAGCCCAGACAGGGGGGTTGCAGGGGGGCAGCAAGTCCTCCCCATACATAGCTCACTGTTTATTCGCGTTTATTCGCCACCCAAGGTACTTTTGCTCAAGAGGACTTGAAATTGGCGCTCAATTATACGAAAAATAAACTTAAATCTTTAAACGCGATTTGCGGCTAAACTAAGCGTCCTAGAGGCATCAAAGTTTACTACTTAAAACTTGATTCTCATAATATAAGGTCACGAAATTTTGCTGTCCTTCATTCTACTTGAAGGCATTTTCTAAGAAATAATTTAAAATCTTCTAAGGAAAGACAAACCTCCTTTAAATTAAAAAAAAAAAAAACGCTTAAAAGGGATTTTAAGCTTGGAAAAAAAAATTAAATTTCTGAAAATAATTTTAGTTGAAAAAATAAAAATTCCTTTGAAAACGCTTAAAACGACTTATAAGCGTAAAAGCAAATTCCCCTAAGGATTCACCTTAAACGCTTCAAATCTTCCTAAGCGTCCTGGTATAAAAGGAGGAATAATTCCGGAATAAAATTCAGTTCTTACTAGAACTCCGTAGCGTGAAGTGTGAACATCAACATCTCTCTAAGGGATAAAATTAGATTTTCAGTTTTGGTGGTTTGGTTGGGTTGGGTTGGGTAATCAGGACGTGTGGTGTACTGCCAAGAGGAGAAATAGGCTCAACTCTGTTTTCATTCATATTTAGCAATGAGACTGGTGTGGAAATTTCGCTTCTTGGTGTTACTTCTCTTGATACCTGCCTAACTTTAATTACCTTTTTACCTTTCTAAATTTATAACTTTATTTCACCACTGATGTATGTAAGTTTTTAGTAGCAGGGGTTGAAAGTTTTTTTTAGTGCTATTCTATTGCTTGATTTTTTAACTTTTTTTAATTATTTGCTTTAGTAATTTCCTTTTTTGTATTTTTATGCGTACATAAGTGTACATAGTGCTTTATTGTTTACTTTTTTAACTTATTTTATTTATTTGCTTATAATAATTTGCTTTTTTGTATTTTTATGCGTACATAAGTGTACATAGTGCTTCTATTGCTTGCTTTTTTAACTTATTTTATTTATTTGCTTATAATAATTTGCTTTTTTGTATTTTTATGCGTACAAATAATACAAATAAATAAAACAACTATATTTGCTTTTGCAATTAAATTATATTATTTCCTTCGTGTGTTACCTTGCTACCCTTATAAATTATATACCTTTTTATACGTACTTAACCATTTCCGTGACGTAAATATTTTCGTAAGTGTTGCTGTGTAACAAAGTTAAGTGTTTTGCGAAACAAATTTTTGTGTGTAAAGCCTAGTTTACAGTTCCCGTGCGCAAACAAAAATCTATGCAAATATTCTCGCATGTCAAAAATAATTGAGGTGAAATGTAAAATTAATTGTTTGTATGATTGGTTTACAGTTTCATGCAAAAAAAAGCTATGCTGTCATGGAATGTCATGCAAAACAATGGACCGGCAATTGATTTGCATGCGAAAAAAAGTGTGGTGAATAAAATATTTTTTTTTTGATGGTCGGTTTATACTTCCGAAAAAAAAAATATATCTACCTCAAGGCATTATTTGCATGCAAATGGTTTTCGCATCCAAAATAATTATTTTCTATTTTTAGGCCTATAGCTTGTCAATTAAGGGTAAATTAATGACTCAATGGGTGGCTTAGGCCAAAGCAAACGTTTTGCGCCGTGAATATTATTCAACTTGGTGCGCAGAACATGTGGAAAATCGTTTTGAAAATTTTGATTTTTTTTCGCATCGGAACTGTAAACTATGAAATATATTGCTGTGATAAATAGTTAAGTTCTATAAAAAATCATTAAGTAGTTAATTTATGTGCCAAGTTTAAAGATTTTCCATCAACTTTTACAATTTTGCTGATATTTTGAGTAAAAACTGTGAAAACCCCATGTGTTTTGAATGAAAAATTTCAAGTGCTCGCTAGCACGTGTTAACGTTAACCGATTTCAATTAAATTTTACACACATTTTTTTCAATTGCCTGAATCACTTTTATCATTGATGATAATAATTTAAAAATACGAATTACAATATAACTGAACAAAAAAGAAATCTTTAATCGTACGTGTCTTCTCCGTTACCATTAGCTGTCTTCTCCGTTACCATCTTTCATATTTTTTTCTGTTAGTAAAATCAGTGACGTGCGGCACTCGAACGAACTGGGTAGACAGTTATAAATTAAATTCATTATTTTCCATCTTATCCAGTCAAAAATGAAAACTGTTAACAAAGTCCAAAAAACAGCGTATTTCTCATTGAAATCAAACGTTAAACTTCACACAAGACTTCACGAACGTGTCTTAAAAACATGGCTACCAATAAGGAACTCTATTAATAATTAGCAAAAATTAAATACCTATTTAATACAAGAATACAAATTACAAAAAATTGTTCACAGATAAGTATATTTATCAAATGCTTGTATTTTTTTGAAACAAACGTTGAAGGGCCAAGATATGTACATAGCCCACATAAAGTTTTAAAAACATTATTTTGAAAACCTTTTCAAGTCTTAAAAACTGTCCTTGAATATGTCATCCTCATCCTTATTATTTTTTTGTTGAGATAATGGTGATCAAAGACAAAAGTATGCATTTGTTTGACTAAAAGTTATATAGGTACACCAATCTCAAACAAACAAAACTGGCAGACCTAAATTGATTTATAAAAAAAAATCAAGAAACTCATAAAACAAAGAAAATAATAGATAGAACATTTGATTCTCGTACCATTTCTCTCAGTCGCAATGAGGCAATAATGGTACCATAAAATAAATATGTATTTGAAAAACAATTTCAAAACAAGAAGATGCACACAGCACAAGGGAGGATTATTATTCCCTTAATTTTGTTTTCGTCAGTAGTGTACTTCTGCGAAAGATTCCAGCCTTCCTACCTATTGCATTTTTTAGGGCTGACCTACAACTGCCCACTCCTCTTTAATCTACTCCAAAAATAAAAAAATTAAGAAGTTGTTCTCTTCACTTAACGGTCAACGAAAAAGTTTCGAATTTACTTCAAAATTCAAAGCAAAACAAGCAATAAGACAGATTCGAATCTGTCTACTTGCTCCACAT